>WHYT01017551.1:384891-541631 GCA_009806455.1 Tetrax tetrax
GAAGGGAAGGGAAGGGAAGGGAAGGGAAGGGAAGGGAAGGGAAACTCATCAGATGGAAGGGGATAACTGAGATCCTACCCTGATCACTTCAGCTATAGAAGAATAGATTACTTAGGTTAGTTATTCTTTAAATTTTATCTGTCCAAGGCTATGATGTGTGGCTCCTATCCCAAACTCAAGTGCATGACACAGTGGGTATCTGTAGAGCCCAGGGAGAGAGCAAGAAGGAAACACCTCTGCACTGCAGACTTTGTGATCTCTTCTCTCTTGCTTATGGAAAAAAAGCTGTAGTTGAGTCACTGTGCCACCATGGGCAAACAGGACACCACAGCTCCAGGAGATGCACAGAACCATCCATGCCCCACGGAACAGTGCTTGCGGGCATAAGGAGCTGAAGCACAATGTCAAGGGACAGAAATGGTGATTAATCCGGTTTTTCAAAAGCTTATTGCTGTAACTGGTGTAATACAATTACCCAGGCCCTTTCAAGGAAGAAAATGGAGCTGCTTTTCCCACTTGCAGCTCATCTTTGTCGCTGTGCTTCCCCACATTACTAAATTGGGCTTTAGACCCTGGCTGGCTGGATCACCTGATGCTCAAAAGCAGAGTTGCTCCTTTTCTCCCTCCCCAAAAAGACACTTTATAGGCACAAACCAGCTGATAGCATCTCCAGCCACCTGGTCCACACTCACAGTTAACAAGTGAGAGTGGTAGATACTGCAAGTCTGATTTGTAACCATGTTTCAGGACTAAGCTGTGCCTGTGTTTCACTTCTGCACAGGTAAGTGACACCTGAGAAGTCCAAACCTAGTCCTTCATGCAGAGGACTATGAGGAAAATTGGAAGCTTTCTGCCAGGTCAGAAATCCCGTTGTCTACTTCAGAGAGATGCTTTGTGATTTAGTTCAACACTGATTCAGCACAAGTTGAGTCCTGGAGAAGAGTTAACTGAGGCCATTTAGATTGCTGTGCTGTGAATGTGATGCCGAGATATTCAGATGGCTCCACGGTGCCCTCGGGTGCTGGAAGGATGCTGGAGGTCCCTGGCCATGGGGGCAGGATCCCAGCACCCTGAAGTGATACTCTTCCTCCCCAGCCCCACCCTGCAGCCCAAGACCTTTCCGTGGGCTTTGGTGCCATCAAGTGGCAGCACTGCTTAAAGGAGGGGGGCACACAAAAGTCCTTGGTTCTTCTGTGATTCTTTTTCCACAAGTTTGAGAGTGTGAGAGTGTCCAAGTGCACTGATCAAAGAGAAACTTTTACTAATGTTTGAATCAGGTAGAAAAGTCAGTTTTTCTCTTTTTTTCTTTCTTTTTTTTGGCTTTGGGAAATGATTAATGCAACTGGCACCAAAAGTGTGGCTGAAAAATCGCTCAATATTCTCTCGACTTTCAAGTGTTCTGGGATTTGAGCCAAATAAAATAGCTGGGTTTTCAGCTTGGGTAAACTACTGAGACACAAAGTCAGTGGACCGAGACTGATTCTACCAGGAATTAGGCTTATCCTAAAAACTTTAGCCTAATCTGAAATATGTAGGGCATAGAGTTTGACAATTTTGCTTTAATATTATTTCTTATGTATTTTTCCTTAGCTTCACTGAATTAACAGCAAAAGGGATTCAAGGAGTTCATGTTGTTGGCATCAAGCACATCAAACTGTCCGTACTGGACCAATAGCCTGCTTGACTCAAGATTAGCATGGCCTTGGCTAGAACACATCTCCCAGCATGTGTGCAGTTGAAATTTTAAGGAAATTAGGAGCTTTTCTTCATTGGATTGTTCCCATGGGCAGTCATTTGAACTGTTAGAGACAAGGCACTTCTTCCTGATTCAAATTTGCCTGTCTAATCCCGCAAACAGTGAATCTTGTTACAACTTTCTCCACAGACCTCTGGTTCCTTTGCTTCCTGGTACTATCTCCTCTCTTATTCATTGTAACATCTGTTTGCCTTGTTTTTGTAGCTGAGGAAGACTAAAAATAAAAATTTACATCAACTGCAGGAATTTTCTCTTTGGATCTATAAAGGAATGGAAAAGCAATGATCTTTTCTTCCTCTCTCCCAATTAAAATAGTTAGCTAGGAAAATCAGCTTGGAAAAAAACATTAATGATTGGTTATTCTGTTTGGGTTTTTTTTTAAAATAAATATTTTGCCTGCATAACTTTTATTTAAGTACAAATTTAAGAACTTGGATTCTTTTAGTAAAGAATGTAGTAGGACCATTAGAAAGCAAACATAATTTGAATCCTCAGCATTTGTCATTGAGATGAAGGTAGAAAATATCTCAGCTGCTTTTGAAACCCCCTGATTTTAACCTAGCCATACATAGAATGAAAAAAATAAAAAAAAAAACCAACAACATTTAGGCTAAGTTCTCATAAAAATCCCCAGCATTACTCTGCACCTGCATGATTTCAAAGCTAACAGCCAAACCTTCAGCTTGTGTAAATCACTACTGCATAAAATAAAGGGAACAAGGTTATTACCCTGCTTTTGTAGATGCAAAGGCCACCAGATAGGGGAGTCTACAACACATATTGTACTGAATGTTTTGGCCCGGATTTATTTGGGGTTAAGCAGGACAGGTTATAGGAGGAACAGTTGATCCATCTTGCCCTCACATGGCATGTTCCTCTGCGTACCTGTAAGTCTCCCAAGCTCATGTAGATATATTAGACGTCTTTTTTTGCATTCCTGTGTTTTATATTTTTATTGGTCACATGGCAGTGGAGAATCAGCCCAGAACTGTGAGGTCAATAATACATGAAAATAACTCTCTGGCATTAGGGAGAAAGAAGGTCTCACTTATTTCTGCAGCACAGTCGTGATTGCTGCATATAAGCATCCCATGCTGGTATTCAGCATTCCTCCTGGAGCAGCTCTCAGCTTCTCTCCCTGCTCCCATCCGGCTTCAGCATCCTCCTCCCAGACTAACAGGCAGTAGTGCCAGGTACAATTTTGTCCGACCTTTTGGTGGTTGTCCACTCTTTCCAGCATGTCTTAGCATTTATGTTTTCCAGAGTGGCAAACTGTGAGTTTTCTGTGAGTGAGAGGCAAGACCCCTGTCCTGACTGGAGCTATGTCAACAATGATGTCATGGGATGTATATGTCCAGACATTTTGCCGCTTTTGGATTTTTATTCCCTGAGTTCAAGGCACCCCTGTCAAGGATTGCATGCCAGAACAAACACCCCCACACTGGTATTGCATTACACTTTTGCCAGCGCGCTGTAGCTCTGTGGGGTCATTGCCTCTCTGAAATGATGGCCTCTCTAGCAGTGTGCACAGGGCAGCAGAGCCCAAGTTGTCAAAAAAGACACTGTCTGGGCTCCTAGGGGCTTTCCCTTCCATGTGTGCTAATGCTTGCTCCTTGCTTTCGCTGTCAGTGCTGCTGCATTATCCTAGTGCACGTTGCAATCACACCTTTGGGATGCAGCAGAGGGTATATTCCATGGCTTTCCAGGACCAAAAGTGCTGCTTTCTTACTCTCTTCTGTTGCTTCTAGGCTTTCTGGCTTGTGTGCTAGCATGTTGCCTTTCAAATGCTGTCTCTCCATATTTTTGCTTGTTAAAAGATTATTTAATCCTTAATATTCTGCCACTGAAGCTGTTAAAAGTTAGCAGGGGATTTTTGTCAGAAGACAGCTTTTGTAAAATTGAGCTGGCAAGCTGACTACCTCAATTATCAACTGCTGAAATAACAGAAGCCCCTTAGACCTTCACGATTTTTTAATCAAAGGCGAATTTGTGTAAGATGTCCCTCAGCGTTTGCCTCCCCTCCCTGCACGCTGAATATTTGCATTGCTGTAATTTGGAAAATCACCAGAAGCACAACAAAGGCTGCAGCTTTTCCAAAGACAGCTTTGGGACCAGCTGGCACACAACAGTCAGGCAGATCACTCTCTGAATCTCTTCATCTCTCATCACAGCTCTTTCCCAAATGTACTGTAAAAAGCAGAAATGCAAAAACCAAAGGCCCATTGACCTGAGCAGCATTTTCAATGCCTGTAGCTGAGAGCATTTCTAAGAGCATCACTGACACTTGGTGGCGTGAGGGGGAACTGCACATTCCTACTCCAGATGTGCAAGATGCCTTTACCCATCACTGTCCCTTTGCACAGTTCAGTCTCATTTCACCTTCCTGAGATGGCAAACCAAAGCACCGGAGCCAGCATGCACTGGTGAACACTGTGACTCTTCCTCTACCCACTTCCATTTCTCCCCAGTGTCCTTAATGTGAAGGGCACTGTTAAATAATTGCACAAAAGCTATTTATGGAAGAATAAAGAACCTTGAACTAACTTTCTAGAGGGAAAGAGTTGGTCAGGGCCTTCCTTCCAGCTTGCCGGGTCTTTGAGCTTTGAAAGTTAAAGGAGATTCCTAATTCAGGGAGTGCAGTATCCTAACCTCTGTCTGCCAATGAAGAGATGTGGGCTAGTTGAAAGGGCAATTCAGCCAATTGGAGACCTGTAGGCTCTTCTAGAGGTGCATAATTTGTCTCTATACATAGCATACACTAACAGTAAGGAGATATCTAAATTTTGTCCCTTAGTTAGATGTCTCAGGTTAGGCAGGATGGGTGCATTCCCAGTGGGTTAGTCTTATGTCTAAGTTTATATATAGATGTGTGTGCAAAAGGGAGAAAAAAAATAGAGTTCCAATCCTCTGCATGTGCAGAGTACTAAGAGCACCTTTTACACATGCACTCAGGACTGCAAGCCTTGGGCAATGGCAATGACAATGACAAAAATAAAGCCAAAGTGGCATCCCATAACCACCAACAATCAGGCAAATACTACTGCAAAAGCAACGGCAGATCAAAGATGAAAGAAGAAGGTTGCCAAGCGGTTGTCACAATGGTTGCATGGAAAGATCATCCTAGATGAAGCTAAGCTTCCTTAGCAGGTGTCTGTGTCATGGACACTGCCATCCTTATTATTTTCTGCTCTTTTCACACTGCCACAGGCTTTCAGCAAGGATCGTTGGCTGAAGTCTGCAGGGGAAGTGAAGGATTGCTTGCATCTGGCTGTCCCCAGGCCTGGGGGCTCTCTGGGGAGATATGTCAGCATCCAAGACATTTTTAGGCTCAAGGCAAGGGGCAGCGGTGTGAAAGTGCACAGGAGGTCGGAGCAGATGCTTGGTTCTCTCCCAGAATCATTGAATCTCTGTGGTTTATTTGAGACGGACCATGCAAACCTTGTCTAATGATGAGGAATATTAAAATTCCCTAATGCTTTTCAGAGATTTATGGGCTTTCCATAGTTTGTACTCTCCATGCAGCTGGTGTGGCTGTTCCCCTAGCCAGGCCCAAAACAATCTTGGCACGGACCATAATTTTTGAATACTAGAAAGTAAATTGTGGGTCCCAAAGATTGAATGCAGCTACAATTCCACATACACTTACCTGGAGGAGGGCTCAAAAGAGAGAAGCACAGTCACGACAATGACGGAACTGGGCAACAATCTTTGGTTGTGACTCTGGACTGCAACTTAGCGGTGGTCCAAATTTTGCTTAACTTGCACGTCTCTGTCTTGCATCTTTAAAAATATGTTATATAGTGGTGGAGGTGTAGATCTGGGTCGTCATTCCCCAGCTGCAAAATTCAATGCAGTTTTTTATGTTATTTTATTTTTTTTTTATTTTATTTTATTTTATTTTATTTTATTTTATTTTATTTCATTTCATTTCATTTCATTTCATTTAATCTCATTTCATTTCATTTCATTCCTTGCCCATTTTTCCCATTTGCAGAATAGTCTCTGCATAAGTGCGCCTTTCTTTCATGAGGTACAAAAGGCCCTTCAACTGGAGTCTTTCAACATGACAAAAGATAGTGTCGTTTTACTACCAATATAGCATCTGTCCAGTTTGTTGGAGGCCTGACTCTCTGCAGGAACAGTTTAACACCGCTCAGAAGAGTTGGCTGCACTCATTTCCCTTCTAAAACAAACACAAAACCCCATCTAAGTCTGTTCTATCTCTGCCTAGGTGACAGTTTCTTGTAGAGTTCACAGTCCCAGAGAGCTCGAAAGGATCAGCTTTGCCTCTGCTTTCTGGCACTGTGAAAGTTTTGTGTTTTCTGCATTGCCTTTTTCTGCCTTAGGAGCAGCAACTTTGTTCTATAATTTGGATTTGCTACAGAAAACACACATGCTAGCTGGCTCATTTTGTACCAAAACATCAGGGGGGTTCCACTGCTGTTGCTACAGTCACAGAGGAGCAAAAGGCAGATTTTGGCTGTTATGGTTAGCAAGTGAGAAGCCAAAATTGGTGTATTATCTCTGTGGAGGAATCTGGGTGCAAATCCCGAGCATTACCAGTGTGGGGGATGCTGTGTGCAAATCCCAGAAAGAAGGAGCTGCAGCCAGTGTATTTGGCAGTGGTGGGAGACGAGAGAAAGTGCTTTACCGCTGATGGAGGGGGATTTTCAGCTTCTCATGCCGCAACTGGAGGTGAAAATGGCAGCTGCCAACAAAGCACAAAGAGGTGGAGCTGCTCTTTGCCTTGCACAACTGGAGAATTTCCTGCTGTTTTCCCAGTCATCCACAGGCCAGGTCTACCTCCTCCACATCGATCCAGGCCATCCCATTCATTTCAGGACTAGTTGCCACAGGAGTCTCTGCAGGACTCTCTCTCTCGTCTGTTAAACTTAAATTTGAACTTTAGGTTACCCAGCAGTGAGAAAAGTTTCAACCACTCCAGCACTGCCTCTGCACCATGAATCCTCTAGAGCAGTACCTTTAACCTCGCCCAGGAAAACACTGGTGTTTAATAGTACTGCAAAAATACACCATCCTCCAAATGCTTCAATCTGTATAAAGAAGAAAAAATTATTTTCCCTCAGCCTGAAGCTGTCTGGACAATGTTTCTTGCCTTTGGAAGTGTCTTCAGAAAATAACATATGCTATAACAGTAGTGTCTCATACCTTGGGGTTTTTTTTCCTAACTAAGAAAATAAAATTAAAAAAAAGGAAAAAAAACCTAACCCAGGTGCATATCAGACTTCTAGGATGAGAAATGACTTCCAGTATCAAACTGATAAGGATTTTAAAGGTGTTCTTAGCCCTATAATTAAAATCCTGGTTTGAAACTAAGTAGATCTGAGTCCAAATGCAATAGGTTTCTTTCTATGCTTGATCAAATATTTGTAATAGTATTTCTGAAATGTTCTGCAGTGACCTAACATTATTGCCTTTGAAGTCTAGAGGAATTTTTCCATTTATATTACTGAGAGTAGAATTTAGGGAAAAAAAAAACAAGATCTTTTGAAAACAGTGTGAAATCGTCCACTCTTTGTTCATTTTTTTGGAGGGTCTTTCCTTCTTCCACTGTTTATTTATTTTGCCTTTTTCTGTGGTCAGTCCCCAGTGTCTTTTCTGTCCCTTTGTATGTTTATATAGTGTCGAGTGTGGTGAGCTTTGACACAGGGTGATGCTCAGGAGATACTACAGCAACAAAACCAACAACAACAACAATAATAAATGTCCATGGTCCAGGATATTGCCCATGATTTGAGAGTCTTCCTATTATCTTCTATACACATTGAGAGCTGCTTTTATCTCAAAATATCTCCTGATGTGAAGAAAAACAAAGCCAGAAGTTAGCCAAGCTCTGCCTGGGAAGCTGCCTGCAGAGAGTCCTGTGGCAACTAGTCCTGAAATGAATGGGATGGCCCGGATTGATGTGGAGGAGATAGACCTGGCCTGTGGATGACTGGGAAAACAGCAGGAAATTCTCCAGTTGTGCAAGGCAAAGAACAGCTCCACCTCTTTGTGCTTCAGGCTCATGACCATGCCTGACTGCACATGAAGGAATTTGCATTGCCAACAGGAGCTGATCAATAGGAGCTGTCTGGGAAAGCGGCTTGTTACTTTTAGACAAGCAAGGGGTGGCAATGAGAACCGCGTGGCACGTGGTCTGGGTTCGTAGGGAACTGTAATGGGTTGCTTTGTTTTGACATAACTGTAATGGTCTTTCGTGTGCAGCTGTATGTAGATAAGACAATGCCAGGATAATACTGGACATTCAGATGCAAATGAATTGTATATGTAACTGTATATTTCGTTATTTTTTCTTACAAGGATTTTTGGAAGATTTTTTCCCTGACAACTACACTACCCCCCAGACATCTAACCTAGCCTGCAACTAATCTTCTCCAAAAGAATATCTCTATTTTCAGATTCTCTAATTACCAATGATAAAGTGTTAGCAATGAATCTCTTTATCAAATAAGACATTTCCAACTCTCCTTCCCCTTTGTGAGGAGCAAAGACTCTGGCTGATGGGGAAAGGAGGATGTTCTGCCCAGTGGAGGTGGTTTATCATATTCACACAGTTTGAATAACTTATTTGCTTCACGGAGAGGCTTGGGAGAGGGCATAGGGGCAAGGATGGGAAGTGAGAGTGGTGGACCGATGTCTATAAGGATATAGTAATGTTTCAGATTTGGGGCAATGAAGCCATAGGCATTGTAAGAGGATGAATAGAAGAGAGCAGGGTTAAGATTAGCATGGGAGATGAAATCAAAGCAATGCCACAATAAAAGGAGAAACTGAAAGCTTCTCAACATGTTACTTCAGGCTTTGTATATGTCTAGTGATTATTTATTTCCATCAGCTCATCTTGCTTGGTGCAATACTTCATGTAAAAGAGCACAAGGTTAATGCATCTTGAAGTTACAGTTTTGCAAAGATGGGAATAGGTAACAGTCCCTCCTTTCTGTTTTTCCATACATCTGTAGATGCACATCCTGATAATCTCAGGAATGAGTCATAATTAAGATTTGGTTCTTAGAGAATATATTCAGAAATACTGAGCAAAATCAAGCTTCACCTCTGGCTAACTAAACACAGAACACTGTAAAGGAGAACCTCAGAGAGTGGCTGGTGTTGCCGTGAACGATCAGTACAGTGGGTAATGCCTTAAAATTAGGGCTATAAAATAAATACTGTTGAAAAAACTGCACCAAAGTAACATCACAGGTGTGAAGTGAAACACTCAGAAGTCATAAAAGCTTCTTTTACTCTGTTTCCTTGCATCCTTGATGCTTGGTACAACCCTATAACTTTGCCAAGGCATCCTTGCCATAGCTGAGACAAGATGCAAAGCTAAAGTATCTTCAGTGCTTGTCTTATGGGTTTCCTCTCTGGTCCCTCATTTGCAATAGAAAAAGGAGCCTGTTCTAGGTGACAAAAAAAAATACTTGGGTATATGGGGTTTCTGGCACTGAGACAGTTTTTATTCTTTAGAGGATTTCCTACCCCAGGAGTTGTCTCAAGAAGATGCCTATCTATTTTGACTGACAGTGCAAGTTATCCCATCATCCACAACCCTTAGAGACTTTGAAGATACTGTTTTGTTCCCAGGATTGTTGTTCCTTCCACAGGTGGGAGCAGTGACTGGCCACAAATCCAGGTTTTATTTCAAACAAGAAAACATGAAATAAAACAAATCCTTCTCATCACCATGGTTCCATGAGTGCACTGCAAGGCTCCGCCTGGGAACATTTTACTCTGTTGCTTTTGAGAGACTTGGTGTCTGTCCTTTTGATGTCTAACTCCTAAATACCACTGTGATGTCCTTTAAATAAATGTTACTGGTGAACAATATCAAGCACAATTTTAAATGGAAGATTTTATTTAAAACAAACTTCTCCTTGAAGCCCCATTTTTCATGTTCCAGACAATCCTGAGTGCTGTTCACAGAACCGTGCAGTCCTGTCACTTGTTGGGAATAAAGCTCTTCAGAAACTGAATCATGATTACAGCCTTACTAAAGAAACCACGAGGCCTGGTTTTTTTTCAGCAAATAATTCACCCAGTTGATTAGATAGGACAGAGAAGCCACTTCTGTGTCTTCCTTTGCCACCTTTGTTCCCCATGATGAAGCAGGTGACACTGTAGCCCAGATCTCAGTCCCCTCTGATGACTGAGCATTTGGGTTGTCCTGCAAACGTGCATGTCAGTGAGCTGCACGGCCTCGAGTCTGCAGTACAGTCTTGCTATGGAGGGAACAACTCAGAGTATGTCATTTGCTCTGGTTTTGGGGTCAGCTTCTTTCTGATAGCACAGTAGCAGAGAGATTGATGGCTCTTGCCTTGGCATGGGTGAGTCCATCCTTGTCTTGTCTCCTACAGGATGCAGGGACTTGTCAGGTCTCTGAACAGATGAGTGAAACTCATCTGTCTTATGCCCCATCACCCTGGAAATTGAATCAGTCAGGTGCCCGTGAGGGTTCTTTGTGACAGCATGTGCATACCAGAAGCACTGCTTGTCACACGTGTTGGTGGCCCAGGGGCCAGGTCTGGGTGATGCAACAAGGGACATGTTGTTTGGCTCTTGCAGGGGCTTTGCTAGGACAGAAGAAGGTGCCAAGGGTCTTCCTTTCGCCCCCTGTACCAAGTTGAGCGTAGCCAGAGTCTTACAAGTGTGAGCTATTTGCCGGTTTCTGGGGCAGCTTTCCTGATGTAGGTAGGCAAAATAAGAGACACAAAGCCCTACTTTGCATTATGGTTCATCTCCTGAGATGGCACCTAGAGGATTAAAAGCAGTCAGCAGCTTGCCAAACATGAAAACAGACCTTAATTCAGGTAGTGACAGCATCTAAAGCTAAATGGAGAGTGAACAAGCATTGCTTGAGGAGTATGATAATTTCATCCATATATTCTGCAAGCTGGCAAAAGGACACTAATATAAGCTGTAAGAACCAGCATGTTACTCCTCAATGCGACCATCCCAGCACAGAGACCTGGGCTTATCTGAAGGTGCCTGCTACAGCAAAAGGTAATTTTAGCCACAGAGCATATCTGGAGCAAAGAACAGATTCTTCCTTTTGAGGAAAATACCCAGAGGCCTGCTGCTTCTCCATGGCACCCAGGGACAGTCAGGTGGAGCAGCCTGTCTCTGAAGGAATCAACGAAACAGGCCAGAGCCTGCTCTGGCCCTGAGGAGAATTGGCACCACACGGCTCATGTCTGCATGCCTAGACTCCAAAATACGATGTCGTTGGGAACAGGCTGTTTGGGAGCTGCCTCACCCACGCCATCCCCCAAACTGCACTGAGGCATGTCTGGAGCAGCATCGTTTGGGTCAAACCACAATTAAACGTCATGGGTGATTTTAAGGCACCCCTCAGGTCCATGACTTGACCCTGTATAGTTCAGTGGTATGTGTACAGCTGCTGTGACCCAGCGAGTCTGAAAAGTACGTAAGGCTGGTCTAAGAGTTCAACACAGTACATTGTGTAGTGAAAAACACGCTAATCTTGATTATTTCTCTTGAAGAAGAATCAGCACCAACATGGATCCTTCACAACTCCTCTTTGGAGTAACCTGCCACGTGTTGAAAGTAACCTACAGATAGGCTCTACTCATGAATAGAGTCCACATCCCCACCAGCACTGTGCTGCATGGCTGGCTGCCAGAACCAGGCTAATGTAATTAAAAGAAAATTGCATCTTTGTGGGTTTTCACTTCCTTGGCCACAGCAGGTGCCTGCACTGGGTGGTAAAATGCAACTGCAGCTGCTACAGCTGTTACTCTGGCACCAAAGCAAGAGTCCAGTTAAAACCCGGGAAGGGTATACTATGTTCAGCTTGTAAACCCCAGACAGCAGCTTGCCATCATTTCATTCCAGGGCATTTATTGAAATTAGCATGTGGTGGCTGGGGGCTTTGCTGCTTTTTGTCTAGGCTTCTTTTTTTTTTCTTTTTTTTTCTTTTTTTTTTAATAAAGTAGAAGGGGATTGTTTTGGGGTTTCTGTTTTAAACCACAATCTGAGGAAATTATCGGAGCCAAAGATGCTGCCAACCATTCTCCCTATAGAAATGGCTCTTGGTGGAGGGTGAGGTAATGAATGACACATGTGAAGAGCACCCGCTTAGAAAATACTGGGCCCACTGACAACAGTCAGGCATTTGCTGTAATTATAAACCAGCTTGCTGAGCTAAACGGATAGATCTCTGAGTCACCTTTAGACAGCCAAGTGCCAAAGCACTGTCTACAGCGTAATTTGCTGGTCAATATCTTTCACAAAAGGTTCCCCCTCGGTGCTGCCCTGGGCGCCTTTGTCTGCTGATTATAGCTGCTTGTGAGTTGCAGTAGCCTAGCAGCTTCTTTGGCGTCCAGTGATTTGCTTTAAGAAACTTCTAAATCCATAGCAAAGCTTCTGGTTTTCTTTCAAATTGTCATTCACTGGGGGGATGAGAGGCAGAAATGGAGCTCCGTAGCAGAAAGAAGCTTCTAAGGACCTTTAATGTTGTAAGTAACTGAGCTTATACAGAAAGAGAGGGAAGGAGAGAGAGTTGGTCTATCGACAGTACTGGAATAAAGCCAGTTTTAAAGCATAATTTCACTTTGAATAAAGAAGTTTTTGCCCTCTACACCCTGCACTTCCACAGTCATCGAATCAACAGTTGCCATTATAAGGCAGTCGTTTTTCCCTCCTAATCAGTGCAGAGATATTTTTTAGTACCCAACGTTACAGCAGTATCTCACCTGCATCATTCTGATGTATTGGTTCAGCTTGCCTGTGAGCTACAGCCTGGGAGATGTAAATAGGTGGAATAAAAAGACAGTGGTCAGGTCCTTGGCCATGACAGCTCAGTTTCTGTGCAAAAGCTGACCTGAAATGGAGCAAGAGCAGTCAGAAGAACAGCAATAGTGAATGAGGGCTCTGCTGACCTCCATTCTGCTCTTGCACAGAGGAGGAACTGAAATGTCCTTTCCATCAAAGTAAGAAGAAAAGAGAGTGATGCTGTGTGTGAGCAAAGCCAGGGGATAGAGGAACCTTCAGCAGTTGCAACAGCTGTGTCCATTGAGAGCTGGCTTCATGGACAAGTCCTTGCTTGTAATTATATTTAAAAAAAAAACAACCAACCAACCAACTGGCTTTGTGTTGAGAAGGAGATAATAAAACAGCTCTGTAGGAAATCAGAAGCTCAAGCATTGTTACTGTGGATGTAACACTGACTGCATTATGGAGATGATCATAGAATCATAGAATCTTAAGGTTGGAAGAGAGCTTCAAGATCATCAAGATAATCTTCATTGAAGGAGCAGATTGATTCTTCTGAAGACCAGACTCTTTCAGCAATTTGTGCCCCATCTGTGTTTATCAGAACAACTCTGTTTATTGTAGGGGCTGCCACTGAAACCTCACAAGCTTTCTGTGGCTGATTGCTGCATGGCTCTTGCAGGGACAAAGCCCCAGTTCTTGCTCTGTTCCCTCCAGAGCGTTTCCGGAGAACCACCTTTGCCATCCCAGTGAAAGATTTAGAGTTGAACCTTTACCTCCTTCATTCTTTCTCTTAGACTTGAGACTGGAAAACAAACATAAACCTTTTCCTAATTTTTGAGCCCTCTCAAAACATGACAGCATGAGAAATACTCAAGCAAGTAACTGTCCCACATTGTGCGAGAACCTCACATATCCCTGTCAAAACTCATTATACAAAACTGGGCTCCAGTGTCATAATCCAACATTATTTCAGGGCAGGGAAACCATGTGAAAATCTACTCTGATTTTATCCATACCATAGACACTGTAGGCTCAACTCAGTTGCCTAAACATATATATCTTGTGCCATCTGAAATCTGCATCCAAGACCAGCATTCAAGTTGACTCTGGACCTCTGGTAGAAGCCTGCTTGTAGAGGAGCACCTGGAAATCAGATGGGATCTTTAGGACTTCTTAAATGGTTTTGACTTCCTTATGCTTATGTGACCTGTTACTGACCCTAATATTTGGGCTTAAAACACAGAAGTTAGGAAAAAGTTAAAAAAAAAAAAGCAAGGAAGACTAGTGTACTCTCAATGTCTGAGGTCTCATTTTGGTGCCATACAGTTTGAGCATTGGCTTCCTGGGTTGCTATTTCCCTGGATTGTGTGGGCAAAATGTTGTATTATTTCAACTTGGAAAATAAGTTTTAAAGAATTATGCTGCTGAGTGGCCATATTTACTGTTGAGACCCACATTCTCAAAGCTAAATCTTGAGATGTGATGGTTTTTTTGAATATCTCCCTCTCTGTAAGCACCCACCTCTTCTTGAAAGCCATTAGGGCACTGCAGGTGGATCTTACAGAATGAAGATGGGAGTGTTGTTTGCTTGATTTTGTTTTTCAGTGGTCCCAGAAATATGGCTTTGTACAAGAGAAAATCCAGTAGCTTTTGCTCTTTTACTCGCAAAGGCTAGCATTTCATCTTATGGACCATTTACACATTACTTGCAGTTTATACGTGTACAATATTTGCTGAGCAAAACCTCTGAAAGGTGTAATCTGACAGCACAGAGACCAGGTGAAAATCTTCAAGCAAAACAGCTGAGGCAACTGAAACAATCTAGAAATTTATGTTGAACTTTCCTGACTTACAAAGTACCGGGAAAACCTGAAAGCAATCAAAAACTTCTCAAACATTTGCTTTTGACATGTTGCAAGTGAAACTTAAATGTCCTTTTAAAACAACCTTTCATATTGCAGTCTACCTGTATTTATTTGGGGGGGGTTTAAAAATACTTTCCAAAGAAGATGAAATGCTTAATTCCAGATTGTCTTTTTCCTTAGCTGTCATTTTCCCAATGTTTAAATTCAGTAAGAAAACAAAGAAATTGTCTATTCACTCACATTTGTTATCATTGTCTAGCCGTCAAAACTCTAAATATGAACATTTGCAGGCTTTTAATGGAAAAATCAGAGATGTTTTCTAGCCCCTTCTGAATTTTTATTTTCCATGCTTGAGACAAATGAGAGATGAATATAAAAGGTGATCTGATGCTTCACATTTTTGAATTAAAAAATCCTCTGTTTGTACACAAAGTGAAAAATTCAAGACTTGCACAGATAATTTACTTGAACAATTAAAATATTTTTTCCTAAATACATTCCTGACCCATATCCTGTGTTATAACATACCTGAGAACTTCACCTAACATAAATCATTGTAGCACAGAGGACATAATTGAGCTAATTCCCCTTTGGAAACTTTCTGGCTCATTCTTAGTTCTTAGTCCAAGTAACTTTCTGAATATGTCCCTTAAATATTTCAGAAGTGGGCTATAAAGGTTTGCATTGCATAGCTAATTTGCAACTTCTCCAAATAAAACAAAGTTCCTCTTTCAGGTTTTCCCAACTCTACTCAAAGGAAGCATTTTCCTCTTCCTATATTCTAGTATCGGTGGGACTTAACTGATATCAATTGGATTTTCATGCTTCAGGAGCTAAGTTTTAGTCTATGGGCAGTTGGGGTGTAATGAAATGTTATGTTATGCAAGTTTTTTTTGTGATGTGATGTTATTTTTGCAATAAAACTCTCTGTATTGTCGATTTTTATCATCTTTACAAGTGACATGAATATACCACATATTTCATTGGGAAATGTAAAAATAGTTTTCTTAATTAACCATACTCAAAGATTTCATTTGGTGACTGAAGGAAAACACTTTAAAACATCTCTCTGTATAAACTGTTTCTATAATAGGCAATTGAAATTTCCTTTCTTGGAATTTTTTGCTTTGGAGTAACCATAGCAGTTATTTTTCTGATATGTTCCAGCCAATTGTTGTAATCGCCATGGTCTTGTTAGGCTATTTCCTTGAGAAAACGGCTGCTCCCTTTTTTCCCTGAAGGATTCTTAGAATGAAAACATCATTGTACTGTCAGCAATGTGATGTGTTTCAGGGGAAGGAACTAATGACAGGTCACGACTCTCTTCAAGAAGGAAAAACAAGCCTTCTCCGAAGTACGAAAAAGCAAGTTGATTGCCTGTTCAGTGTCTGGGGATATTTTCTAAAGCCAAAGGATACATGGTGTGATTGTCATATTCTTGCAGTCATGGAAACGTAGAGTGTCTTAAAAACAGTGACCTTTGGCTCTCCAGCTTCCTCTGAAACAGCCTATAAAAGAGAGCCAAACTGAAGTAAATCAGTGCAGAATTCTCCATGCCTGATCACTCTCTGTAGCACTTTAAAGTTGGCTGTTCTACATTTCAAGGATCAAACATTGTATTTTTTTGTCCTGCTGCTAACCATACTTTCTAAGCACAACACTTGCAGAAGCTCCTCTCCTCTACGCACACACACAAACCAAGATAAGTGAGGTATTAGCACCTAAAACACATGTTGCATGATTTGTCATCAGAATCAATGTACAATTTAAAAAATGCTGCAGCGCCTGCGTGGGAAAATAATTGTACGAAAGCAGTGTCGGCCTTGGGCTGATACACGTTTAGGTCTGTCTGAAATTCTGGTCAGTGTAAAGTGGACCACTACAGTGCAGGACTCATCTCACTGAGGGCTGAGGGTCCAAGATGAAACATAGACAAGTCCTTATGCCATCAATGCCTATAAATGAGTGAAAGAAGTTGTTGTGGGAGGAGATGGTGTCTCCTCCACTCTCGTCTATTCCCTCACCCACGGCTAAGTGCACAACAACCAAGCTCATGTAACTGCCATTCCCACATCACCTCACCTCAGCTGCAGTAAGCTTGCTGTCCAAGTTCCTTCTCAGTTCCTCCAAGCTAGCAGGAGGGAGCTTGCCAAGTCCTGGTGGAGCAAACATGGGATATGCAATTATTTATATGCTATTATAAAAGGCATCCTCAGACCCATCCTCAATAAAAGGATTTGGATCTAGGATCCAGGAGGTGATTACAGGTCTTACGGAAGAGCTGCTGCATTTCATGAGTGTTTCTATTGTTCTTGGTCAATTTTCAGATGACACTGTTCAAATTAGAATGGCATTTGTGTTTAGCTGCTTGATGTTACAATTTGATGACAACATGAACTGTTTCCTACTCACTGAAGGAAATGATGTATGCCTTGAGCTGTTACCACAAAAAGAGAGGTGTCCCCATTCCCCACTCTCACTGGTAGTATAAAGGGTAAAATCTGTTCATACTTGGTCAACTAAGGGGGGTGGAGACAGCTCTCTGCCAGCATGAGTTGGTGTTGCCTTCCACCATGCCACCTGGTCCCCATGTTCTCCTCATGGCACATATCTGTCACTTGGTGTCATCTGCACAGCTGCTGGCCAAGATACCAAGAAGGATGGAGAAAGCCCTTGCATTCTTTCAGTTCTCGCCTGCCTTCCCCAAGGGACCCACAGCCACCCACACGTGTTACCACAGCCTTGGTGCCAGAGCAGGTCTGCAGGGACTTTCATGGTGAGCAGCCTGCAGCAGGGAATTGCATCCCTTCCTAAAAAAAAAATAAATCTGCAGAATCAAATCCAGAGCTAAAAGTATCATACTTGTTGGCATTGTACTGAGCATAGCAATTCCTTTTTTTCACAGAAGAGCGCCGTGGAATGGGAACACCTCTAACAGCTGTTCATAAACTTGTTCATGCTGCTCAGTTTTCCCGGTTTTTCCACTGAGTGATAAAAAGACAATGTGGTGTTTCTTTCTGCCCAAGTTAATTTTTTTTCTTTTCTTTTTTTTTTTTCTTCTAATTTTAGAAGTCCTGATTCCTATTACCTAATGTCACGTAGCAGGAAACACCTCACGGCAATTTATTCATTGGCTTCTCTTGTTTAATATGTATTTGGACTTGGTTATTCCATTTTCAGCTGTTGCTAATTTTTTTCACTGGAGCAGTGACCTACATTTTTGTAAGGAAAAAATCAGAGTTTGTCATGTGGTAAAAATAATTTTTAAAAATACTAATAAAGGTCTGTGAGACCAAGGAAGAATTGCCATGTGTCACCACGGATTGGTAGACTGTAGCTCCCTATCTAATGTCTGATAGCCTCATTATCTTAATATCCAGCAGCAAATGAAATTCAAAGGAACCTCCAAAACTATGCAATTTTCTTACACTCTCTGTCTTTATGTCTAGTTGATGCTCGGGTCTTAGTTAATCATAATCTGTTAATTATGCCAAATGACTTGGTGCTTGAGTAATACGTAATAGAGAAGCAAAACATTTCTGCTTGCTAGCTTTGATCTGAACTCAAGTTTTTAGAGGGCATGAATCAGACTGGAGCTGGTCACCTGTTCCCCTGGTTATTCTTTTCCCAGTTGAGCTACATATAAAGCATAATTCTATATCCATGGCTTCTTGATAATAAAAGGATAACCTTGAGAGAAGGCAAACAACCTTCCATCTAAAAAGCTTTTTTTTTGGTACAGACTTCATTTCTTCTGAATAGTTCCTTTGAAGTCCCTTCTGGTGAGGGAAATCCTGTACATTTGCTTTATGACTTTTTCAAGACTGATTTTTTTCAGACTGATTACACTGATTGACAAGAAGACTTGTCCAAAGCTAAGCATGGCCTGTCTCACATTCAGGGCAGGGAAATGCATTGAACTGCTAAACTTGCTTTCTTGCAGATGATGCTTTGAACTTGAAACTCAGATTACTCTTTCTGAAGTACTGGGAAAGTAAACAACAACTTTGTTTTGTTTTGGTTTTTTTTTTGTTTAGGCTAACCAATTTTGAGCAATCTAGGGTCAGTCAAATGGGAAATTTGTGGGTTTGTGTCATCCTGGATAACACTGAGCAGAGGTGGAACTTGAGGGTCAAACCTATCTTTAATTTAACTGCAAACTCTTACCCCACATTCAAATGATCAATTATTTAACTCTACCAAACAGGAAGCACTCAGACATATGCATGGCAAAATGTCATGACATGGGTGTCTCAGATCCCCTTTGCATATGCCCCAAGCTCAGGATGTCCGTGAAGCTGGATTATTTACTCAGGACAGAGATAACCAAAGGATTTCAGCTCAGTTTATTGCCATGTCTCTCAGTGTCAATGAATATCCGTAACCTTGGTGCACTTTGTTTGAACAAGTGTTGCTGTCCAAAGAATTTTTAATAAGGTACGTAATAAAGTTTAATCAGCTATAGCAAGCAGACGTGTTTGAACACATGCTAGCAGTATATCTAAATGAAGTGTTTATGTTTTTGTGTGTCCCATATTGCTATTAATAAAAAATCCTATGAAGAAAAAATAAGGTAAAAAATTAAGAAATACATGCCTGATATTCATCGTTCTGGAGGAATTACTTTGAAAATATGTTTCTTATTATGACATCAAGTTTATATTGTGCATTACAGTTTTCTGTGCTTGCCCAACAAACGTTTAACTCTCAGGGACTTCCACAGAAGTTGTGTGGATTTCTTTCCTAGTTTTGACAGAATATCTGGTAATATGAAGTACTTGTCACTGTATTGAACATAAATAAAAACATCAGCTTCAAAAATATAGACATGCTTCCAAATCCCTGTTGAGAATAATGTTTTTTTTTCTAATAATTAAGTATTTTCTAAGTCAAAGCTAATTGTAAAATTCAAAGATAAGAGTCTAGATGTCTCAAAATTCTAGTGCTTTTGCTCCTGCTCTTTTTTCCATTCCCTTTATTTTGTATGACTGTCCCTTTGGAGAACACTGTTTTTTTCAATGTCTTTTTATACAAATGCTTGGTAGTATGCAAAATAACAATAATTACTGTAAGTAATCCTTTTCCACAAAGCACCACCAGTTCCCACAGAAAACACTTGACCCTAACTTACATTTGGAATTTAATAGTTTGGTTTGGATAACATTATGGATCTTCATCTTCCAGCATTTATTCCAAACAGATAATTTGTTCTTGCTGTTCCTATAAGCCTGCATGTTTCTGGGTCAGGCAAGTTGTGAGGGCTAACATGACTGCTACATACACCGTCTGCTGTCCTGTTCTCAGTTGAAAAAAAGATGTCCGCTCTTTTTCATTTCCTCATTTCTTCAGTACTCTGGGCCCTAGTCTCCTGTTGTAGCCAGCACCAATGGAAATCAATAGATAAAGGAATAATATTGGCAGAAGTCAGAGCTTTAGTTTTGCAGCCTGATATGTCTTTCTGCCTTCAGGCTCCTCCCAGCTGCTAACGCGCCTGTGCCTGGCTCACCCCATCTGGCAAGGACCTGCAGCCCCTTTGCTTGGACCCTACAGCAGCAGCAGCCTTAAGGACTCAGGCAGGTTTACCTCCACTGGTGGTCTTACATGGATGTCAAAGGAGACTTCCCTCTCACCTTGACCTTGTGGTGGCTGTTATATGAGTGATGTTCAATCCTGTATAGAAGATCAGTCCATGACTGACCTCATCCAGCTACCAGATAGAGGGATTGCTCAGCTTTGCGTGCAGACTGGTGAATCACCAAAAAGCCTTGGCCAGGCTAAGGGAAATCAAAGTAATTGCTCATCTCATCTGTAGCATGGGCCTTGTCCAGCTCAGAGAAAACTTATATTTAGTGCCAAATAATAGGTAACAGTCTATTCTGCTAAGGTTTTGATACCGCATTCAAAGACCTAATATCTGGAAGATCTTGATTTAAACCCACTTCAAATTTTTGGCAGAAAACTTTGCATTATTGATATTAAACATATTTTTTGTTTTCTGATTTACAGCATGTTTTATTCCTCATGAAGCTTAAAAGCCCAACTAAGCAGACACACTGAAAAACAAATGCTGCTAAAATGATTAAGCAGCACACAGATGGCTTATATGTTCCTGTGTCAAAGAGACAGCTTTATAAATTAAGCATGTGTGATAACCATTTATGTTTTATTAAAAAAATGCTGAATATTTTTTTAGGCAAACATGCTTTCAAAGAAAAACATCGACCAACTTGATTAAGAGATTTAACAGCCAAAAAAACTGTCTAGCCCATATGCTCAGTAGCAGCTGTAACCTTGTGAAAATTGACCTATAACATAGCCACAGGCTTCTTGATTCCAAGAAGAATCTTCTCTTTAAGAAAATTGATTTGCTTTACAAACCTTGACCTCTCACTATTTTTCATTTTCCGTCAACCCCTGAGGTTCACTGACCTCACTGCAAGAAGTCACACATATGAGACACCCCCATTCAAATGAGCGGAAAGCTTTCCATGTAGGGTTTGTTGGGCCAAGGTTCATAGCAACAAATCTCTCCTTGTTCTGCTGCAAGATTAAGTCAAGATGACTGACATGATTGGCCAAACAGTTTTCTAACTGGCTTTTTACTTTTGAGATGACCTCTGTTTCTCCATTCGTCTGCAGATTACAGGTCAATAATACTGTCAAGGAGAGATAAAATAATTTTGTCATTTAGAAATATTGTAATGGGATAAAACCCCTGGCTTGTCATATCACTAAATTTGAAAAGATAATTGAGCTGTCAATTTAAATATCAAATGAATGCCTCCATGCAAGCAATGTTATTAAAGCCAAGAGGCAGGTAGAGATGAGCTCAGCTGGCGAGGAGGCTGAGTTTCGATGTCTGAGAGCCCAGTAGATGGGATAATTCTCTAAACTTACTCTGAATTAATATGAACTTCTTGTGTCTACAAGACTACACTGAGCGCATTTATTTTATGAATATTCTTTCATGCAATCCTGGAACCAGCCACAAGTGGGAGATGATCTTTATTGAGAACATCATTTCAGCCTGTCAGCTTCTGCACCTATTAAAAGGTGTGGAAACATGAAAAATAAGTTCACTTCCAATTCCTTTTTACCTCTTTCTAGTGAATATTCCTTTTAAAGGTCACTTGCTTGTTTGGATTCCATCAAGACAGGGACCAACTTTTATGCCTTGCTGCCTACCATGATGTTCATATAATCCAAAGTTTGCTCCCTTTCCTATAGCATTAATTACTATTAATGGGCTAAAGTGATTGACTTCTTCATTGAAGGCCTGAGGGAAAATGTTTGCACTCAATTTTGGTTACTATTTGCTATATGTGCCCTGCTCACTGTATTTGCCAGGCTTTTGCATTTATTAACTGAGTTCTGTGACGCACTTGGCCTTTCTTCTGCTTTTGAGTTGCCCTCAGTTCTCCCTGGTAGATCCTGAGTGTTACACTGGTATAAATGGGATGCAACAAACTCGACTGAGGACATCCAGCTGCATTGCGATCACACAGGGAGTACTCAGCTCTTTTTGGCTTCAAATGTCCATTCTCAACTGGGAAGACACACTGTTAGCATCAACCACAATCAATATTATCCAAAAGCAGAGCTGTAGAGTGAGAACCAGCCTGGTATATTTGAAGATTTTTGTGGCTACCTCCCAAAGTTTAGTAGAAAATAGGAATTCAAGGTTGGCCACAGAGGTAGTGGCATGGACTAGGAATGAGAAGCCAATGTGTTGTTTGTGAGCAGGGTAGGGAGAAGGAGAACAAATTTATATCATGGGACAGTCAACATTTATAAAGCCAGCAACCAAGCCGTGGCTCATATGAATGAGTTATAGCCCATCTGAAGAAGAACATCATTGTGCGGAGTCGTGAATGAAAAGGCTTTTTCTTTGTGGAAAGAGAAAAAGTGCACATTGGGGTCTACAACCATGAAAGAGAAGATGAAGTCTGCAGCGTTTATTTAGGGCTGATGATATAGATATGAGTAAGCCCTATTAATTTCCATAGTATAATATAACTGCAACCCAGAACTATTCCTGATAAATCCTTAATCAAAAGCAAGTTCCCAGGAGTCTTTAGATTTGTGAAAATAATCCAATTTGATATTTTCACTATAAATGTATCTTCTTCACTTTAAAGTTCAGCTTTCGATGGGGTGGGCAGATTTTAATTGTGGTTTTACCACTTTTTGGGACATAGAGGCTTTTCTATCAGCTCATGGATTTTGTTAGACAAAGTTTTCTTTGTACATTGGAAGGCTGGAGATTTGGCTCCATGTGAGCCTGTAGAGTTTATAAAACCTGCAAGCACTAAACTCTCTTGGCTTCCCCTGCAAAAATAAATGTGAGCCTGGAAACCTATGATTCTGACTTGAAACAGAACCCACAGATACATAAAATCGTCTTGAAACAGGACTGCCCCATCCAGTGCTCATATAACTTAGTGGTAAATACCAAGCATTCAGAAGTCTTAAATCAGCCTCCAAAACCTTAAAGTCATGTTCTGCTAAATAAGTAAATAAATGAATTTGGGATTTTTTGATTACTTTCTGTTTCTGGGCCATTTGTGACCACACTTTCAAATCCTTCTCTTTGACGAAGACATCTAGAAACATTATCTTTTTAAAATAATAGCTGAGTACCTTATAATCAGGTAGCTCAAGGAGCTGAAACTTTCAAAACCCATGACATGCCAAGCATTGTCTCTCGTTCAGATTCATTTACGAAAGGTATTCAGGACACAGGAGAGAGGAAAAGCAAATCCTGACCCTCTCAGTCATGTAAAACAACTGTCTCTTCCTCTCCAGAATTAACAACTACTTGAAATGGGAAAACACACACCCTGATGTACTCAGCAGCTTTTGGCCCTGAAATGGTGATTGTTGTAACACATAAAACTACATCAGCTTTTCAGTATCTCTGAAAGGAAACCAGAGTTTACATTTTTCCAAGTACTAGACATAGCTCAGGGGAGAGACTAAGACATTTCACCAGACTGAAAGAGCTTTGTTTTTCCATTGTTTCTGCCCAGTGAAGTACACCTGTGTATTTATCCTCCTTCTGTCTACCTTTGTATCAAAACTGATGGGCACTTTACTCCTCCTGACTGGGCTGTACAGATGAGAAATGCAGCTCTCCATTCCTGCTTGTGTAAAATGCCCCTGTGTATGTGTGAGGTTGCGACCAGGTCCCTGAATCTTTGTGCAACTCCACATCTGGACACTTGCCTGTGCATTTATACATTCTTCTCCCTGTTTTTAAATATAGTTATTTTTGTAAACAGGCCCCCCAAAGAAGAAAGAGAGAAAGGATGGGAAACCACTCTAGCCAAAGGAGCTATCAGATAGCTAACAGCTATCTGCAAACTCACAGCGGGCATGTTGAATTTTTTTTTTTTTAAAAAGGGGATAGGAGGTGGGGGAGGGCTGGTGAGGCCAGCCATGGCAGTGGCCCGTGCGGGCTGGGCAAGGACAGTGCTAGGTTTTGGGGGACCCTGAGCTGGGCCAACGAAAGAGGCAGCCCCATCAAGGGCTGGGCTGTCCTGGTTGTGGGTCTCCAAAGAGCTGCCAAATGCAGGCGGTGGCCCTTCATGCCCCAGTGTTGCCATCAGCCCTGTGCTTGCACCTCATCCCTCCTCTGGCCCTTGTCAGGCCAAAAGATGTCAGCCTTTATGGTGGCTAGTGACAGCGGGGTTGGACTGCGGCCTGCCATTGTCTGCACAGTAGCGTGGCACGAACATGGCTGTTCACTAACCCAACCACCACTGTGGAGGCATGCAGCATACTGCAGTCACAGCAGTTTCCTCACCAAAACCTTCTTGCTGCTCCTTGTCTGCCACCTTCTTCCCACCCTGACCACCTTTTCAACCTTTCCTGCTTATTTGAATTTACTTGAGTGTTTGAAGCCACCAGTTGCATCCAGATTTCTTGGTGAAGGTGTTTTTATGGTGGCCATTTTGGATAACATGTTGGAAATGGCTGCTTATGTGGCTCACACTGTAGGAACTCCCAGAAACCCCTGCCAGTAAAAGATTGACCAAAATAAGGATGCTTAATTTTTTTTATATCTTGTGAAGGCCTATTTCCAGTTATCTTCAGATACTTCTGATTTCAGTCAACACTTGTGGAAGTTTGTCCTCAGAGTAGGTGGTAACCTCGTTTCAAACTCTTGGTCTCCATCTCATGTTTTCTGTAATGTCACAGCTGCCTTACCTTAGAAGAGAAGCCTTTAACTGAGCAAACCACAGAGAAAATTAATTAAATCTGAATAAAGTCACCTCCTCTTTTTTCCTTCAAGCCCACTCACATCTTAAAGCTGCACATTGAAGTAATTAAATGTTATAGGAGTTGCAGCTTCTTAAATGAAGATTTATCGTATTAAATACAGCAGGGATAAGCATTAATAAGGTATTAGCTTGGCCTGACAGAGCCATGGGAACCAGCAACCCCTAAATTATTAGCTTGGTTCTAATACTGATGTATTTTGTAGCTGCAGACAAATGATTTACCTTCTACACCTTAATTTCCTCCTCTGTATTATGAATATTGAATATTCAGTATTGCAATGATGGAGTTGCGTTTTCTTGCCTGCTGGAAGACAACAGGTCGCAGTGTCTTGGGAAAAGGGAAATAACAGTCTGGGAAATAATGAGAAAGATTACTCTTCCAGTGTCAATTGCCCTTCTTGTGCGAGAAGCTCTTTTGTCATCCCTTCTTCTCAATGATATTTATTTTCCATATATGATCATAAGCTGGTTACACTGATGCTGGATTCACTTCACTTAACTAACCAACTAAAAATGAACCCTCCATCTTACACAAGTCTCCTCAGGCTCTCTTTAGTCCAAAGAAAGAGATAAACAGGCAGAGCTTCTGCAGTAGTCTTAAACACCTCTGGATTAACTGTCTTCTGCAGACATCCATCTCTCTCCTTTGGTTACAGGGGAGGTAGAACAAACTCCTGGTTTTCAGATGGCCAATGACAAGTTCCCATTCTGAGAGTCTGTTTTGGAGTTTTCTTGAAGTCTTCAAGCACTGAGCAGAATGTGCTCCTTTGTTAAAGGTCCTAGTCTATGATCAGGGGTCCCCAGCTTTGTTCTTTGTTGTGATAACAGCATTAACTTCTGCTCCTAAAAGATCACTAAGAGCTCCCACTGATTTGAGGCACTGCAGAGAGCGTACTTAGGTTTCTGCACAGGAGTGAGTTTCTTTCACTATGAAATTCAAATCAAGAATTGTTCACATGCCCTCACACACACAAACCATATTAAAAATGGGCATTGGCTATATAAATAGCAAGCACATTTGCCTTTCCAGTGGTCAAAATAAAGGAGGACTCAGAGGACAGGGAAAGACTGGAGAAGCTGATAGACACTCAACAACCATGTATCTCCAAGTCAGCAAATAGCACAAACAGCAAGGCTGAAAGACAGTTAAAACTCCCACCACCTGACAGCTGCTTGGCAGCTTTTGAGAACTGAGTCATCAGGGCCTCGACCCAATTTCTAGCAAACAGGTGCCCCGACCACAAAAACCACCATCACAGGTGTCACTGTTGTCAGTTGGTTCAGCAGAGGGACCACTAACTGATTGGGTAGCAATCAAAAAGGTCATGGGGCTGAGCTCTTCTGCCAAGAACTCCTCTTGGGCAGTTTTACCTCTTATTTGCTATGGCGAAGTCTGATGATTTATGTGTTTTTCCTGGCATTAAACCTGTCTACTTGTGTCTTCGTTTGATAAAAGATATTTTCACCGAGTCTTTGATGTGGAAATCCTAGAAGGAAAACTCGAACCTAGAGAGGCAGCCTGTAAGTCTCAGAAGATAGTTCTCTCTATAGACTGTAAGAAAGAGAAGGTTACTTACAGCTCCAGGACCAGATGTTAGCCAGAGTGGTGCTACTGCCTTGAAATGCACAGTCTTGGTAAGATCTTGTGGTAAGATCTGTATCTTTGGGTATCGGGAATTAAATGACACTTACTAACAACTCATCTGAAAACTTTGGTTAATGAAAAGATGTTTATCATCGCATAATTCTCTTCTTATAGATGGTCCACATTCAATTGCTGTCCAACTGAAGTCAGTGGCCTTAGTATGGCCACGAGTGTGACCCCAGAGTTTTAATACGTGATAGGACTCTGGCACTGCTCTCTGAGCTGGCTGGGACTTCACACGCAATTTGTACATAAACCATCTTTTCAAAGACAGGCTTTCTAATAAAACAGCCACTGTTGACACAAATAATCCCACGTCTCTGATTTGCATAACCTCTAGGAAGCTGGACAGCAGAGGAAATAAGCAATAATAGCAGTGTAAATGGTCTTAAGTGAAAGCGTATCAGTTACAATGTACCAGTTCAGTCTATGAAGCTCAGTTTACGCTGGTGGAAAAAAAAATAAGAGGACATATTATGTCTTCATGAAAGCTTGACTTCAAGCACTCAGAAGACAGAAGAGACTACATTCAAGGCAAAATAGACAGTTATTCTTTAAGGGACTTTGCTAGGGTTCACGTACATGCACCCTTTGCTTATGAAATGGGAGAGGAAAGGAGCACCTAAGAAATGAATGTATGTAGCTCAGCAGGCCCAGCTGGCCCAGTTCCCAATATATTTTGCTTGATAAACAGCTAATCCCTGAGTATAGTGTAGCTTGCATTCCTCCAAACTTATCATTAATCATGGAAAAACACAAGTTGTCCTTGCACTGTGTGAGTGCCTATGAACAGCTCCTTTGATAAGAGTGTTTTCACATGCCTGGAGGGATTTAGCTTTTTGGATCTCTGTCCTATAAGTAATAGGCAAACCTTCCTTTGCATGTGAGTCTGCTTTCATTTCTGGGTTCAAGCCACAGAGAACTAGTAGGGATGTTTGAAATGAGAAGTTGTACCATGCTTGTATTCCCTCATTGTGCTATTTGTGCTATTTCATGACACTTGTAGCATGGCATAATATTACAATTATGCATTGTCAGCAGCCAGAGAGGAGACAGGAGGATGGAAAAAGGAGGAAATTTCTGAGTGGAAGAAGGGCAAAATTAAATGCTAGGTTTTGAGTGGCAAATATTTAATCACAGAATTATGTTTCTTGTTAATGCAGAAGTTTAATAGAGAAAAGCAATAAATTATTTACAGCCTTACCTCATAGCTGCCCAAGCAATGGGAAGAATAAACAACTGTAGGTCATTTCCTCAGGTAAGTAACAGATTAATTGTCTTTACAATAAGTGAATATTGGATCAGCACACATCTCCATTGTTTATCAGACACTTTTTATAGTCTGGACTATGGGCTAGGCTGGCTTACTTCGGCTACCCAGTCTGGCCTTGTGCATGGGAAAGACAAAACCCTGATGGAAGCCCAGTAACTTTCAGCTGACATAATATCTCATGCCTTTTCTGAAAGTCCTCATTGGAAATGGGCAAACCTTCACACCCTCAACTATGCTCTTTATTAAAAAAAAAAGTCATGAAACTCATTTCCGTTTTGAGTTGTTCTAATCTCAACTTTAAATCTATGATACCTATCCAATACTGAAATAAAACAGCTCTTAACCAAGAAATATTTTTACTTTCTGTAAGTACCTACAGTCTTCAACTTCCTTAATGTTAAACATTGCGGTTCTGAGGATAACTTAAACCATACAACTGCAATAGGCATTTGTAGACCTAAAGAAAGGATTCTCTTGAGTAGAAGACAGTCAAGATTAAAAGGGTCTTAAAAAATAGGCAGATTTTGTTTTAAAGATACACTATCAGTGTGAGAAAATAGGCATGCTGATTGCTCAACCTTTACCTGCATTGATGAACTTCTATGCAAGGTGGAATCTCACAAAAAGAGAGCTCATGGCCTGTCCCCAGTGAACAGTCACCCCTCTCCATGCCCTTGTGCACAGACATGGACACGTACCCTTGCATGGGCTATTGAGTTTATGAGCCACGAAGATGAGAGGAAACAGCCGCACATGCCTAGCTCCTTTCCCACAGCAAGCTTGGAGCAGGACAAGAGCCGTATCAAGTGAAGAACTGGCGTGATTTTCTCTCTCCTTGGAGAGCATGTGAAGCATATGTGACACTGCAATTCTCGGAGGTCCAAGAGCCAGAGCAGTTCCTGAGCGGTATGAATACAGGCTGGCTCCTTCATGTGGTCTTTCTTTAATGGCACCAGAGATGTTGGCTGCAAATAGACTGCTTAAATAAGAAACTAGGTCTGATAATTTTCATCTTTCAGAATCAAAGCAGATGAGACAAAACAGTAGAAGGCAAGGGAAGAGAAAGTAAACACGGAAAAGTTATAGAGTAAAGGCAACATTCTCTATTTCTCCACTGTTCATTTCCATATATGCATATTTTAGGAGTTGTTTCTTACTGAATATTTGCAGGGAAATGAACACTGACTTGATGTTTACTACATTCATAGATACTATCTGCTTAGCTTTACTTCCTTCTAAGTTATTTTTTATATATATTTTAATTAATTTAATTTAATTTGAGCAAAGGATGTGTAGGGTATTTGGTCAAGTGGTATTTGGACAGGCCTGAAAAATACTATTTTACTGAAAAGAGAATTAAAACAATCTTTCTAAAAAGGAAAAGAGATTTTTCAATGCATAGTTCATATGCTGATTGTAATGGGTTTAGTCATTGTAAGTGCAAGAACAAAGAAACAATGTATTTAGAAACTTGCATTGTGATTTTGAAGCATTTTCCAGATAAGAACTCAGTTACAGAGAGGCAAAAGTTCTCCCAAGGCTCTGGTCTTACAGAGTTACCTAAGATGCTGAACTTCAGGAGCACTTTTTACTGAGGTCGTTGCTGGTATAAATAAAAATATTTCAGACAGTGCATTAACTGTAGTGTACTTTGCAGGGCATAAACCTCGACTCATGATAAGGGTAAAGGAATGCAGAACTGCACAGTCCTTCACCGCACCACACAGTAACTTAATTACCCCTTTATAATAGCAATTTAACTGACAGAGCCGTGTCCTTTGCCACAAGAGCCGCATGACTGGCATGAGAGAAATCGTTTGGAAAAAAAATTCTCAACCAGGATGAAAAGACACTTTGTGCACAACAACAAGCAGATGTGGGCTAATCCCTGCTCTCAGTTACTTCATTTTTGGGCAGTATTCTCCAGCTTTTTGGAATGGAGCTGACCAGAGTGTATATTAATTCCCGAGTATCTTGGAAGAAAATAAAGGCACTCTCGGAAGTATCCATTTCCTCTGGATTAATTCCTGGAGCCTAGTAGACTCCTGTCAGCCAGTTCTGGGCTGGAATTGCCATTTAACTTTCTCTTTAATTTTAAGGAGTGCTGGAATTTTGGAGTTGGAGACGACCAGGCCTTTGATTTTATGTCCAACAGGACAGCCAAACAAGTAAGCGAACTCGTTTGGTACCAGTTGGGATAATTAAGAGTCTATTGAAGATGGTTCAGGTTTTGTTTGTGCTACTGAAACGTCTAGGAAACTAATGCTAATCCTCACTGCTTACAAACCCTGAACTCTTCTCTGTGACAGACCAAGAATGACAAATCAGAACAGGGAAAAGGAACTGACAAATGCACCTTCAGTGTCAGACTCAAATTTGCAGCCGGTGAGCTACTGTCAAAAAGTCATCATAAAATACCAATACTGTTTATCTCAGAGTTCCTCTGGAGAGAGACACTGTAGCATTCCAGCAGCAGAGAGATGTCCTTGGAGAGGGATAAAGGCCTCAAGTCATTAGAATTTATTGACATATTTCTCTTTCCAAAGATTTCTTAAAAACTTTGGATGTGGATTTATTGGTGTGCATAAAAACACTTTTCTCAGGGTTTTTTTTTTCCCATATATTTCCACATGTACACATTAAATTATACATGTTTCTTTCATATGTGTAAACTCACATATTTACACCTACATACACATACATTATATTAGTTTATATAAATTGTACCCATGTGCGTGTCAACATCTTCAGTATGGCTTTCTTCCTAAATATTATCCCTTAAAAAGATGGCAACAGAGATGGGCCATATATAAACAAAATGAAATAAATGCAAAATAAACTAATTAGAAAAATAAAAACAAATAGGAAAAATTCTGACTGGAGTGTAAATCCAGACAGTAGTTATGTTTGTGTGAGTGCTAAATTAGACCCTATATTTCTGAACAGAAATAGAAGGAAAGCTAATCAAAGGGAACAGGTACGAAATGACTGCTTTAGAATTTACTTAATTTAATTTCAACATCAGGAAAATAAATACGTGTTTAAATTAGCAGAATTTATAGAAGTTTGTCAACATTTAACTTTAAAAGGAAATATATAAGTGTATTAGAAGCAATCCCTTAACGTATCACTTAATGGATACCCATGTTCCAGATGCTCCTGTGAATTCTGACACTTAGCGTCTATGCTTAATATTTAGGCTACCTACTGTGCATACAGTACGTATTAAACTGTAGAATCCAAAAAAGGATTATAGAGCCTTACAGAGAAGTGTTCTTAAACTCAATGGACTGGATAGTCCCTGCTTGAGCTACCCTTAAACCCACTGACAGAAAATTGCTGTCTTAAAAAGCAAGGGGTGTTAGAGGACATTCAGAACTGAAGTACTTTTAGCTATATAGTCCTTTTTGAGTGTACTCCAGACAGCTTTTATGTTTACACATTTTTTGTCTCACTTCTAAATCGAATGATTCTTTGCAGCACATTTTACCCTTGGCCCCTTAGAGCTGTTGGATGCTGGAATATCCCATATTTACATCTTGTGTCCTACGTGTGTCTAAACTCATGATCAATGTTTCATAAATAAATAGCTGTGATTGGAAGGGGAAAAAAAAAGATGCCTAAATTTAGGCTTCTAAACCTGAATGTTGGCACTCAAATAACTGGCCAGCTTTCCAAAAGCCAAGCCCCTGGAAATTTCCAGTAATCACAGTTGCCGTACCAACGGCTGTCAGCACTCTTGCAAAAGCAGGTCATGTATTTAGGTGCCAAAATGTAGCAAGAGGGGTCTAGTTTCAAGTTTTTTTTTTTTTTTTTTTTTTTTAAGAAGACCTGGCCAAGAACACTAATGATAATTGAGAACAGTTTCACCTCTGCTGCCAGTCTCCAGCTCCTCTAGCTGAAGTCACAAGATGGCTATGGTTATTGCCTGGCTCCGTCCTGGGGTGCAGGCTTTGAGCTAACATAGAGATACCCAGAAAACTGATTTTGGGACAAACAGCCAAAGAAGTGCAGGGCTCAAGGTAAGCTAATTTCCCCAGGCTGTAAGGAGGGTATAGCTCAAATCTCTGGACAGAGGGGATGTTTGGTTTGTTGAATTGCAGCACTAAATATGGTGGAGCTGCTGTGCAAGCAGGCACGTGGCCAGGTGCTCTCCCTCACCTTCATCCATTGCTGGCCACTTCCCTCTTGTGATCCTTCCAGGCCTGTTGGGATCCTGCACTGCCCCACTGCCATTTTTCAGTCCCCTTTGCTGGGCATCAGCCAAGGCACTTATGAAGGTGAGGATAAATATGTTCCCACCTGGCCCCCCATCTCATGGGGGCTTTGAGCACAGCCCCTCTGCTGCCTCTACCTCCAAATACCTGCCTGACCTCAGGCAAGTCACTTAACCTCTCCATCCTGAGGCAGAATAAAGACGACACTACTTCCTTCTCCCTGCATTTTGTCTGTCTTCTTCAGCTCAGGTGTAAGCTCCTAAGGGCAAGGTTTGTCTTTTCTCCTCAGTGTGTTCCATGCCTATCAAAACAGAGCCTTGATCTCAGCTGAGGCCTTGAGGTATGACTACAGTAGTTATTATCGTTAATAATCATAATAACGAATGCAATCAGATCAAAGACACTGACTGTGTGAGTCATTTGGGGGGTAAAGTTAGTCATTCCGAAAAGCAATAGGTATATGTAAACTTTAGCCACTGCCAAGGTTTCTCCTTTTTCCCAGCATTTAAAAATTCACCCTTGGGAGTATGGGTGAGCAATACGATCTGAAAGGTCTCAGCCCTGCCAGTATTTCCATGTGCACAGGCACTTGTGCTCACATGCCGACAGTTGCAAGGTTAATGGTGTAACTTTGCTCTGTATAATTCAGCTACGTAAATACCCTGTGTGGGTTTTCTGGATCATAGGTGAAACTCATTTCCGTATCGAGCCTTCTCCGAACTGAATTCCGTGTCTGTCATTGCCCTCAGTTGCAACAGGACATGTATGAAAACCAGAGAATAGCACTAAATGCCAAAAAAAATTATTTTTCTTGGTAATTGTTGAGTTTTTTAGTTGTTTGTTGTTTTCTTCCGATTTTTCATCTATTGAATGAATCACAAGAAAGTTGTCTTGAAAAGGAAAAAAGAAATTAAAAGAGTTAATTACTTATTAAAATCATTACAATGAGATTTTTTCACCTGAAAGAAAAGGCCTGCAGCCAAACAATAGGATTACACAGGTGCAAAATAAGACACAAGAGGGAGCTCACATAATAAATAATAGTGATAAATAAGTAACATTTTGAAAACAGTTAAAACCTAGGGAGGAAAGGAAATTAATAAATGTGGCAATTCCTATTTGCTGTTGCTGTTCTCATTATCTCCACAGTAATTGTCACCGACTATGAGAACGTGCTGACAAACAAGGATCTCGGTGCACCAGACTTTGCCCACAGAACACCACAGCAGTGCCTGGTCGCAAGAGCTTCTTGGTTTGGGGCTGCATAGAAGAGGGAGACCAAGCCAGGAGACTACAGGGAGATGCTGTTCTGACAGAGAGAAAGTGACCTGAGTTAGGGCTGCTCCAGGAATCATTGTCAAGTATTCAACGCATTCTGTAATTTTAAAATATGTTTAAATATATATGTGCAGTTATATTGCTTGAGAATGATGGTTCAAGACACAATTGCATATACCAAAAACCAGCAGACTTAAAACTGAGTCTCCAACCTAGCAGTTATATTTTGTATGTGGGATCAGCAGGAGTTGCATTTCAATTCCTGAAAGTTTAGTTCACTCCAGTAGCCAGATTTCACGTTTCTCTGAACTTAGAGAAACTGTACTCTTTTGACAAACTTATCCTCTTTTTTTTAAGTGTTGACCTGATCAGTCAAAACATTTCAATTTCTAAAGTTCCTGTGAGAATAAGGCAATATCTGTCAATAACTACAGTGGCCTTGATCTGTTGGCAGAGACCCACCCTCCCTGCAGTCGAACACATGTTTCCGCAGAGCTGGACCCTGGATCTTCCATCTTTCTGAGGCTACAGCTGCATGTTCCAGTACACATATGTCTCAGACTCTCTCCAATAAACTGTCAGAAATGTAGAACAGCTGGAGGGCTATGCTTTAAAGCAAGGCCTCCATATTATAACAGCTCTGGACATGGGTCATAATTATCATCTGAAAGGACGTGAGACAGTCAACAGCGAGCCACTAGTTTGGGGGGACCCACACGTAGGTCTAGAAGATGGGCATTACCCTCTGATAACCATCACCTCTGAAGTAGCAAGTGTACCTTGGGCGTAGTTGTCATTGGGGCTGGAAAGACTGGTCTAGTCCGCATTCGATGCTGGTGTTGGTGGCCATCACAGATCTCTCAGACATCTCCCTCCAGAAGTGCCAAAGACAGTGATAGGATGTGTGTTTCTGTAGTGTCTATTAGCAGAGATCCACAATTAATATAATTGCAAGAAGTTTACCTTCTTTCATACTCCAGGATCTGTCTGGTCTTCAGCATCAGTACAACAGCTACAAGCCTTAGAAAGCCACTGTAGCCAAAGGGAGAGGCAATTCTTATCCTGTGACATCTGAGTCCATAGTATGAATGTATCCACCCACATCAGCAGTTTCTTTCCTCTGTTCCTGTGGTGCACATGGGCTTTTACAATCAATAGTGCCAGTCATGGGGAATTCAGCAATGTGTTCAGTTCCTGACAGATGTTTGTCAAATGGCCCATTGAGTAGCTCAAGACCAACTGGTGCTACATACAAGATTGTATTAGCCATATGACCATGGGCTGTTGTAGACTTTACAGTGTGGTATCTCTCAAAGACCATCCACATACTTGCATCAGAAGCTCCACAAACCACAGAGAACCTAAGGTGAATACGCAGGATCTGACAATGGAGTGTTGCCCTTAAAGCACAGTTTGCTGGAAGGGATTTTGTCATCATAAGCAGCCTACAGCTACATAGACTTGTCATGTACACTACAGAAGGGAAAAATATCTTCAGCAATTGAAATAACCAGTTTATACAGGAAGTCTAAGCCCCGAGATCCTTCTTCATTGTAAGACTCCAACATACAATGCTCAGTCTGTAAAACCACCTTAATGCTGGATACCCTGGATCTCAACACTGGGAATTACTCTTTCCACTCCTTTGAGAGAAGTTGATGAATTCTTCAGCAGAGAGGGTATTTTGCAGCCAGATTCCACAGCTGTGGAATTACAGAAAGCTAGGCCCTGGATCCTGGGCTGGCAGAGACCATTCTCATAGTGTGCTTGATGCATTTGATCTCTGGAGAGGAAGGAGTACATACCCGGCATGGCACCCTGGCCAGCTGGCTTGGGAGAAGCAATGCTGGCTTTGACTGTGCAAGCAGGTGCTTGTTTCCCCTCCCCATCAGATGGGGAGAGTGAAAGAACAGCTGTAAATGAAATAAGGCTGAAAAATCTGGAGAAATAGAATTTTTTTTTAAAAAAAAAAAAAACCCACCAAATTTGCCTGCCTTGCATTGGAAACCTGTCATGTTTTTAATCTAAATTAAAGTTGTGCTAGTATTCAGTAGTAAAACAATTGCCTACTTCCACAGCCACACATTTTTAAGAAGTGAGAATGAGCCATATGTCTTCCATGAAAACATACTGATACAGTTCAGTTTGTTCTTTATGCTTTCTGGTAAATCATATTTTTTTTTTACAGGCCACAGTTAAAGTGAGCAATATTTTTATTTGCCAGAAAGTATTTACAGTACTGTATTATCCTTCATCTCCACCAGTTTCCATTTGTTACCATTGACACATGGTAAAATAGTTTTAATTATCTCCAGGCTTAAGTACAAGGAGTTTTTATAATTCAGTTTGGTCTATTTAATTTCCAGTATCTAAGCTACCATAATGAAAATGTTACTCAAGGTTTCTTCTCCAACTCCCCCCCTTTAGATCATAATAAAGACAGCTCACTTGAGCAAATAGTTCCTTTGAAATGTTAATCCTCCTCAGATGTGTTTTTTGTTAGATCAGCTGCACTGTTAAAATACTTTCTATTTTCCCATTAGTTTGAACGCAGAATAACACTTATTAGCCATATGGACACAAAGTAACTCATTGATGAAGACAACTGAATTAAAGCCTCATGTTAAACAATGAATTAACTGTGATACATGGTGTAAAAACCACAGTTACATAAAACTGGGTTGTTTGTCCCCCTCTTATCCAACACAATCTCTTCTTCAAAGAAGAAAAAATATATATATTCCAGACACTACCCTCAGCGCAACCTGAAATCCATATAAAAGCATAGAAAGGAGGGTGAATTAAAAACCTATGGCAAAGGGGCTTATTGAAAAGTTATTTTTTTAATATATTGTTTTATATTAGTCTTTATTTGGCATTTAAGGAATGAAAGCCCAACGAGTTAAACCTTTCCTTCAGAAATGCACGTGAAAGTGTATCTATCTTCACCGCGGAGCTGTGATTGCTCCCTGGCTGGAGACCCAGGCTCAGGTGTGATCAGCCACGGCATGAGATCGCTCGCCTGGTGCTGCTCCTCCCTCCTTCCCTGCCCACGTCCTGAGCTCGACGGACTGCTGCGCTTCAATAAAGCGAGCAGTTCTGTGATTGCTTTTTAATGAATTGGGGGGAATGTGTATGGTTTCCCTGGGGTGTGGAAAGAATTTTAGGTGGGTCATCAGCATTCAAATATTAAATTACTTCTGCAGGTTGTGTAAGGTTAGCAGACAAGGAAGTGGAGCTGGGACTGTAACCCAAACGTCCATGTAAATCAGTAGGCACAGAAGAAAAGCTCTGCTCGGTTCAGGTGAGAAGGATGTGTCTGGGGGGACTTTAAGAACAATACCAGGTAAGAACCTTGGCTTGTGTGGAGTGAAAGTGTGCTTCAGTAAATATAGCTTTGTTTTGAAACTCTGCCTTTAATTTCAAAGCAGGAGGCATCTTAATCCTTGGAGAATTTTGGACCCTAGTCTATACTTCAGTGAGAGCTCAGCCTTTCTGAAAGTATGTCCCTCTTTATTGTTTCTTGATATAAACATTTTGTGCAAGTCTGAACATGGACGTACAACAATTAAGCAGTAAGAGCTGGGGCACACAAAGCGTCAGTTTACATGTGCGGCTTCCAGAAGGACAGGAAGTTGGTTTTATTTGCTTACCCAGGAACAATGGATCGGTTGCTGCTCAGCCGGCATTTCTATTGCTGGCATGGATGGGCGCATCCGTCTGCTCGCACCCCGAGCTGCTGCGCCCCTACCTGCTCCCTCCGCTGCCTCTGGCACTTGGTGATGCCTCTCACAGCAATCAGACAGATTTCCAGATTCCAACTGACTGACAGAGAGCAAATTTGCACATATGCACTGGGCTAACATGATTAGGCCTGCGCACATGCAAATCCTTTGAATGAATTTTGGTTTTATGCAACTGATGTAAATAAAAAGGATCCTGTTTATGTACTGCCTAAAGAGCCGTTGTACAAACTGGACTGCCAGAGATTATTTCATTCACCTCTTTGGTGAAACATACAGAGAACCACAGTGCGGATACCCCCCGGGGGTAATTTTCATGATAATCAAAACACAGACATGCCATACTACAGTTTACTACCAGAACTGAGGGCAGATACCTAATTCTGGGGAAGGAGGGAAGTATTCAAGTGTCCAGAACTTAGAGGATGCTCAGCAGGCCCCCACAGCTACTGTGCCTGTTATCTTGGGAATTTTTGGGGGCAATAAATTATCCTTTCCAGATAGACTCGATAGGCAGTTCTTCCTAGAATGCCAAGGCTTTGACTGACTTGTGCACTCACACAAGCAGACATACGTTGCTCTTGAACTTGTGTTTTGGCTGGGATCAAAGCCTGGAAATTGTGTCTCTTTGCTCTTTGTTTGAGTGATGTTTTCCTTCAGCACCCAGTGTGCCTCTGATTTGGGAGGACGCAGTCCCGAGCAGAGTGGCCCTTAGTGACTTTCCCCTGAGAGCACGCCACAAGTTACCTTGCTTTGCAGCTTCTTGCAGTGGAAAACAACCAGAGCTTCATACAAAAAAACCTCACACAGAGATCAATCAGGTTACTCTGGTTAATCCCGACTCTCTCATTTGGCAGAGGATTACAACCTCCTTCATAAGGTAATTTCTAATTCCTCCTGGAGAAAGTAAGGTGGATTCCAGCCACACTTTTGGCATTCGCAACAGCAGGCAGAGAACAATTTGCTTGAGTTTTCTGCTGAAAGGCCCAAATGTTGTTTTGAGGGTATGCTAGGTGGTCATCAGTAGTGTGGACTTGTGACCGTTTTACCTGGGGAAAGAGCGCGAGGAAGAGGTGCTCTTTGAGTGGATGGAGACTATTAGTAATTCCCTCAAGCCGACATGGAAACTGATTGTGAAGCCCTTAATTAGAAGACAGAATATTCAGAGAAATCGTTGCTCAGGGAACATGGAGTGTGCTCTTGATGCTGATAATATAGCTAAGTATCACCTCCCTTCCAGAGACAGGATAATCTGAGCCAAATTTTCATGGGAGAAAAAAGTCTAACTTTTATTTGAAAAATGTGATTTCATTAAAATTGGGAGAGATTTAAACCACCAGAATTTTTCAACAAAACCTGAAAACTCTGATATTCTTATGTTTTACTTTTTCTCTGTTCCTTTTTCTTTTCCTCATTTGTTCTTCAACAGTAAAATAAGAAGAGAGAAGAAAAGGCTGGGAGAGAACAGAAAAAAATCTATTTAGATTTTTTCAGCTAAAAATGTGACAACAGGCCAGCTGACTTCTTTTAGAAATATTTCTTCCTCCCTTTGTGACCTCTGTGAATCTTGGGAAGAAGCGATGGGTTGATGATAGTTGGTTGCATTGATATATACAGACAAGCATAGCTGAGATTGGAAGGGACCTCTGGAGATTGTCTTGTCCTAGCCCCCTGCTCAGAGCAGGGTCAGCTAGAGTGGGTTACTCCAGCCTGTTTTAAAGTGATCCTTCAACTCCTTTTGCAAATCCAAACTCTCTGGGTGTTTATTTTTCCTTTACTAGATCCTGCAGATCTCTCAGCCACAAACAGCTGCTGCTTCTTACTACTGAGGGATGTACGCAGCAGCCTTTTCATCCTGTTTCACAATCCATGTTCTTTTCCTTTCAGCATTGTACAGAGAATACTCTCTAATACTCTCCAGAAAGCAAGGTCACTTGTTGACAAGCAAACTTTAAATCAGGTGAAAGGGGAAAAATTAAAAGTACTCACTGTATGATGAGTAGAAAGTTACCTGTCACCATCAGTTTTCCTACAATAAAGCCAGGAAATCCACAGGCGAAATAGCCAGGCTACACTCTCAGCAGTTTATAACAGTCCATTAAGTCACGGCAAAAGGCAGTTTGGTTTAGGACAAGCCTTTTGGTGCCCAACACCCAGTATAATTTAGAAATGTCATTCGTACTGGCCCAAAGCTGCCATCTGTGACAGTGGCAGCAGAAACCAGAAGCTCAGTCAGTGAACCAAGGGTTTGCAGCTCAACCACTGAACTGTCTCAAAGATTTTTGGTGAAATCGCAGCCAACCGCTTCATCTAACTTCCAAAGTCTGAAGTGTGAGATGACTGTCTGTGTAGGTTTGTTCAGTGCCTGACTCAGCAAGCACCATCTTTTTGCTGGAATTACCACAATGTATATAAAGTCATGGGACTGAGTCATACTGTGAAGGAAACTGAGCTGTCACAACTTTAGCTGACCTGTTTGTACTTAAATTACTGTGGTTGTCATGGCCAACAATTGTACAATTATTGTAGAATTAATGTAGCCTACATTTTAATGTAGATTTGCTAAATTATTTTTGAGTCTCCAGATCAAAATACAAATTTTAAATATCTCAAAATGATCATTAAAAATTAGCACACTTTCTCTCTGAGAAGACTTTAGCCATTTCCAAAGCCAAACCTTCAGTTCTGAGCTGTGTTAACTGTAGTGCTCTTTTGTTAGTTGCAATGGGATATTTTAAAATTTTCCTGGTTTATATTTTAATGTACTTTCTAGGCATCCTGGCCATTCTTTGAAAGGAGCATAAAGTCGTTATTGTTAATACATACATGCTGGTAACAGCAAATGTTTCTGGAGTACTGAGCTTTCTGTAATGACATTAAATGAAGGAAAAAAGGGAGATGAAGTAATACCAATCTCTATGACAGCCTCTGTCTGCAGGACAAGGATTTAATTCAGAATTAAGCCACATTAGTGTTAAAGAAGCCATTACTCACTTGCAAATTTTACCCCCCCAAAAACCATTTCATTGCTCAGTGCAATAAACTGGTACATTTATCCACAAACATTTGATGACTGATGCTTTATTTTGCCTTTGAATGTTTCTTTAATGAAATCTGGGTGCTTAAAAATATCCAGTAACATAGTTAACCATTTTGCTTTCACATTAACAGAGCAGTTATTCTGTTGCCATTTGTCATTGACTTAGCTTTGATATGTGACCCCTTTAAACGTAAAAACAAAAATCAGGTATCAACACAGATACAAATAATTTATAGAATTTTGCTGAATATAAATAGATGTGTCTCTTTGTGTAGCTTTTTTGTCCTTTGCTAGCAGGCGTAGATTTACTTATGTTTTGCATTAGCTGTGGAAAAATTCCCTTGAGCTTTATCAAACTGTCTTGTTCTGAGAATGCAGAAAACATCTTTCTTCCAAGTTTAGGATATGCTTTGTTGTCTTTTAAAAGTTATAGTGTAAATTTGCTGAGGGACATTTAGTGGAGCAGTATTGAGAGTCCAGCAAAACTATTTCTAGGCTAAATGGTACTTCTGGTCTCTAAGGAGCTTCTACAGCCGCCAAAAATCCCTGGGACATGTGCACAACCCCTTTTCCCAGGCTGGGCTGTGTTCGAGACCAGTAATGTGGCTATGTGTTGATAAAAGAGAAGATTAATGTTATACCATCTAAAAACTGCCTGACACTAGCTGAATCTCTCCCATTAATGGCTGTGCTGGGTGTTGCTGTAAGGTGAAGCCACCAGAACAAGAACTTGGATTTAGGCACCAAATAGACTCAGCAGGCTCTTTCTGAGTTAAAAAGGGGGAAATTTTGCTTACTGAGCTCCTTCCTTTTGCCCGCCCTCAGAGCGGGGTCACACCTGTCTATCAGGGAAAAATCTGAAAAGAAGAAAGCTGGAAGAGAAGAAAGGTGCAAGAGAAGAAAGCTGCAGGGCTTTTCCCAGAGGAGCCAACCGGGCTGACGGAGGGTGGCTGCTGCCCTCAGCTCACCTCCCCAATGGCTGAGAGCTCTTGCACGCGTGCGTTTTGCTATTGTCATCCTCATTCTGCTATTTCATTTGTAGGTACTGATTATTTAAACAACTGAAACCAGAAGACTTTATTTCCTTGACTGTGTATTCTCCTGAGTAAAAACAAGCCAACAAGATGTTTCCAAGAAAAAGGTTAATGCTATCTTCTAAAACGTGTTTCCAACTGATTGATATCTTGCTAGAGAGCTGGGGGTTCTGCCACCCCTGCTCTCCCTCCTCCTGGCGCCAACCAATAATTTAGATCTCACCAAAAAGACAGAGAGTTTTAGCCGTATCCCAGCCTTGCAGCAGGTATCTGACCTCTAAAGAATGTCAGAGACTGAGGTCTTTCGAGATCTTTGTAGCACTTGAAAATGGGCTCCCAGGGTTTTTGAGAACCTGGTTATCTATATGGGTGTGTGAGAAATGCCATAGGATGGGCAAGATGAGTCACACACAGGATCCTATTTTTCTGAGAACAAACCCTGGTGGAACTGCCACTTTAACCCTTACTTTTCCATTTCTTAAAGCTCATTCCCTTCCTTAGAGCTTGTTGTCTTCCTTGGCCTTAAGAGGATCTTTTGTCATGTCCTTTCCTTACGTACCATGGACTTTTTTATTTGTGCTGCTCACTTCTGAGAAATCCTTCCTGCTTGTTAAGGGTTATTTGCCCTTTTGCAGCAAGGCACTGTGCTCTCTCTGTTGACGTGAGCCCTGCAGAGAATTATCGCTTGGACATGCACGCTGGTGCCAAGTGGAGATAATGCCGTCTTTTCAGACTGAAGCCTGCCTGTAGGAGTGTTCCCAGTATGATTTTCACAGTCATAACTGCAGTTAATCTTGAACTTGGCATACCCTTCCTTCCTCTGTAATGTTTTTAATGGCTCTTTCGGGGTGGGAGAATCCTCAGGGTTTTGCAGTGTTGCCTTCACCTACTGATTCATTCTTGCCAGGTCGGTGCTGTCAACCAAGATCCAGCTTAATAGGCAACCCTACCATTTATATTACAGTGCAGGAAGTTATCTGTCTTTTCCAGCCAAACAACAGAGAGAGGAGGAAGCAAGCAGGAGGTTCTGTATAGCACAATGGTCAGTAAATATGTAGCGGCAATTTACAGGGTTTATTTTTAATCCAGGACCTATGTTGAGAGAATGGCATGAACTGGGTAAATCAATCAGGCTGTTGCAAAGTAAGCTTGAAATGAAAGGGCAGTCAAGGAGGAAGTGGTAAATAACACACAGGACTGATTGCTTCTGGGCACAGCCAGGGTCTTGGGTTTAAAGAGTAATTACTTGGTCACACCTAACTCCTGGCTTGTGTGTGATGTGCAAACTGCATGTGCCAGGCCTGCACACATCAGCCTAGAGGCTGCCCTTGCCCTTGCCAGCAACGATTTCCTCAGTAAGAGCCAGTTTGTGCCTGGTTTCATAAAGGAGCTGGAAGGTGTGCAAGGCCCCGTGCTTAGTCCGCTTGTGGGCTTTGCACTAGCACAGAGCCCACCTGTTTGAAATGAGGTGGGAAGAGCAAGGGAAAAGTAAATGGAGAGGTGACGTTTCCACTCTGTCACAGTCAGAATGTAGAAATGAACCCAATATATAATTTGTGCCAACTTGGGGACTTACATTTGGAGGTGGTGAGCGTGCTATGCGACATCAGTAGGACACACTTCCCAATAGCCCCATAGAAGGTGAGTCAGATGCTACATTTGCAAACTTGTTCCCTGCTACCCCCACTAGGAAACAAAATGGTCAAAAGTGAGGTAGAGACCGACTGTATTTGCCCATCCTATGCACGGTGAAAAGCCTGTAGCTCAGCTCCCTTGGACAATTCTGGGTAAATGTGGGGTGGGTTTCAGTCTGTCCTTATTAAAAGTCTGCTACAGATAGATAGGACACAGCCTTTTCTGTAGCAGACAGACACAGACATCTCCACCCTGTTAGGAGAATAGCAAAAGGATGTCTGAAATTAGATGCAGTAATTGCGTGCTTACTTTGTTTCTTGGATCACTGCTAAACATGAACATAGTTGGGAGACTAACGGGCTTTGAATAACAGCATGGCTTGAGACAGAAGGCTTCAGAAGGGAGCCAGGAAAAGTGCACTCTGGTTATACCTTTCCTGTGGATTTTGTGTGTTGTTAAGCAAATTGTTAGTCTAAAATTCTCAAATGCAGTTTCCATTGGGAAGTTTTCAGATGAAGTTTGTGAGTTTCTTGCATAAAACAACTGTTTCTACTAGGCAGTAGATATCAAAAGCAACCTCTGTCTCAAACCATCCATAATGCAGGCTGCCCAGCTGTAACTCTCCTCTCTTTCTTTTCCACGCATCTTCATTGTCTGTAGACATTGAGACAGATACGCAGCTTAGAAATGAATATTGCTGGATTAGCTTATGAGTATCACCCTCCAGAACACAGTGAGTTCTTTTCTTTGCTCATTTTGCTCTCCTTGGTCCTATGATCGCTGCTTTCCATACATAATGCTTCTCTTGTTACTCCTCCGTCCTACATTACAATTCTGCTCCTGCAATGCGATGCTTCTCAAGGTGAGCCACTTGGGTTGGGTCACTTGCACATACAGGATGAATTGTGTCTCCAACACTCCTTCATCTTTTATGTGGATGATGATTCTGAATGCTTGACTGGATATGGGGCCAGGAGGAGGCTTTCAGCTATGTGAGTAGCCAATGCAAGCCAAATGGCCATTTCCTATCTCCTCTGGGAGATAGGATGTACATGTCTCCTGGACCATCAGGATGTCAGACCATCTCCTACAATGAAAGGCATTTCATAACCACAACTGATGTCCTGTCTCCAGTAGTTCCCTGGTGTGTTATATTTCCCAGCTGCTAAATGAGGGACAAGAAAGCCAAAATCAGGTTGTCCTTGTTCACCAATGTGCTTCAAGGGACAGTTTTCTGCGAGGAGACAAGTACTGAATGACAAAAGACTTCTTTCGTTGTGTCTCAAAGGAAAAAAAAAAAAAAAAAAAAACCAAAAACCAAGCAAATTATATTTAGGAAGGCAATGGCATTCAAGGGTGAAGGAGAACCATGAAACAACACGAGCTGGTGTGAAATGGGGGTTGAACTAGATGACCTTTGAAGGTCCCTTCCAACTCTAACCATTCTATGATTCTATGAAATAACCAGATATTGTGTGTACAGGGTGCTCTGGGAATCACACCTACATACTTGGGGTTTACCACTCATCCTGGAACTCCAAAAACCAAAATGCAGATTGCCCTGAGCATCAATTTGGGCCATGTATCCATTAATAGGCAGAATGAGTCTTGGGCACAGAGAGAGTAAACGGTAATTTCACATCATTCACATGCATGAATGTCACAGGTCACGTTCATGTGGACTCCAACCAAACTGGGCACTGGGACTTGCGTTTGTATTAGGGCTCTCCACAGTGGGATTTGAATCAGTTTTCATCTGCTTGTAATGTCAGGTACCTGGCAAGTGGACTGCAAATGACCCGCACTCCAATTACCCTGCATCAGCATAATCCTTTCCTTATAGAGGTTGACTTATGCCGACCAAGCAAAAGACAAAGTATACATATTTTCTTAATAAATTCTCCAACTTTTCTTGATCCTGAGCTAAACCTTCTTATCTAATATCAAGTAATTTAAGCATTTTTAACATTCTAAAGACAAGTTAATCCTTTTATAGAGAAAAGTCAGAAAATGGGCTTAGAATGACATTTTAAATATGTCTATGGTATGTTAAGCCAATGAAAAATTCTAACAGCAGTTTCAAGCATTTTTGGCTAAAATCTTACTGTGATCTTAAAGCATAAGAAAATATAAGTATCATACAAAATGTCTAACTATTTGTCTATAATGTAAAATAAAATATTACGTATTCTACCAACACAAATTGCTTTTTTGCCCAGTAACTTCAGTTCTCACATATGGTTTCAGTGACATGACACATCTAATCGGAGTCTTAATTTGACCTAGTCTTAGACTTGTATATATATTTGTCTCCTATGAGCTCCCTACTTTTCCCAAGTAAATTTTGGTGCCAAGTAACACTTGGTTTACATCTGGTTTCAGAGCCTTTATTTCTGTAGTTTTTCTGGTTTTATCAGAGTGTGGCAATTTCAATGTGTCCCAATGATAATGAGCAGCCTGTCCTAAACTCCTCTGTTTGCCCACAGAGAAGAAATAATATTAAAAGTTGAAATATTGATCTGACCAACACATTCTGTAGTAGTTAGAAGCCTGTCTTTGAGTTTTATGTTCATTAAGGCTTTATTGTCTCTATTGGAGGTGGCAAAAGAACATCAGGAAATATTTCTCATTTTCTACTGCTGCTTTTGCTCAATGTCCAAAGGAGCATGGAGTTGGATATACATAATAAAGCATGTAGCTCTTGAAAGACTGGCAAACTGATCTGCAGAGCCACCATGCAAGCCACCATATATCATGTAGTTTGAGAGCAAAGGAGTCCTGACCATTAGCAAAGCCACTGAATGATCCAACTTTTATGCATATCTGCTATTTAAACATTCATCTGTAAGCATCTGTTGCCTGAGCCTGGGAACCACCGTGTGTTATCAGAAAGCTGATCCTATTCCTGAAAGCCCTCAAGCACCCACTTGCTCATTACCCACACCCTGAACGCCTCTCCCAAGAACGCACACCCCAGAGCTCACGACACTTGCATCTTGGTTTGTTTGCTTTTTCCAAGCCCAGTTTGCTTTCTAGTCTTTCAATGAAGGGAGTGCCCTCATGGAGGAATGCAGGTGTATATTTAGCTCCATTCAGCCTAAAACCAATCTGAGACACCTTGAGCTACTTGAGATGGCCATGTGCCTAGAATAGGACTGGTGGGAGTCCTGTGTCCTTTTGGGACACCCCAGGGCATCTCACATGGCTCCAGGGGACTGCCTAGAGGAAATGAATGGAGGCCCATGGACTCCATTCATGGGACCCCATGGACTGTATCTTGCAAGTGAAAACAGTGTGAGCTGGCTGTGACCACCGGATGGAAATGGAAAATGGAGCTAGTTCAGGTTTGGTAACAAGCAGCCAGTAGTCAACAGACCTCAAGCACAGTCTGTGAGGAGGAACTGTTCGCTGTTCAGGAACTGATCTGATGTTGTCCTCAAAAACAGACCCTCTGATTCCAAGTCATGGCAACCTGCAAATGTGACTTCACCAAAGCTAAAGGACCTGCTTTGGCACATGGTGGAAGCCTAATAAGCATGACTGGGGACTTTGCACACATCAAAGTTTAGCACATCATCCTCATGCCCAAAGACAGGAGGGTCAAAAGAAATGTTACATTTGGAGCCACATGGTTCAGCTACAAAGCAAAAGTCTCAACCTCTACTCCCGGCTCAGCCAGACTCTTCCTGCAAGAGTTTCAGCAAAACTGCTTTTATTCCATTTTCCTCTGTCAAAAGTATATCTCGCACTTCCCAGTCCTGTGAGTGAGCTGTGGAGAAAAATATCCTTTCATGATGGAGTGGGACCAGGTACTGTGGGGAAGAGACTAAATAACTTGAGAAAAAAATAGATGACTTGTTGTCAGACCTGTGTCTCTTCCAGAGACATCACCTTGGACTCCCATTCCTGAGTTACATGATCAACACATGACTTCTGGTTTGTGGCATTATATTTTTCTTATTTTAAAGCAAACAGATAGAATATTCCTGGTTCACAGTTGCAGAAGAGGCAAATACATGTCTTTTAACACCTTCTACATCACCCACAGGAAAAAGGCAAGAAAACAACATACAGCAACCCTTCTGCCCAGTGCTGAAACTGCCTGCAGCAACGTACAGAACAGAAGAATATCTTTACTTGGGTTCCTATTATAAACTGCCCTTGGTTTATAAATGATCCCTTCTCTACCATGAAACATACTGGGAAAGTTTAAGACTTAACTTCATCTCTCAGTCACTAAAATTTCAAAGGAGGGACAGAAAATTGCAGAGTTATCTCCTGCAACCTTTGGTGATTAGCAATGAAAAGTGTTTGATCTCCACCTGACAGCAGCAGAACAGAAGCTGTCCCCAGTCTGAGCCACTTAAAAAGGGAAGAATTGCAGAGCTTTCATTCCCCTATGGCTGTCTTCAAGATTAGCAGCAGTGAACAGCAATTTCTGTTTGTTTTTACAATAATATCCTGTTTTGTAATCCACAGGAAAAGGAGTATGAAAGTAGCAACCTTGGCAGGGAGTGGAGGCCAAGGGACTGTTTTCTGAAATCTCAAAGCTCAGGAACACAAAGGCTTGGAGGAATTTCCAAGTACACTGAATGCCAAATGGTAAAGAAAATGTCATGACAATGAGAGAGAGAAATTATTTACTCACCCTGTTAGTAAATTCTTCTCCCAGGGTAACTTTTTTTGTTCTTCAGCGATCAATTGACAGGTAGTTACTTCTAAATGCTTTTAAGCAAGCACCTACTACATGTTTAAGGGTTGTTAATGTTGGGGTTTTTCCAAAGATGAAACAGAACATAATAAAAAATAGGAAGGTATAATTTAACACCAAACAAATGGACAGCTGAAAAATCCACAGAACATAGATAGCCAAGTAAATAGTGGTATTATTAAAGGGACTAAAGTATAACATTTCTCTTCAGTGCTTACATGGCAAAGACACAACGTTATATTTTTCTCCATGGAAGATAATAACTGCTGAACCCATCCTTGCAGTTCCAGTTCAAAGACTGGAAAGAAAAGCATGTTAGGAGTAGAGAAGACATGAAAAAGAAGCCCATGTCTGTCAGAGCGCTGTTTCAAAGGGCCATAAACTAGAATAAACATTGAGACAGTAAGGAAAAAATATACAACAATAGCAATTGTTCAAAATGGGGACAAGTTGGAAGCTAACAGATCCACACTGACCTAAATAAAGCTGGACAGGAACCAAGGCCCAAAATTTAGTTTCTTTTGGAGTTTAACTTCCATTGATTTTGGTGAGAATTAAACACAGAAATACCTTCATGATTCTAGGTCTGATTCTCTAACCGCCCTTGTTCTCAACCCCTTCCGCAACCCCAACCCCTTCTAGCTGTGGCAAGGAGAAGCAGAACATGATGAAGGAGAAGAATCTGGGGACAGAAGTTGTCACAGAGTTTCTCTGCCTTTTCCACAAGGATGTTCTAGGTCTGCTTTCAAGTCTTCATGCTGCATTTGTTTTGTTTTGAGTTCACTACTCCTAATTATACCTTTTTATGTTATTATGAGTACTGTCTAACAGTTCTTTCTTCCTCTTCTGTCTGATCACCTTTTCGCCTTCATTCTCTTTTCATCTTTCTATTCTACTGTACTCTCCTCTACTCTATTCTATTTTCTTTTAATACTTCTCTCTGACCATTAGATCTCTGCACCAGTTAGGTGGCATAAACCAGACTGTTAGAGCTCATTTCTGCTTGCAGTCTGTGGTAATGTACCATTTTCACCAGTTAAAAGTGTGGTCTTGTAGTCTGGCTCAAATGTTTAGCAAAGACTTTAATTTTTATCACAAATTCCCAACTCAAAATCTATTTGGGTTTCCCCAGATCATGCCTCTAGCTCTTTTCTTTTTCATTTTAATCAGTTCAATAACCTACTTAATTATTCTTTGGAAATTATTTCAGCCACATTTCTTTGGAATTAAGGTTTCTGACAGAAAATCTAAGGCAAAAAAAAAGAATTGTTAATTTATTTATTCTTTCTTCATTCATCTAAACTCCAGTTGAAATCAATAAGCTTGAATATCACCTCACATCAATATTTCATTGATGTATTTTTAATGGACTTCATTGGAGCTATTCCTGATTTGCATAGTCATATTTAGCAGAAGGTTCTGGTGAATTTGCCTTGGAAGCAATCTAGCAAAACCCACAAAATTTGGCTAGTTGCTGTTAACAGCAGGAGATAAGAATTTATAAAGTTAAAAAAAAAAAAAAGCTTATTTTAATCCACCACAATATTATCAATCAGGGCCCAAAATACAGTTAAATTGATGGATTTTCAAAACAACACTCATTTCTAAAGTAAGAGTACAATGGAAGAATGTATTTAAAAATTATACTACTCTAGTAACTTTGAGAAATTTACTCTGCTGAAACAATATTTTCATATTAAAATGTTCAAAACTCTATGGCAGTTTTTGCATTCTGCAGATAATATACATCATCATGGTTTCTGATCAACATCTGCTGGCCACAGTGCTCAGAGTATTCATCAACATCCTCCTTGAGCACTGAGGCCATTTTAATTGTGCTGGTTTAATTAGAGAGAGGGGAGAGAGTTTCACACCACTTTGGTACTTTTACTGCAAAGCCAAAATGCAAATGTGGATTTGCTAAACGCTTTAGTGGCTGCTAAAAGGGAAGGTTTAAGAATGACAGCATCACAGAAATGCCTTTTTTACAGCTCAGAAAGGCAGCTGTCTTAACACAACTATATTCTTGTAAAAAGCTACATTTCAAAGTGAAGCTTCCATGGCAAGAAACCTTTTGCTTTCTTTTTTTCCAGAGATTTTTACTGATTAAGTCCTTTAAGTTAATTTCTCGAAGTACCTCTGAAGTCTCACTTTCAGAGACGATTGCGACACTTAAGAGTCTGCTAAGGCCTTATCTACAGACTAACATTTTGCAAATAGATAACCCAGTGTACACCCAATTTTGCATGTAGTTGCAATGCTGCCAGCTCAGTTTCACTTAGGAAGGAAAACCAGCTGCAGTTGACATTTATAGACTTGTTCAAATTTGCTTGCTCTGTAGGATGGACTTTGCTGACTAGAAAACAAAGTCAATATTTCCTAGAATTGATATCACTATAACAAACCTTTGTGTAGAGCAGACATCTACCCCACTGCAAACAGTCTTTGAAAACGGAGCTCAGAAGCAGGTTTTAGGTGCCAAAAGACACACATCTCCAGATGGGATTCCCAGAGGTGCTTTAGCATGTACCCAGCAGTGACCCACTAAATGTCTTTCAGTATAGAGGGAGCACTCCAAAATTAAGATTGCAATACAAAGGAAAGCACCTGAAAAGAGACAGTATTCACAAAAAAAAAAAAAACAGCTCCCTCTGTCACAGTGGATAAAGATGCTCAGTTTTTTCCCCTGAAATGTGCCTATCGTGCTCTCAGGTAGCCACAGTGCATATGACAGAGCTGAGGTGAGAAAAACACCAGATCGCAGTGGTGGTGACATTTGAACAAAGCTGCATTGTAATGGGTTGGGAAGGGTGGCTTTCTTATCTCTCACATACTACATTCCTGGTTCAAACAAGGAGGTACACACACTGAAATTAAAGTTTCTGATAGTCCTCCTCTCTGCCTTCCCAAACTGGTTTATCCCCCCTTACCTCTTCTGCCTCCTTACAGGGGTAGAAAAGCTAAGATTTATGAAGACCAGGCACTGGAAACAAAGCTACAAGTAACCTTTGATCAAGGAAACTTTTCTTAGCACGCAGCAACATGCCAAGGGATGTAAAAAGTTCAAATGACGAGTAAGAAGAAACAGAAAGATTTTAAGAATTTATTGAACAACACATGGAGAAGCAGAGGTGCAAATGGGAACCATGGCATACAATGGGAAACCCCACAGCTTGGGGTTCTGTTATAGCCCTGACCATGAGTGTAACATGTGGGGAAAACAGTCTGGCTATCTTATTCCTCTGCAGTCATGATGCACCAGGACGGTATTCTTCAGGGCAGAGCTGGACCTGTAAGGGTGTTTTCCCCAGCCCCTGCATGGGTCATCCGTCTGGCTATAAACCACAGATATTCAGCAGGGAGCGTGGCTGACGCCATCCTGCTGTGATGGTTTGGAGGAAAAACTCAGCTGTATGGTTTTGAGATCTGAGCAACTGTCTTTACAAGTGTTCGGGTCCCACAGCGCTTTGCAAATTTTCCTGCAGTAGATGCTAGAAGTCTGAGGAAAACTCCCTCAGGGGAACAGTTATAAGGAAAATACAACAAGCTACTAAACCTCAGTCAAGACCAATGTCAATAGTGGAGTTACTATACAAACTGAGTAACTAGTGATAATCAGCTTGTTAGGCATCAGGCATTATGAAAATTGTTTCATTGGGGCCACAATTGTTCAACATTTCTTGAAAACTTGTAATATTTATTTGAATACAAAAATATTAATGTATGTACTTCCTGTAAGGTTCTGTCATTTGAAAATATGGGACTAGGTATTCACAAGGTCTGTGTGGACAAGGAGAGGTCTATGTGGACAAGAAACAGACCCAGAGATCATGTGTTTCATGGTGGGAAATAGCCTAAAAAAAACCCCTTCCAACTTTAAATATTATTGTTTTCCTAAATTAACTCTGGGAGATTTTAATCTAGATCTTGGGTCTCTGCCAGTGAACACACACCGCTCCCCACATCCCTGAGAACATTGTGGAGTCCTGTACAGTCAGCTGGTGTAAAAATGAAATAGCAACCAGTTAACTCTATCACTTCTTCATAAAGCCTTCTTCTCCAATACCATTCTTCCTTTAACTCATTGTAGTTTCCCAATTAGCACCCTGTACGGGCGGACACAAATCCTACGTTGTCTTTTGAGGGGTTTTTAGGGAGGTCGCAGGACTATTTAGTGAAACTAAAAGGCAAACTTAATACACCAGATTACTTCCTACAGTTCAAAGGGGTAACCCTTCAATAATATTGATTAACAGGCCAGGCTGGATCAGGGAAGAGTGGTTAGGATGCCTTGAGATGGTGCCTGAGAAGGGGTCTCAGTGAAGAAGGAGGCAAGGATTTGTGGTGATTGGAAAGCTCTGAGAGCACGTTGTTTGGACTTGAATTCAAGGGGGCCGCAGTGAAAGCAGGCTGGTCAAACACAAAGCAAGTGAAGGGCAAACAGGATACTCTTCAGGGTATGCTCTCGCACTGCATAAAAGGCATCCTTGCACTAGCTTTTTGTCCTACCTAATTAAAGCAAATGGTGATATTGTTCATTGCTTATAGATCACCGTTTTCAATCCTTGTCAGAGAAAATTCTTCTGACGAAGCCCATGGGATATAACCTGAATAAAGGATGGAAGGTGGAGCATGGAATTTTGCCAGTGTGCTGTGAAGCTACGTCTGGGTTCGTTTCCAATGAATAATCGCAGCCATCTGTGGGAAGGGGGAGGAATTCCCTCACTTCTTAATCAACCTATCTGTGTTTTAAAAGGGAAATATTTTTCAGTAAGATGCACTGTGCATATCTGGCACTTGGCCTCTTGTTGCTGCCAGCTGTCACTCTGATAATGTGTTATAAATGATGGCACACCAAGCAGACAGGGCTGCAAGCCCATGTGATTGTATTGCATTATCAAAGTGACAACCAGAAAGAACAAGAGCTCTGGCTGCTGAATTGGTCCATAAGTAGATTTTGTGTTGTTGATATTACTATTTATATACCCAAAAATGGGGCTTAAACATATTTAATATTTTCCCAGCAGGAGTCAGGACATTGTTAGGACTTCAGTATGCAGATAGCTGGGGTAAGACAGAACATAAAACTTGTTTAAAATTTTGTTTTCATAGACTAAAGCAGGCAAAACAATAATTATTAATGAAATTAATTCAAGTATATACTCATAATTTTACATCTGTAAGCACAGGAATCTTAAGTGATATAAACTGGCATAATTCCCTCAATAAAACTGTGCCTACATTATCAGGTGCCACGGAGATACCTCCTGTTATCTACACATGTGACAAAAAGCCATGGTTGTCAGGCAGTGTATGGAGATTCAGCAGGAGCGATGTAGATATATCCATAGGTATCTGTGGGTGGAACAAGCTGTAAAATCTACTGCAGAATGTGAGATTGGGCCCTTGGGTCAGCACAGTTGTGGGGAAAGTCTTTCTGCCAATATCCAGGATTTCTGTCACCTTCCAGCGCCATAGCCAGGTCTGTGACTCTGCTTTTCCACAATGACTTTGGTGGCCCATGAGCAAGTTTGGGAAGGCTTCCTCCAGGACCTCAGTCCTGGTCTGGAAGTCTCTTCTTGGGCTTCTCTCTCCCAGAAAGTCCAGCTGAAAGCAAAAGGAGTTTGTCACAATTGCATGCTCTCTAGTTCTTGGTTTCATCTGCATTTGGAAAAGAAAGTAATAAAATGCTAAAGAAAAGGCTGTTCTCAGGATTTGCATATTTGGTCTATGATGATCTTCTATAGTACAAAGGCTTTTCTGGCCTTCTGTACAAAGTCTAAATGTTGTTACTCTGAATCTTGGCAACTTTTGCTGTCTCTGAGTGTTTCACAAGATAAAGCAGCCACAGTTTCTTCTGCGAGATATCTACAAGCACCAAAAACATGTGGCTTATACATAGTACATAATAACTCCTTCCACAGCAAGCCTCAGAGGCAAACTTAGAGGTTTTTGTTGTATTGGTCTATAACTCCTATGATATGCAGAGAGCTTGTACTACTGATGAGAGGTGGTGGAGGGGCACAGGTAACAGATAAAAAGCGTAGAAGAAAACAGTGCCCACCTAAAAGTGGACCAATGGAGGGTTCAAGACTCTTATGGAAACAACCAGATCCCACTATAGAGAGCTTCTAAAGGGTCTAATGGAAAAAAAAAAAAAAAGAGAAAAATTAGCCATGAACTTGCCATAGATTAATGCCATGAATCTATTCAACTTTCAACATAGTCTTTCAACAGAGTTTTCAACAAGCTGAAATGACAAATTTTCATGAATTAACACTGCTCATGTCATTTGAGGTAATCACTCTAAAGACAGCTGGAAACAATGTTTCAAAACAAATTAATGGTAAGGGTATTAAATGATGTAAATATGTCAAGAGATATAGACATGTCATTTGATGTAATTATACCAAAAAGGACATTTCTACTGAGCAAAAGCTAAGTAAATTGTTAAGTTTCTGTAAGAAAATCCCACAAAAGTAAATTTATTCAATGAATAAATACTCCTTGCTCCATACCTCTACATGATTGTGTTGCTATCAGACAGTACGCTCATATTTTACTAGTCACTAGATTCATACTGGGTAAATTACTTTGCTCTTACAGACTTGCATAGGAATGCAGTTTAGTCACTGAATTCAAATAGATTTAGAAATCTTTAGAGTGAGAAGGGGAGGTGGTGATTGTCTTGCATTATATAGGAACCAGAAAAAGTTATCTAGTTATTTTCAGAGAGGACTGATGCTTTCCTACATAATGCATGTGAACTTTGCTTAGACCACAATCAAGGAGAGGAGATTGGATGGATGGAGGGTTGGTACTGATTCATGGTAACAATCATAAGAAACAGCCAATGACTCGTCATGGTTAGCCCTAACAGAAGTGTAGCCAGAAGATGCCAACAATCTTTATGTCTCACTGTCACTGACATTCTTTATAAATCTTGCACTTGTTTTAGAGAATCACGAATGGGCCAGCTTCACTGGGCGTGAAAAGCTTCATTGGTTCCAGTGGAATGTCTCAGGAGCAATGTGTAAATAACCTCATAGCTCAGCGGAAATAAGGGCAATATCTTTGACATGGAGTCAGCAGACATCATTTAATTTTTGGCTGGAGTGAATGGATTAAACCAGGATGTGTATGTCTGAGTCTGGACTTGAGGGAGACCTCTCAGTTCTGCATTCTCAGACTTTAGGTCCAAAACGCTTATTCACTACAAGGTCTTGGTAGTTACCCCAGCTACTCCAGAAAGATGTTACTGGCTCAGTAACCAATATTTAAAGCCCCCTTCTCCTAAGCTGGAACTTCCCACCTGCTCACATCACAGCTATACATATATGGATAAGTATAAAAAATATGAGCTATACATATAAATCCCAAATAAGAAAATTGTCTAACTTTCTCCTGATTCCTACACTTCTACCTTTCTGGGGAGCAAAACTCGTGACAAAGCTGATATTCTACATTTTAGCATTTGTAATGAATTATCTGGCTGTTGCTTTTAATGGAGGTTTTCTTGTCCTGCGTCCCACCCTCCTCTTTAAGGCCAGAAAACATTGCTGCTCTTTCCTCCACTGCTGGAGCTGCCCCTCTTGCACAGCACCTCATAACAGTGCCGAAGTCCATCTTTGGCAGTGATCTCATCATTCCCATTTCTAGCAATTCATGAAAAAACCCCACATTGCAGAGGTTAATTGACTGCTACTGCTCTCCCAGCTACAGAAAGTCTGATACAGGTTAGCAGCATGGTTTGCTAGGAACCCCTCTTCCTCTACCCTTGCCCTCCTCACCTAAATATCCTCTCTTTTTGGGGAGCCATTTGACATCTGCTCAAAAGTATTAGAGTTAGTTTCTTATGTCGAAATTAGAAGCACTCAGGTAGAAAGAGGGAAAGCAGAAGAAAAAGGCTGAGGGGGAGCAGGCAAAGGATCGTGTTTTCTAGCAGTTTTTCACATGATCTTGAACAAGTCTTTGATCGTGACTGAGAGCTTTGGTTGCTGCTGTAGTACAAGCGATAACAATATGCATTAGCTGACTTACGCTGTAACTGTGCATGTGTTTTCTTGCAGAAAACAGGAGGAAGTTAGCTGTTTAGTAAGCATATCTGGAAGCTTTTGTTGAGAGAATTTTTCTCTAGCCAACCTATTCCTCAAGCAAAGTGATAAATATGTATCTGTTGATAAATCCAGTATAATTAAACCAAGCTGGTTTTTTTTTTTTTTCCTTACAGTACCCAAGATACGTATCAGGGCCCATGAATAAAAACATTAACCTTTGTCTGTAGTGATTCTGCAACCTAAAAATCCAATTTAGGATTAGGTTTTAGTTCGGTAATATAATAGCACTTCTGCTATTCCTAGTTCTTGATGAGAGATATTTTTTTTGTTTTAACTTAATATTCAGAAAGTCAAGATTCAGCACTTAACTTGAACTTAAAAGTCCAAACTTCAAATGGCATGGACTTTGAATCCAGCAAGGTCTTCTGCTATGGTACCAGTTATAACTGTTCTTAATTCACCCAACAGAGCAGTCTTTCATTCCATCAGACATTTCCTTGCTGGATCATTTCACTATGGCATGTAGGCATCCTTTCCCATCTGGTTGTCAGAGCTGACAAAATGGCTCTGAGGGCTGTGATCAGAGGACACAGAAAGAGGTGCAAAGTGCTCCGTTATGTTTTGATTACACCTTTAGTGACAAAGTGTACAGTACGGTATGTCATTTACAAGTCACCTTGCTCTGACCATCATTGCACAGGCACAGTTCAGCTCCTGATGCAGTTGTGCATCAGCACTACACAGCAAGGTAACCATTTGTAAATCCCACTTGTTTTTACAAAATGCTAGCTACTGTCTTTGGGAACGGGTGGCCAAACAAAGCTCCCTAGAAAGGTACTTAAAATGGGAATCTAAATGAAGATACAAATTCAATTTGTTGTATAATCATCACTACCAACAAAACCTATGGCTCAGGAAATAAAGATGTATCAGTAAAAATAAATGCTCCTTGCTCTGGTTCTCCACATGGTTCTCCCTGCTGTATCCAACAGATATATGAAAGCACCATGTACTTCAGCTTCTTCAGATCCGTGCTCTAAAGCACAGCCTGAACAGTGACCTCCTATTCTTTTGTACCATCGAATGAGCGCATCTGAGAGACAAACACACTGTCATTCTGGAAGTTATTCAGCCTTAGCCTGACTGATCAGATTTTGCATTAGGCTGTAAATTGGAGGAGTCAAGGAATATACCTAAACAATTTATCCCAAATGAGCTAGAAGATTAGCTACAAACAGGGCTGAGACCTTCTCCCTGTCTAGTCCCTCAGCCACTGGACCTAACAGGCGTTAGGTGACTCGACAGCACTGCTTCGTGCTGTGTAAACAAGCCAACTATGCGCAGGGAGCTCCAGGAGGAGCTGGGGAACATTAAGATTTTTGTTCTCCTTACTGCAGTTGCAATCTCCACCCCTTGTTTCAGGTCCTGGACATACGTTCTCATGGTGTAGCAGTTTTGGGTTCCCACCTTTCTTCTATGGCCCTTACAGCCATATTCGATATCAAATTATTGTCACAGTAAATCCACTCTCTAACTTTTGGGACAAGATATAAGTACCAAATAAAGTGAGAATGCGTAAAGCTATTACTCAGGAGATTGTCTTTGTAATACAAGAGGAACCATTCACAGTGGCTGACATGGAATTAAAAGCAGGCTTAAACCAATAACAGTCAAGACAGAGGATATTTCTTGGGAATTAATGACAAGCTGGGAGGAGCTTGTATGGCCAGAGGCAAAGTCAAAGCCATTAACCTCTGCCTGTCACTTAGGAAACATCCTCTGCTGAAGCTGCTAATGCAATGTTATAATCTAAAAGATGGAAATAAATATATAAGTATATAGTGGCCTTTATTTTTCATGAGCAATGCATTGTCAATTAGTATGTTCACAGCAATTTTAGAGGATTAATGCCCAGGATATAGCCAACCCAGAGGCAAAATTAGCTCTTAGAATTTAATTTGTTCCATAATAATTTCTTACTGAGGAAGCATAATGGTGCCACAGACAGAGGCCAGCATATATTGAGGAACAGTTTGCAGGAACACTATAAGTTTTAGGGTCATTGAACAGCAACAGTATTAAGTCTGTGTAATGACATCAATATGTCTCTTCACCAGCTGCAAGCATGACACGCTTTGCCTCCTTCCCACCCTTCACCCATGTGGCTACTCTTGGATGGCCAGTGGAGAGCTTACAGCTTCCCAGTAGACAGCCCCTCTGGTCTGCTGCCCTCGGGGTCTTGCTATGACACCCTGGATTACGTCTCCTGCAGCTATTCCTGATCCACCATCAGTGCAGCAAGTGAGTTTCATCTGGAGGCAGCCCAGACAAGGCAAAGTCTGGAAGTCACCAAAGCCCTGCCTAACCAGAGGGCTTGCAAGCTCTGTGTCCCAACCAGATCACCACAACAGATGGGCATGGGACCACGACACAAGGGTCCACCCCACAGAGCAACTGGGACTTGCCAAGCTATAGCAAAGACTTGAGCCATTTTTGCTCCTGTGATTCTTTTTTTTCCTCTCAGCTAAATATATCAAACCTTGCAATCTTAAATATTTCTGAACCTGAAGTTAAGCAGTTATCCAGAAGTGAATCAGTTTCACAGGTCTGGAGTACCTACAGCTTCAGTTTGTCTAACCGTACACTGGGAGTGCTCAGCACTTTGGAAGATCACCTGGCTTGTGCCTTCTCATCCACAGATTTAATGCACAGGCTCCTTCTAATAAACAAATACATACATTAGAGATAAGTTGTTAGACCTGCGATTTAGACTGTATCCCATTTTTCTGTCTAGAGGCCTAGTTTTGGACACCTGGGTTTGAAAATACTAACCTTAACTATAACCTGTGTATCCAATGGGTCAAATTTTGACAAAAAAAAAAAGAGGTTTTTTTTTCTTCCTCCAGAAAGTACACAGATGCCATGAGAAAATAATTTTGACCAAAAAAAAAAGTCTATCTCTAAAATAATTTCAGTAGAAATTTTTCCACCAAGCTAATCATTTGTAAGAGGTAATAAAGAATAAAAGACATGCTTCACCATGACTATGTGGACAGAGCCAAACTATTTAAATTCATTTAGTTTTCTAGTTTATGTCATACTGCATACTCTTTGATGCATAATAGTCTTATTAATTTGTTTGATAAACAAAGGAATGGTGCTTTCATTTTTATTTGGTACATTGATTTTTGGAATCATATAATAATTTGTTTTGGAAGGGACCCTTAAAGGTCATCTAGTCCAGCCTCCCTGCAAGGAGCAGGGACATCTCCAACCAGATCAGGTTGCTCATAGCCCCGTCCAACCTGGCCTTGAATGTTTCCAGGGATGGTGCATCCACCACATCTCTGGGCAAGCTGTGCCAGTGTTTCACCACCCTCATTGTGAAAAATGTTTTCCTTATGTCCAGTCTGAATCTGCCTCCCTCTGTTTTAAAACCATTACCTATCACAACAGGCTCTGCTGAAGAGTTTCTCCCCTTCTTTCCTGTAGGCCTCCTTTAGATACTGGAAGATCACTATAAGGTCTCCCCAGAGTCTTCTCTTCTCCAGGCTGAACAGCACCAACTCTCTCAGACTTTTTTTGGATGAAATGGAGAAGGAGATCATGTGGCAGATGGATGCTGAAGCTCACATGATCAGTACCCGGTTAGCTAAGCCAACAAGGCTGCGCATGGGCTTCTTTGCAAGCTTGTGTAAACCTGCACAAGATGCAAGGCAGTGAGGAGTCAGACTCCTGACTTCTAAAACTAACTTACCTTGTCAGAATAAAAAATAGTAATATAAAAATACCAGCACTCTTACGCGACAAGATTAAGAGTCATGAAAATATTTTGCAGAAGAGATAAAGCAGTTCTTCATTAAAAACTTGAAGATTGAAGTATTAGGTCATACGGTGTTATGGGAACAGGTCAATCAAACACTGTGTGTGAGCAAGGTCTTTCTTGTTTGAAATTAGTTTCAGAAGAAATCTGTCTTTGATAGTGATAGGGACGTTCTGAATCCCAATTTAGTTTTCTTCTTTTATAGTGCTTTTCTCCATGACCTCCAGATTACCAACCACAAACCTAATCTGATTTTTTTTTCCTGTAGAAAAAAAATCCCGGTAGAAAGATAATTGCTGTAATTATTCTTCAGTTGGTTTGCTGCCCATGGTGAGGGACTGAGAGCAGAAAGTAAAAAGGGAAATGTTGAAGCCTATTAGGGTCAAGTGAACTTCAGATATCTATGAAACTCCAGGCGATGGCTATGGATCCTGCGGGTTATGCAAGGTGTGTTGCTGTACAAAACACAAGTTAAGGATTGACGCAGACAGCATTGGCTAAAGTTTTACAGGTTCTGTGAGGGAGTGTGTCAGGCTAGCTGGCTATAACAGCCTTTCCTGGCCTCCAAGGCTGTGACCACAAGTGCGTAAAGCAGAATGGCGTCTGTCACCACACACTTGGCACAGAGCAGGTGGGTGAGAGAGGAAGAACGACGAATTTAGGCCACTTTTGCACTGCCTCGCTCATGGAGCTGCCAGTCCCCAAGCCACTGTGAATGATTCATTAGCTGCAGCACCCGCGCTTTCTCCTCCGCTGCCGTGGCCACTCTGCCAGGGGCAACACGGGCTGGAGCCGGTGCAGCTGCTCCACTCCCTGCGCTGACTCACCCGCGCCGGGGATCCCTCGAGTGCCTGAGTCACCCTCTCCGCAGTTCCTTCACATGGGAACGGAGGCACAATGGGGGGACTCCAGCCCAGGGCAGGGTCTTCCTTGGGGTTTCCTCTGCTTCAGACGTGTGCTTGGGCAGGACACGGCCCTTGGTATCTGGGAAGGCTTTGGGGAACCCCTGCATGGTGCCTTGCAGCCAGCCATGGTCTGCCATGGAGCAACACCCACTGCTACAGCGGCAAGTTGTGGTCCCTTTGCAATATTAAATGGCATGATATCCCAGTGCCTCAGCAGAGGACTCTTTGTGTGCTACTCACTCATGGCGTGGTCAGCAGAATTGCCTGGTTTAGCATTTGGCATGAGGGGGCTGCCAGACAGTGGCCCCGGTGGGAAAGGATGGCTGCTGAGGCTGCTTACTGGAGGACGAATGGATGATGTGGCACCACCTCCCAGCTTTTTGGCTAAAACCGAGTGTCTGGTGCTCTCCTCTGATGTGGTTTGCATTTTACCAGAAATGTTGCAGCTGCTGGGCCTAAAGTAGCTGTTTGGGAAGAAGGAAATTGAACCTGAATCATGCAGATTCGCAATAGCATATCTACATATTTGTGTTTTCTTAGGCATTGTTGAGCACCGTCAGTCCCTTCTGGAAATCTGGTGGTTCAGAGGTATGCAGGAATCTCCTGCGTTTTGGGGAAATAACCTGTACTCTGAGGGGCAAACTCTGGTGGTCTGTGGAGGCATCTACACATCATGCCAGCACACCATACCACCAACAGTAGACAGACCATCTCCTGCCTGTATATGAAAATTTAATCTGGTTGGATGGTGGTCGCTATGCAGGTGGTTTGCTGATAATTGGCATCAGGCTTCACCATTTGGATATGCCTGCATAGGGGATCTAAGTGTTTGGAAAGCTAGAAAGGAGAGATAATTTGGGATATGTTACCTAAATAGAAACAGTTGGAATGGAAAACATCTTGAGTCACTAAGTTCAGTATCACAGTAGTATAATCTGATTTGGGTTAAAATCTAAGGAATAGAAATACTTAAGTTCCCCTCAGGACCTAGACTACTGATAGAGAGATGATGAGCACTCAGCAAAAGAGCACCAGAAGAGAAACACTAGATAAGAACAGCAATGAGCTTTACGAACAGCAGTAAACCACTAGACCCGTAATGTGTGGTTCAGACATGATCATTGAATTAATATACCTCATCTGGGAAATTTTGCTCTTTTCTCTGGCTCAAGCCTCTGACTGAAGCCAATTTAAGCTCTACACTTCCTTTGAAGAAAAATGTGGTTCTTTCATAAAAGTCAGAGTAGGGTGTTGTGAACTGTCATGCAGTGAGGAGAGACTCTCCTTGCACACGGTGCTCTTGCCAAGAGATTATAAGCTCATAGTAACGGCCAGTGCCTTTACAGTTTTCCTGGAGCTTAGTGAGGCAAGGCTAGAGCTGCATTAAAAATTAAATTGAAAGAGCAGTCATAACTTGTAGGCAAACACAATGAATGAGCAATAATGGGCTAGCCAAGTCTTTGAGGACGTAAATCTTTCCATCCGAGGCAGCCGAAGGACTTTGTAACCGTATGATTAGCGCTTGTGTTTTGGTTGGATAGGAATGCAGTTGAGGATGTTGTGGGTTCACGTCCACTTGCTGCAGGTGGTGAAAACCAGAATGAACAGGATCCTACGCAGTTCAGAAGCTGTTCGGATAACCATGGACAAAACAACTACCAGGGCTTCTACACCATGAGATGAGAAAAAAAAAGGGAGGTACAGCTTATTATTGTAGTTGCTGGTTAAAGTGGAATAGCAGTAAAAGTATTTCCTTATCCACCATCTCTATTTCTACTTTTAAATGTATTTTGATACATTCCACAATTGACATTCTCTTTCACACACTCACAAGTGGTTTGTCACACACATTGCAATAACTTCAGGAGCAGCTGAAGCTGTCCCACCAGAGCCAGCTCAGGTCCAGCCCAGCTGTGATCCACATGGGAGGTCAGAGGCTAAGGAAAGCAGAACTGGTTTAAATCCAGTTTGCTTGCCATGGCTCCAGTTCAACGGCCTCAGGACAACTCTGAACAACAGTAGCAGTCATGTTAATAAGATCCTTGCTAAGCCCTAAGGTGTTGTATGAGAAAGCAGTGAAGGTTGTTCTCCCCAGGAGAATTATACCAGTTCTTCTTCCCTTTCTCCTTTAGTGACAAGGCATTTGGCATATGACTTATTACAACAGTTGAAGATGAATGAGAGAGTTTTCTTATCCTTCTAAGACACACACTCAATTAGTTAGTTTCATTTTTATAATGCTTAAAGATCTGAAAATCTCTCTATATAAACATGGACAGATTAGGGCTACTTACTCACCAGTATTCCCAGGACTAAATTTTCTATGAAGTAATTTATTGTCTATTATCAACAGTGACTTCTAATTAGCTGAAAGAAGGCTGTAAATGTTCAGAAAGTACATAAACTTTAAAAATTAATATTCTGATCAATAATAACTGGCTGTTATACAACAGGTCATAACTGTCTTCATATGCTAATATACTAGCATGCATTTTTTCTGGACTATTTATTGATGTTTCCAGAAACTGGTGTAACTAATCAGTGGGAAAATACTTTCTCTGCATCCATATGTAACCTATTAAAACCACAGTCAGAAGATCTGGTAGGGAGTCAGTAGGGAGCCTGCTATAGCTAAGGTGATAAGAGTGGTGAGCTCATTTCAGCAATAAGTTTCTTTCTCCCTTACTTTCCCTGATTGCTCCTGGGCATCAGCTAATTTGGGGTGACAGAACTGTAGGTGTCCTGACTCATTTGAGACTGCAGATGCTTCTTTGGCCAAAGATGGTGCTGATGGTGCATGGGCTTCATGCTGCAGCCCAGAGGAAGCTGGCACCACCCATAACTGCCTGTATCTTCCTACATTGAAGGAGAAGATGTCTATTTACACATGAATCAATTGGATGTGACCTTCAGCATGAGTCCAGAATTCATATGTGTCAAACTGTTTAGATACTTACAACTCTAGTGGGAATCTTTATTTCTTTAAGGGAAATTGAAATTTTTGAAGACCATATAATCAGCTGCTTTACTCCAATCTGAGGCAGGAAAATAATTTCCCATCAGCTTCCACCAGAAATACTGCATGTTTTTCACTCCTCACTGTAGTAGGAGAGGCAATTCTAAAGCACTCTCTGTTCAGAAATGTGTAAAGATGGGAATTTTGTTTCCTCAAAACCAAATGTCATAAGGCAAAGAGCTCTTTTTTTGATCATACCATCCTGATCTGTCTGCCCAGTTTGTCACCCTCAAATCTCAACACCGCTCCCCACAAGCATCTCTGTCAAGGCTTTGATGTCCAGTATTTCTGTGTGTGCTGAAAAAAAAAAAAAAGGTGACATCATAAATGTCCTAAACTCTCCTAATACTGACAATCTATCCCATTGTATTTTACAGTTGCGCAAGAGACAAGAGCTCTATATCATTATTGGAGTTCTTTATTGACTGTGTAGCACTCAGACAATGGTAGAAACCAGCCACTTTATCTTCTGAGCATCAATGGCTTGACCTCTGTCACTGGTCTTTATAATTCAGTTATTTTTAGGGCTGTTTTTTCCTTTCTGTCTAGCAGCTAATGCAGTCTCTCCCATGAACTCTGAATCTCTTTCAGAAGATGTCCTGACCTCAGGTTAGGAAGCGTCTACATTCTTTGGAGCCATGGGTTCAGGTCTCAGAATGACTGACTTTTTTTTTTTTGTTGTTGGTTTGACCTCCACCCAGCCTGAGAGGGCTCAGGGCTCAGCAGCAAGGGGAGACCCAGACTCACTCCATGGACCGTCCTTGAGCATGTAACTCCCCATGCCTCTTGTTGTGGGACATCTTGGTGCTGCTGGTGTGTCCGTTCATCCTCCCTGGTCAGCGCGATGTGGGGCTGCGAGCTTACCTTCCCCCATCCTGCCTCTCCAGTGACTTGCTCCTGGAGGTGAAGAGGGAGTGTGGGTATGTTCTGGGTGTGGGCTTGGCCTTTTCATGCAGGTGCTAGAGGGGAGATTCTTGTCTTCTTTCGAGCACAGAGTAGCTGCAGGCACAAACCAACCACTTGTGTGGGGAAGAGTGGGGGATGATCTTTCACACAGCCTCTTCAGATGGGATGTCCTCTTGCTTTGCAAATGCATTAGAAATCAATTGAGCATAGGGGTTTTCCCTGGGCCCTATCAGGTTTTCCCTGTCCCCTCCCTTGCAGCTTTGCATGCCTCCTGCTACTCTGCCTTTTATCCTTCAGCTTCCAGGTAGGTGAATTCCAGTGGTCTTACCTCTGATGTACTCCAAGATGAGAAGCTCTGTAAGATACTGAAAGCCGATATCAAAACGCAGTGCTTTCAGGGAGTCGGTCCAGGTATGGGCTGCTGTATGTGACAGCAGCACTAGGTAATCGTGCCGAAAAGGCAGGGTAGTGAACATTAAGTTCTTGCAGTCTCCTTGGGCAAAAGAATTTTGCAAGAGGAAAACTTGCAGTTATTATCCTCTCTCGCATCCTCTTGTTTCCTTTTTTATAAGGTATCTGTCAAAAAATATTTCTGATGGGCTGCTATAACATGCCAAATTTCTTCATATCTGATGCTTTAAGTTTAACTATATTTATCTTGTTTATGAAAGCTGACAAGTGATACAGCCATAATAATGCCAGCAGAAATTGCACAGCAATTTTACTCCGGTTCTTTTCAAGTCAGTGGAACTGTTAAATGAGATTAGTGCAGTAGAAGGGTTTATTGTGGCCTTGAGAAACCAGATAGACACATATCACAGAGCACCAGTGATAGACTAAGAGGATCACATACAGAGACATTGTGCCAAGGGGGGATTGGCAGGATAACATAAGTGCATCTTTTAGCTCTGTGGAACTGTGTCTTACTGTATTTCTGATATGGTTCTCCACTCAACCCAACAGCTGTCTTTTCCTTTCCTTCTCCAACCCTTCATATATCTTTCAGTGCCTTATTCTGACACTGGTCACGCTTGTAGCTTGATGAGGTTTGTTAGTGGGGATCTGCAAACAATGGTCCTTATTATTCTCCTTGCAACCCTTAGAGTAGCCCTAGAAAACCTGTGTGTTGGTGGCTATTACTTTCTTTTGTTAGCTCTGCTTTCTCTCTTTAAAAAAAAAAAAAAGCCTTAGTAGGACTGTAACTTGCTGCTGAAGTAATTATCTTCATAGACAGAGAAATCAGCACTTTCCCTTATGTATGCAGTATGTTACATATATATATAATGCTTTTTATATGTACATTGTTATATATGCAAGTCCATGTTGGCCACCATTGGGGACTGAACCAGAAGCTTCCAGAGCAAAGAATATCTTGTGTGTATTTGCAAGCTCTGCAGCAGACTGCTGCATGAGCTCCCATTCTCTCTGAAGTGGACGTAAGTAACAGCAGCTCACATAAGGACTCATTGAGATGTTACTCTGAGGTTCCAGCTGGGATACAGTCCTTTTCTCCCTGACTGAGCAGAAGGCCAGCTCAGGCTCAGCTCTTTTCCTAAAACCTACTTCCTACGTGCCATGAAAGGCTATTCATATTTCAACCCTGGTGACAGGCAAAGGGCAAAGCTAGAAGCGTGTCCAGCTACCAGGTGGAGTAGTCAGCTAATTTAGCTCCAGCAGTAACATCAACTGATAGACACAATGAAGATGTAAGGAAGGGAGGAGCAGCTGGGCAGTGGACAAGCTTGTGAGCCTTCCAGCTCTCTGGAACATGGTTTGAATTTGTTCCAGCCATTCAAAATGATCTTTCACTCTTGGCAGAGGCTCACAAAGTTTCTCAGCTAAGCAAAGAGAGCACAAGTCTTCATTGTGTGTGGACAGAGACAGACACTGGTCATTTGATTATTGTCGATGAGAGCATAAATGAATGCAATGTTGCAAATGCCACTGGAGGAAGTGAGAGGCTCCCTCATGAGGAGGCCTTGGATGCTATTTGTATCCAGAAGCATCCTGAGATGAAATCATAATTCTCTGGCTGAGTGACCATCCCCGCGCTCTCATGTGTTATCTTTCAACTGTGCTCAGGAGGCTACTGATGAAAGCAAAGCATTTCCTTACCTCCCTACCAATGTATTTTCCTTCTGGATTGTCAAGGATTCCCTATGGATACATGTGCTTTGCATTGATGCTTACAGTCTTTCCTTTGCAGACCTTAGCAAAGGTCTGTACCCACACCTAATAAGCTGCTTTCCATACCCCAAATAGCCAAGAAGCTAAACAGGGGAAGGAGTATTCTCCAGATTTTACAGATGGTGAACAGAGGCACAGATAAACTACACAACTTGCTTGTGGTTATTCTGGAAATCTGTAACAGAGCCAAGCCTTGAACCAAAATTTCTGGTGTCCCTGTGCCAGACTGCAACCACAGTCTGGCCTTTCTCTCTGAAGGTGCATACTTGTAGAGTTTTAAGGTTAGAGGAATGATCACCTTATCTAGTCTGACCTCCTGTGTCAAGTCCAAAAACTTCTTTGATCAGAGCACATTTTACAGGATAGAACACAATCTTGATTTGAAGACACTAGGACACAGGGAATAATTTTACAACTTCCCTCTGTACTCTGTTCCAATGATTAATCGTCTTTGCCGCTAACTTATTTTTCATATGAATGAGTCTGGCTTTAATTTGGTTCCTGTGATACTTCTTCTCTGCTAGATTAAAGAGTCCTTAACTATCTGTGTTTTCTTCCTCTCCTCTTCACAGACAATTTTTTCATGTGTCTGGAAAAGCAGTCAAGTTGACAAGTTATTTGTTACGGAATCCTGGGGAAGTTTTTCTTTCACCTTGTGCTTGTCTTTGGTATTTTCACCCCTTTTTCATAATGCAATAATTAGAAAACTTTAAAGAAAACTGAGAGGGAGAGAATGAAGGAAGTCAACCAGCAATATTCTTTAGTCTTCTTCCAGGTGCAGTGAGGAACATGTACCCAAAGCAAAAGAATTGACAAATTCTGTTCTCATTCATATATCAAGTGATGCCATTTCAAACTTGCTTCTACTAGGTATTGCTATAGAGAGTTATTTTACTTTAAATGGGAATAGCAGCAGAATATCTGCTACCAGATACTGATTATTTGAGACTCCAGTTTGACAAACCAATGTTGCAACAAGGCTTCTCAGTCTGGGGTGCAGAATATGTTGTAGAGTATTTCTGTTAAGAAGAAAGTCTGAGGGACGTGGATTTCATCCTTCTCCCGTTTACTAAAGCCTACACTTGACAGCATACCATTAATATTACATGACCAATGTTTTCTTGTGGGCTTGGTGGACACCAGATGAGTGGCATTGGCATTATATGGAACATAGAGTTGGAAAAATGCCCAGGAAGATCCATGAAGGTGAAAAAATGTAGGAACTAAATCATAGGTCGAGTCTTTGTTTATAAAGAACATGTGTAAGTGCCTAGGGCATTAAAAGCACCCATCTTCCCACATGGATGTTATCTATTTTGACGTGATAGTCTGTGGTTTGTGTCTGTAGTGTCTAAGGCCTCTGACTGTCCATAAAATAGCTCAGATCTATAGCTTTCAAGAAAATCCACTGCTTTACCTGTGACCCCGAGTCCATTAGTCTGTGTGTGAGTACATAGACCACTAACACATGCAAGGTGTGAAAGCAGAACAAAATGGTGAAAAATTAGTCAAAGCTGATTAACCACAGTTAAAAACAAAGATGCGATGTCATCAGACAAATCCTTCAGACAAAAAGCCAGAAATATCGAAAGATGTAAGAGAAAGAGTAGAAAGGAGAAAGAAGAAGAAGCTATCAAGATGAAGGTTTAGCCTGTCCCAGGGAGGAAAAGGGCAACTGATTGACTGCTGCCCGTGCAGCAGAGACTTACTGGAGGGAACGCAGTGCAACAGCAGATGATATATGTTATTAATGTTTAGCCTACTAGCAAATTAGTCCTAATCTGTGGGACTGAAAGTTAGTCCAAATCTGTCCCAAACAGCTTGTTTTATCAATAAATAGTGATTTCATGCTTTCAAGTTGTGTGATGTTTTTAAGCCTGATGAACAGCACCCAAAGAAAATGTAGGAGGTGAAGTTTCCTTGTTTTCACTCATTTCCTTGATTTTGCTTCTCAACTGCTTGCGGTAGAGGCTCTTATTTTTACTGTTAACAATTATTATAGTTCAAGGTATGACATGAATGGTGAGTCTACAACCTTGTGCACTGCACAAGAGAAAGATAAGCTTTTTTTCCAGCTACTCAGGACTTCAATGTGTTTTATTTTCATCCTGCTGCACTCAAATCTATTTGCTATTTGTAGGTTCTATCAAGGGCTGCATGTTCATGGCAGTTTTGAGTCTGGGACAAAATTCAGATGGCAGGGAGGGTTTCTCAGAAGACACCTAATCCGTGTAACAGCTGCAAGTGCAAAAAGTGAATCCTAGCAAAAGTAGGCTGGAAAGCAAAATGTGAACCCCTTGTTTCCTCAGGGAAACAGCATGACTATGGGCTGCAGTAGTATGGCATTACCTTCGTGATTGCAAATTGAAAGTGTTAGTATTTGAACCTGGTACTTTATGAAACGTGATCTAATAAAATTCCCAAATCAGCTAGCTTAGCAACAGATAAGCCTATACTCCATTGCACAAGAAGAGCTTCTCCGTTGTATATGGCTACCACAACACTTGTCACCACACAGTCTTTGTTCTTCTTAAATACCAAATTAACTTCTTACAGCCTTAGGTCAGCTTTTCCTTTTTTCCATACTATATACTTACATAGAAGGGAGGTTTAGAATTCAGGCTTCCCAAAAGATACACGACATCTATTTAAAGCAACAAAACAGTAAATCCCCTGTAGAGCACGTGTTGCTGGAAAACCATTCCATGTATTAAGAGACATTATTGATGGGGGCTTTTTTTGCCCTTTTTTTTGCCTGGAACCTTTTAAATCTAAATAAAACTCGGGTAAAAGTAAGAGATAAAAGGGTAGATAAACCAAGGACACTTGAAAACTTAATAGGAGAACAATGAAAGCATCCACAGCTCCAGCATGTTCCAAAAGCCCTTAGTATACTGCATTATCTAATAATGCTATAACCAACGTGATTTTTATTGGCTGAAAATAGGGAAATAATGTTAGGAAAGTCACTGTACTGACTTCAGGAAACACAAAACGGAATTTAAAGGATACAGGAAACAATTCCCCTAAAAAATGCATTTCTAATCAAATTTCTGCCTCTATGATTGTCTTGTTATCAAACAGACGAAACCTATCATCTCCAAAAACCTGTTTATTCTTCAAGGCGGAAGCAATTCTCTTGATCTCTATTTTTCAGACATCAGGTGGAAAATACAGCAGATGCTTGCTGCCCTGAATAGGAAAACCAGATCTGGAACTGAGGAGATGTTTCTCATGTGCGGTAGAGTACACAGGAGACAAAGGCACTGGGGACTTAGGCTTAGCTCAAACAACATACATCTTATGCTTAACTTCAAGCAAAGTTTTGACCTCGGTAAGACTACTCGTGTGCTTCACCTCTTTGCAGGCACAGGAGCTAGGGTTTTGCAAAACTAAAATTTCAGTTTGAGCATCTGAGGTTAAAAATAAGTGAGGACCAAGTAAAGCCATTCAGTGAAAGTTCTGAGTAGATTTTGCCTACTCAGTACAATTGGCTTTGGATAAATCTTCTTAGAAGTGCCTCTGGTTTTAGGTATCCTACTACTGTGGGTTTATTTTCTTGGTTTGAAAACCAGCAGCCAAAAGCCAAGGGGCTCCACAGGATTTAGGGGTGAGAGAAGATTGCAACATGCTCTGGAGCAGCAGATACAGCCACTGTTGGAGACAAGAGTTTAAGATCCAATACTTCTGTAACAAACGGTGATCTCATATGTGTTTCAGTGTGTCTTTCAAGAGCCCAGAAGTCTTTTGAAAATGGATTTCACTGCTCTCTTTGAGGAGAAATAAAGGAAAGACTTATGGCCATGAGCTCACCGATTATAAATAGATTTAAATGGAAGCAGTGAGCCACACTGAGAGCTGACGTCTAAGATGAAATTTAGACTTTTATTGATACTGGTAGAGGATCTGTCCTCTGGGATTTCCTTGGTGTGACAGCAATTCCTTCATCCATAAGGGAACAGCAGGGAGGAAGGGGAGCACTTCACTGTAACATATACAGGAGAAAACAGAAGGAAAGTGTGTGAGTACCACTCCAGTACAGGGGTGAATTAAATGAATATACACTTAAAATTTACATCTTTGTGGAATTAATATCAGCATCAGTTCCTTTGGATAGGGAGAAAATCTAAACAAACACAATGCCACCTTCTTTTATGAGTGCTGCCTTACTGAGTAAAAGGAGATCAAGATTCACCCTCTGTTAATCAAAAACACGTTAGAATCTGACCCAATGCCTGCACAGATTAAACCAGGAGTAATAGCCTGTGTAACAACAGAGCCTAATTTAGGCCTCTTCTCTTATTAATTGCGTCGGTTTTGCTGGGGAGCACAAAATCACATCACAAAATCCTCTGGGTAACAAAGCCTTGCAGCTCCATCTGAAGCAGGAACGATGGGGAGGTTACGGGAGGACACAGCGAAGCCAAAGGAGGTCATGGGATGAGTCATTCACACTCAGGTATTCGCAGCTACCGTTTCCTGGTTCCCATCACTAGATAACACTTGTCTTAGCACATTATTCCCAGGTTTCTAAGATTTTATTTTAAAAGCCAGAGTGCAGACTTTGGATGATCACAGACTGCCAATCATGCTCTCCGAGACAAAGATTCACACAACTCTGTGAACTCCCGCTGAACATCCTCCCCCTGCGTTGCTTCTCCTTGCTATCAATCTGGGTCTGACATGACATGGTGTTAAATGAGATCAGGTCAACAACAGTCACAGGAGGTCAATACATTTGTATGGTATATAATTAAATGTGTGCCTCAAACAGGTAGATTCTTGCTTTAGGAGATCGTGGGAGTTAACTTTCATTTAGCAGAAATAAGTATTCAGCCAACTGAGGCCCTTCTCTTTTACATACAGATAGGCTCCTCCGTTCTTCTGCATTCTATAAAGGCTTGTTATTCTTCCATGTTTATCAGATCTGTGATATGGAGGAGAACAGAAAACGTGTGTGATATCCGCCAGCTGGATTCCATCTGTCTTTTCTCTGCGGAGATGGAGTTTCAAAGGCTACATCCTATCTACCGTCACACCCTCTCCCGACATGAGAAGTTAAGTGCAAAGTTTGGCCGAAGTGATGGAAAAACAGTATCTCTTTTGTACATCACAATTATTTCCCTACCTACACAAAAGTGACATTCTTCTTGTTCTGGCGTGCATGATGTATTGTTGCACTGTATCACAACTTTCCTGTTAAATAAAAGGAGTCTAGCCAAAAGTATTTCAGAGAAAGTACTTTTTTTTTTTTTTCAGTTGGACTCTGTGCATGTGTGTGTGTGTGTTGGTTTACGTACTGGGGCAGAGGCAGGGAAATTGTGATTGACAAGTACAAGTACTGTTTGATTACAGTAGAGGATATGGCCTCATAGCATTTCTGGGAGGGGAAAAAACCACCTACCTGAATAAAAGCCCAATTTTGCTGCTCTTGAAGTGATTGAGGCTTTGCCATTCACTTTGCCACAAGCCCTAAGGGACTGAGGAATTTAAGTTTCTCAGGATAACACCCAGGATGGAGCAACATTATTGCACATCAGCAAGACTCAGTTACATTTTCTTGCCCTAACATCTAGAGCTCTCTGTTCTTTGGATCCAGCTGCTGCAACGTTTCTTGGTAAAGTGCAAACCACACCAGAGAGGAACGTGAAACACCCCAGTTTTAGCCAAGGAGCTGGGAGGTGTTACCTCCTCCATTCATTTCCCAGCAGCAGCAGAGAGCAGCCGTCCTTTCCTACCAGAGCCACTCTCCTCCTGAAGCTGTGGAGCACTGAAATGCATGAGGGGCTGCAGCTGGAGCCTGAGAGTCCTTCCTCAGCCTCCTCGTTCTCCCTGGTGTCAGGCAGATGTATGTGCCCAACAGCTCGTGGAGGAAGAGCCAGCACAGTCATTTGGCTCCAGACCTCCATCTTTCACCACCCTGGAGGATTTTCCATAAACATTTTGTTAATTTACCTGCCCTTTCCCCAGCACTGTAAGTGTGTATTTCATAGACAAAGGTCTACTCCTCCTGTACCCCTTGTCACGTGGATCAGGGGTACAGGACGAGTACTCTGACTTTGGCCAGCATGTCTATTTAATTTTAGTGGAAGCATAATTTCTTTGGGTTATTTTCAGGGACACATACATTGTTGGATAATTAACCAGGTAATATCATGTACATGTCCAGACATATCATCACAGACAGCTAGTGGACCACATATAAACACAAAGGCCTTTAATATCTGTAAATTAGTTATGCATCTATGGGTATTGCTAACTCTGCCCTGGTCCATAGCCAAAGGAAGTAACACCTACCTAGACAGTCTAATGAATTAAGACTGTCACCAACTTGCACTGGCCTTTCCACTGAACAGCCTGTGACATTATGGGTTCCTATTGAAAAACTAGGTCTGGTTACTAGTGTGATATATCATTTATTTTGAAACCTCAGATAAGTCAAAATGAGCTTTGGTGGGTACTAGTTATAAATTCCTATGTGTATATATTTATTTTTCTTGATTCATAGGCACTCTTCTAAGAATACATAGGCATGGTTTTCACAGCCTGCCATACCATAGTTAGGGTGGGACTTAACTAATTTCAGTCATGTACAAATAAATGTCTGAGAGAGATGTTTGTCCTCCTCACAAAGCCAGAAGAAAGCTATAGCAGTATTTTCACTCCATCCTGTTACCCATCTCTGAAGTATTCATCTCTATAGACTACTTCATTAGATAAGATGTTTTTTAGATAATTGGTGTTGAGATAATTGACTGGCTGGGGCTAAGTTAACACCTGTAACTAACTGTCTAATGATTTAACTGGAGACCTGGCTAAGCATTTTCAAAATGCTCCTCTGATCTCTTCCCTCTAACATCACTGTAACACAGTGATCTGATGTACAAGGGGAGAAACTCTTTAGTGGGGCCTGTTGTGATAGGATGAGGGGTAATGGTTTTAAAATAGAGGGAGGCAGATTCAGACTTGATATCAGGAAAAAACTTTTTACACTGAGGGTGATGGAACACTGGCACAGGTTGCCCAGAGAGGTGGTGGATGCCCCATCCCTGGAAACATTCCAGGCCAGGTTGGACGGGGCTCTGAGCGACCTGATCTGGTTGGAGATGTCCCTGCTCCTTGCAGGGGGGTTGGACTGGGTGGGCTTTGAAGGTCCCTTCAAACCCAAGCCATTCTATGATTCTATGATTCTATATCTCTTGGTGTTAGCCAGGCAGCCTGGAGGAATCTCACAGTACTAAGATGTTCTGGCTTTGTTAAGTGAGTGGGGGGGCCTAAGGTGGCAGCTTCTGTAGGAAACTGCTAGAAGTTTCCTCTTTGTTCAGTGGACTCGGACGGGCCTAGGGCGGACCTGCTGCTGGCCAAGGCCAAGACAATTGGTAGCAGAATGTTCCGTGATAACAGCTCTGCAATAAAGTATTTAAGAAGGGGAAAAACAGGAAAGAAAAAAAAAGAGAGAAGATGTGAAGCAGCTGAGGGGGGGGGCAGAGAAGGGGAGGCGCAGGCCTCATGGGCCTTGCGGGCCTCCCCCTCTGGCCTCCCGCCGGGCAGCCGACTGGGCCCAACTCGGCCCAGCCCGGCTGCAAGAAGTGGAGAGGAGATGAGCAGTGAATAAGATGTAAAAAGGATCCTGAGAGGCGTCTGCCAGCCTTTTGTGAGGAATAGCTGCAGGTGCCAAGGTCAGCGGAGAAGGAGGGGGAGAAGTAATGTGGCTCCTAGCCAAGATTCCCCTGCAGCCTGTGGTGACGACCATGGTGGAGCAGGTTGTCCCCCTGCAGCCCATGGAGGTCCAGGGAGGAGCAGAGATCCACCTGCAGCCCGTGGAGGAGCCCACGCCGGAGCAGGTAGAGGCCTGAAGGAGGCTGTGGCCCATGGAGGGCCCGCTGGGGCAGCTGTTCTGGAGGGACTGCATCCCGTGGAAGAGATGACCCACGCCGGAGCAGTTCCACGAAGGACTGTGGCGTATGGGTGGGACCCCACGGTAGAGCACAGGAGGAACATGAGGAGTTCTTCCCCTGATGACAAAGTAGCGGCATGAAACAATGTGTGATGAACTGACCGCGACCCCCATTCCCTTTTCCCCCCTGTGCTGCTCCGGGTGGGGGGAAGGTGGTAGAGAGAATGTTAAGCCTGGGAAGAGGGAAGGGTTAGGGGGAGGTTATCTTGATCCCTGTTTCATTCTCCTGATAGTTTTAGAAATAAATTAGTATTTTTCCCCAAGTCAAGTCTGTTTTGCACATAACGGTAACTTTAAGGATTTCTCCCCGTCCTTATCTCAAACATGGAGCCATTTTTCTTACATCATCTTCCCCTGTTCTCTCGGAGGGTGCGGGGAGCGAGAGAGAGACTGCGTAGTCTGGTCCCAATCGGGGCTGAACTACGACACAAGAGAAGCCAACTGGCTGGTTACGGAGCTGAACTTGCTCACAGTCAGACCCTTGTGCACAGGCAAATCATTTTGTGCTGTGACCCTTGTATAGTCCTACAAGAAAAGTAAGGTTGTCTTGGGAGCCTTTCATGGTCAAAATGAACTCTTCAGAGGTGCTGGGAAACTAGCAAATTCAGGAAAAGTCCCATAAAAGCATAAGGTGTTGATTCATGTATTATGGTGGAGGATCAAATGACCTCTTCTGAGAAGGGGTTATGTGCTGGAAGTACAGGAGGTCAATGTAGAATTTGGGAAGGATTCCCACGGGACTTAGTCTCAGAGGCATAAAAATGCAAACAATCCTTGAAATAAAATAGGAGTCTAACAAGGATGGAAATCAAACTGGGGAGCCCAAATAGCTCATGAGTAGTTTAAGAACATGCCAGGCCCAGAGGCAACTCCTAAGTTGCCAGCACCGTTGCCAGCAGATTTTGCAATGGATCCTACATTTCAGGACAGCAAGAACCCTAGCTTGGATCTGGGTCCTATGAGAACTACTGCCGAAGGAGAATAGCTTACAGCAGCCTAAGGCATAGAAATGGCATCAGTCTCTATCAGAATTTGTTCTTAAGCAGATAGGTCCTGGCTTGCCAGCCCTAGAGCATATTATACAATCTTCTATGAACAGGTAGAGTGTGAGTATTGGCAAGGCAAGCTCCTCTACAGTTTCCCCATCTTGCCTTAGGGCAGTGCTTCTCAGCATGATGAGTTTTAGTCTTCCTGCCCATTCCACCTTTGGTACCTCTCTTCTCTCCCCTCGATAAAGATTCTGGTTCTGGTTATTGTGTATGTGAACTATTCCAACACACCCCCAGAAATTCCTCACCTGACAATGGCCTTGTAATGCCAGCCAAGGCACATCACAAGGGTGTTTCCTGCCTTGGAGATCTGACAAGCTAAATAGACAACACAAAGAGTAGGAAGAAGGAAGGATTATTACTAAGTGGTGAACTGACGTACCAAGAAATTAGCAGACTCCCTCCCAACCATGCAGCAAGTCTGTAGGACAGCTGGGAGCAACATCCAGAATTTCTGCATCCCTCTCTTGTTCCTTAAACACAAACATTTGTGCTTTCTGGTTTTGCTAACACGGATGGTTTTCAAATAAGCCATTGATCATCAATCAAACAACATCCTTTGGTCATTATGGACCTGGGCTAAATCTCTCACAGTGAACTAGAAAGACTAGCTGAAGACTACAGATCTCAGCAGGTGGGAGCTGCTGAAGTTTAATCCTACAAGGCAGTGCTGTGTAGGGCTACCTGAACTAACATGGGGTGGAAGCACCCTCTGACCTAGCTGAACTCCTGAGTATCTTTTCATAGTGGTACAGTATATATGGTAGAAAATATCTTAAAATCACAACACTTAAATCTTTCAGGGGATCTAGGTGTCCCTAAATGCCAAGACCTTAAATGGCTATACTTTTTTTTTTTATTTTTTTGCATAAATGCCTTCAAAAAATTAACCACACAGGGAACTTGCAGTAGACAGGTGCAGAATTCTGTCCTTGTGAGAAGCTCTAATTGCAAGATTAACCAACTTGTCTTAATCCTTTTGTATTTCAGATCAAGACAACACCTGTCTCATTCTTAAAACCTGACACAGCAACTTTCATAATGCAGCCTGGAGCTCAGCTGAATCCTTAGTTGCATCTCTAATATAAATAACAATGACTTAAATTTCTAGTCTAGCTACTTAAACTAATACAAAGGTAATAGACTAAAGACCTGGGGAAAGAGAATGTGTTACATATTCTGTTATTTTCTTCAAACCGCTTTTGTAAACAGTCATAAAATATACAATAAACAATTACCTTTAGATCCAGAGCCAAATGCTGCGTCTCGTAACTCAAACACACCCAGCTAATACAAACAGGTTCTCACAAATTCATGATGCTCTCATTTGACATGCAGGACCCTTCACCCTCTGTTCATGTGGCATTCACCAGCCCCTGGGGTAGCATATGGGTCCTCCTCAACACCTTATTTCAGTTTTGAATACATTTTGTTTTCAAATATACTGAGAAAACATCATGTCTGGTTTATGCACTTCCGTCACCTGCTTCTGGCACTCTAGACCATGGTAAGCAGCAGTTACCGTAGTGAGTAGCCCTATTCCACGCATCCCAGGAGAGGGTTTCCTGGAAATGTACTGTCTAACCTTGGTGTTAGAACACACCCCACCAGTTAAAAACAGAAAGAACTGACATTTTCAGTGATACTTGTCCCTACTTAGAATAAATACATACAAAGAGCTGACAACAGCCATCTTTCTCTTGTTTTTTGAACGTATGCAAGACTTAATATTTACAGCAGGTTTTTTTTTTTCCATTTCTCTTTTCCTTACCACTTCCATTTAATAATAGAGATCCACTGTAGATCCATGTGCAACCGCGTGCATAAAGGCAATGGGTACAATGGCCCATTCACATTGGCCATTTTTCTGGTATTCTTACACAGTAAATTGCTGAGCTTTATCTAAACGGCCTCCAGACAGAAAGGATGTTGAGCCAGGTCCCAGAGTTAGGTTACGCTCTGCGTGCAAAGACAATAAGCCCAACTGCGAAGAAATCAGCCATGAAGAAAAATATTTGCGTGGTAGAAGAAAGGTGTGAGCAGCACACACAATCACCTGGCTACTCATTCAGCCTTAGGAGGTCAAGTCATCTTGCCTTTCCCGAGGAGAAACAGGGACCCCCTTTGCCATTTCCATGGGATGACCCAGGATCCTCCATCCCTTTGCTATCACACTTTCCCACAACCAGCCTTTCCTTCCTCCTCCTTGCATGTGACCCACAATGAGGGTGATGGAACACACCCTCTGGGCACAGGTTGCCCAGAGAGGTGGTGGGTGCGCCATCCCGGGAAACATTCAAGGTCAGGTTGGCCGGGGCTCTGAGCAACCTGATCTGGTTGGAGATGTCCCTGCTCCTTGCAGCGTGTTGGACTAGATGGCCTTTAAAGGTCCCTTCCAACCCAAACCATTCTGTGATTCTATGATCCTTCTCTTCTGAAAATCCAGTTTTGCACTATGAAATGGACGACCTGGACATCAGCACATGGATGTAACCAGCAAACAAACCTTCCACAGAGCCTGGCTTATTAGCATGGTTGTAATCATCAGTTATTGTCTCTGTCATAGCATTTTCATTTCTGGTCATAACCCGCACAAGATAGACTACACCAGGAACAAGAAGCCCACCTTCCTGTTGCTGTGCCGACACTTGCCTAGGAGTCTTTCCAGGGTGTTAAACCATTACAGTCCTCTTCTTCCAAACAGTAATAATGGAAAAAAATATTAACGGAGTTTGGACTGGAGTTTAACTCAGGATAAAGATGCAAATGTTGGAGCAGCAGGGCAGGCAGCCAAGGCCTCTTTCATAACTGGGTGGGTACAGCAATGTATGTGGGAAGAATGGCATGCCTCAGACATAATGCGGCACAGAGCATATCCAGCACAATGCTGGCTGAGCTCTCGCTGGCACCATTCTATTGCTGCTGTTGTTTGAGTCTCCCAGATCGGACACAGCCCAGGCAAAGGTCTTGTGCTCCCCAACCCCACAGAGTAGAGGAACTCTGTGTGCAGATGTGCTCAGCTTGGCTGGCTGCACATTGGCGTTGTTGGTTGGTTGCCCTTTGAGGTGAATGTCCAAGCAGGTGGATGCAATGGCTCCTGGCCCACAGTCCTCACTTCCTTCCTGCCTATAAATGTTCTCCATGACAAAACCTTTCCATGCGCTGCAAGCCAGTGGGGGAGAGGAAGAGGGCAAAGGTGTTTGGAGAGATGCAGAGATGCTAGTGAGACAGTTCTCCACCATCCAGGTTGTGACTTCACCTCACATTCAGCTATGAATTACACAGTTAGAAAGTGCCACACAGGGATTTGAATGGCAGCAACAATAAAGTCAGGGGGAAAAAAAGCCTGTATAAGATCAGTGGAAAGCGAGAGGGACATGGCACTTGCACGGGGAATTAATTTCATACACAGCACAAGGCATGATGGTTCCTATTAGCGTTAGGACTTAAATTAATTTTTCTGTGACTTTCTTGCTCCTGTACAGAAGAACTTGTACACATTGCATCTAGATCCTGTGAGTAAATCTTCATCAGAAGAAGTGAGTTGGGGTTTTTGCACAGTCGTCTCAGAGACAGCTTTAAGGGCATGATCTCAGAAGGTCCAATTCTCCTTTGAAACCACACGGAGTTAAAGGGATCAAATAGGCATAAAGCTAATGTAAGGAGGAAAAATATCTTGAATAGCCAGAAGGGACCATTATGATTGTTTAGTACGGCTTTCTTCATGAGCTATAGGATGTTACCCAGTAATTTGTGAAGCCAGGGAACACTTTGATAATAAATATCAGATCGTTCCCAAGCCTGGCAGCATCGCGTGCCAAATAAGCAATAGGCACACCTCTTCCATAAACCTTTGCCCTAGTAATGGAGCCCATAAAACAATAATAATGCCATATTGTAACAAAAAGTACAGCCTCTCACCACTGCACATCCCTGTTTGTGGCAGAAATGGAAAGTTGGAAAGCAGCTTTGAATATAATCTTTATATCTAAAGGTTGCTTCAGCTCATAGAAGCCAGAAACATCTCAGGGCTACCCAGAGAGTGGCCGTGAGTGCATGCATTAGAGGAAAATGCTGTTTTCACCTAGTCAAAGTGGCTTTTCTGTGAAGACTAAGACTCTGTGGCTTAAGCTGGGATTCAGTTCATTCATCCTTAGCCATTTAGCCCAAATTAGTCATCCAGTCTCTCTGTAGTCCATGGGGAAAGGCAGGTAGCAGCTTAGACGTTTCTTTCAGGATAGGATGTTTTGCCATCTGGAGGTGTCTATCTTTACTGGCTGCAGCAGGACCGTACAGGACTAGGCCAGGTTGAAGGGCCAATCTTTAGATGGATAAAGGGCGGTGAGATAATTTCCAACCTGAGGCTGCGCCAATATCACTTCATGCCAGGACCGATCAGGGGTCTCATGAGTTTTGATGAGGTTTTGAGCAAACTAGAGGCTGATGTAAGACTCCACCCCAAAATGGAGCCCGTAGAGCCACAGGTTTTCCTCACAGCCTTGTGAAAGTCACTTTGTTGTGATTTTTTAGGAAGACTCCAGACAAGCTCACAATCAGATAGGCTCAACTTCAGCCGCCTCGCAGTACAGAGTTACCGTCAGTGAGCTGAAGAGTACTACTGCTCCTCTGACACACAGCAATGCTCCTCAAGGGTGTATGGATTCACCTCGCTCTTTACAAGACCTGCCCCTCTCATTACCAGAGAGAGTAACACTGCATTTTCACCTGGGAAACAGCAGGGAAAACAGATTGTGGGAGTCTTGGCTTCAATTCCCAGCTCTGCTTGAGGCAGTTCAGATCCTGCATCCCTGGACAGTCAGAGGCACGGTTGCTTTTCAGGCCTGCCATGCCTTCCACTGACCTTGTGCTAATATGTACCAAGGGACCACAAAATTCACGTGGCCAGAGAGATCCTGTAGCACTGTGGTTAGGGCATTTTTCTGGGGGAGAGGACAAAGAACCTGTGTCCAAGGGGCCACATGCATATTTTGCATTCAAGTCCTAGGAAAAGGGCGAGAGAGACCCTCACAATGTACCAGCCAGATCCCCTTTGAGCTGAACTTCATTGTCTTGATCAACAGCAGAGAAGGAAAGTTGGATTTCTGGCAGACCCAACTGAGACATCCAACACAAAAACCATAGTTTCATTCCCCAAACTAATGTTGAAGAAGGTCCTACTGGCTGCTGCTGAGGAAGCCTCAACAAGCTACATGAGGGGTCTAGGTTAGACAACTCAGTAAACTCACTGTGTAGCTCATCACTCTCATGCGTGATTTTACTGGCTTCTTTCCTACACAAACAGTACTTTAATGAATATTTGACCTTTGTGGTATTTATTTAGAAAGAAAGATTTCCTCTATCTTTAAATTATTTAAACCTGACTTCCCATTCAGACCACTAATCTGAGATAAAGGACTACATGGACTTTCATGCAGTGCCAAAGAACTGAGCACAAAACAAGGTATTTCTGAATTGTAAAGAGGGGCAGTGTGGGGACAGGCAAATCCTCTTGAGCCCTTGAGCTTACACAGTGTTCAAGAGTTTAACTCTGCACAGTCTGCCCACTGAAATGCACTGTGCAGTATCTATAGTTCATCTTTAATGAGGGTGTCCTGCAATTTCAGTTCTGATTTCTTTATGCTCAGTTTCTGTAAGTAAAACAATGTTTCTTTGCTTGCACTGTTTGAAATAAATGAAAAAAAAAAAATTCAGTGGGAAATGGAACTAAAATTGAGAATTAACCTCATATCTGTTGTAACTGTATATTGTGGAGAGACCAGTCTGAATCAAAGAGCAGCAATAATGCCTGGGTTAGGGCATGAGAAAGACATCGAAGCTGAAAGATGCTATTGATTACTTCTCCTTTTTATTATTATTCCCACCAAAAAGCATTGAAGTTTTGTGCATGCTTTATGTATGGCAAAAGAATTTAACCTTCTCCGTTGCAGTCTAAGTGGATTTGACATTTGAAGGGAGAGTCTTCTGACACTTGTTTAACTCTCAGTTCCCTCGATTATAAATTAAAGATAATGTTTCTTCCCCTGACTCCTTTTCCTTGAATGTCCCATGCATTCCTCTTTCATCAACTCTGATTTTTGTCATTTAGTGGCTTTCTGTGTTGTCAATAGAGTTCCAGTCCACATAAATTTAAACAGGTCTAATAAGACTGGAGAGTGTCTGTGGCTGCTTTTGAATGCTTTTTTTCCCCTCTAAAAGGCCCCATCTCTGTGATTACCTTCTGCTTGGTCCCTGTGTGCAAGCCAAGAGCTCAGCAATGTGGGAGTGTGACAGTCTTGAGACATTTCCACAGCACCCAGGGGCAGTAAATTAGTGCTGACATGACCCACCAAGCACATGGCAGCTCCATTGTCAGAGCTCGTCTAACAGGAGAGATTGAATTTCACACTGCGTTTGATATTAAATCTCTCCCAAGCTCAAGCTGACTTGGCGAGGTAGAAAAGATATTCAAGAACCAGCAGCGAGGGCCTCAGCAAGGGAAGGTGCTAAATGCTCACTGCCGTCATTTGAAGTATTACCTTGAAACCTCAGCCTAATGTCAGTGCACAGCAGATATTATGGTCATGTCTGCCTGCCTTGTCCCTTACAACTGTCCCACTGCAAAACCAGAAACCCCACCATGTCCCTTATCTCGCTCTCACCTCCTCTCACTGCAGCCTGCTCCCCCCACGATATCTCCAGCACCACCACTCCTGATCTGCTGTGTCCCCTCACCTTCTGCAACATCCCACTTGTTTTACTTGTTGCTGAGCCAGGAGATGCACATGCTGCTTTGCTAGCCATTACAGGCTGACTGGTCAGCCAGAAGATGAATCTTGCTTGGAAAGCAGTGAGAGGTTACCTTTGGCTCGAACCAGACATCTAAAATAAATAAGTTGTCCAGACTCTTCACTGATGACACAGAAAATGCTCTTTGCAATAGGGATGTTGTCCTCTTACAAGCTTGTAAAATACAGTGCTCAAAATGCTACATGCAAATAATCTTTTTTGAAATGGAAATGGAAAACTACACTGAAATAGTCCAGTCAGAACTGGACAGATAGAAAATTAATATATGTGCATTAATTTACCATTGCACTCTCCTTTATAGCCCTCATGGAGGCTACTCTGTAACCTCTCGCATCTCTTCCAAGTTCTGTGAAGTCCAGAGCTCAATTAATGGGTTACCCTAATTATATTTGACCAGTAGTGTCTTGATTAGAAGTTTCCACTGGATATTGCTAGTGATTACATCTGGGGATGCGGGGAACAGGGATACCTACAATGCATCTGATGGGTAGATGCAGAGTTTCTAGTTCCACTGTGCTTGGTGTGCTCTGGTAAGCCAGAAACCAAATCAACCCTTCATAGACATCTGTTTGTACCTGAAGATGCAGACGTGCCCTTGGATTTCTTCATAGTCTTTGTCCCTGTCTAGTTGATGGATCTGGGAAAACCTGTTAGCCCAAAATATTGAGAGAGTTCAACCTGAAACAGCCCAATGTTCAATTTGCTCATAGATTTTTAAGGGGAAAAAAAAGGCCTTTGAATAAATTTGTGTAACTTTTCTTTCCTCATAGGGCACAACATTTCTCCCAGTTAACTGAAACTGGGCTAGGAATTTTCACTTGTGCAACACTAAGGTACATTATTCTCTCTAGAAAGGCCACCAATCTTGATCTGAAGACAATATGAGATGGAGAAATGGTTAATTTCTCTTGCCAGTTTCTGTTTCAAAGGTTAATGATCATTATTGTTAAAACTCATGCTTCATTGTCAGCTTGAAACTGTCTTGCTTCAGTGCTTAGACCCTCATTCTTTTTATAACTTTCTCCACAAACTGAAAGAACATTTTAAAAGCTGGTACTTTCTCCATGTGGAGGTATATAGATACTGTAACTGGTTCAGCTACTTCACTTCCTTTGTGCTGGCTGAACGCATAGAACTCTGTAAGTCCCTAATGTTTTGTCTGTGAAGGCATTTTATTAAATCCTCAAATCATTGTAATGATATTTCTGTCAATTATAGGCACTGAAACTGAGTATGGTTTTTCATTGTTTAGGTCGAGTTATCTCCATACTGAACTCAAAACTTTTCTTGGAGACCATACCAACCCCTTGACTAAACCATGACAGCAGAACTCGGGCTGATTAGTTTTCCCACAATGGCCTCTGGATAATTCTGAATTATTTTTTGCTCCTTTCATTCCTGTATGTACTGCATGTGGCTGCATCATAATATATTCTACCAAGACATTTCTGCTTCTGGTTGACTGTCCAGTTCTCATTCCTGGCTACACTACCAATTTCAGAGTTTTCCCTGAATCTCATCAGCAGCATTTCTTTTTCTGTTTCACTCATAAAAATCCTGACAAATACTCACATGGTTCCTATTGCTATGTCTCCCTTCCAGAAACACCCCTGTTCAATAATCCCCCACTGACAACAACATTTGGGGAGCTGTCAGCTTGAGATGGTTCTTATATTCTATAAAGCGCACTGACTACTGCAGGCCCATAACTCTCAATAATCCCAGTGGAAACTGGAATCCTCAGCCTGGTCCTAAGGACAATGTCAAAGAAATATATTAGCAATTCTGTTGGATATTAAAAACACATTGCCCAACTCCGTGACCTGATCGTAAAGTCTGATTGGTTAAGCAAGAACAAAAACTAAGGCTTTCAGGATTTTAACATAGTTTTCCTAGTAATTTTTGTTTATTTATCAATATCCATTTCATATATTTTTAAAATCATTGGAAAATGTCATAGTGCATGACTTAACAGTGGGACCAGAACCATTCCATCAACAAATACGTTCTGTATAGTCCATCCTTTCTGTAAAGATTACATTAACTGGGTTACGTTGCAGTACCCCAAAGTTTGCCGTACCATTGTGCTCCTTTGGACAGTCCATGGTTTGTGGTTCCCTCCCTGTGTGGGGGTTCTCCTCTGGGAAAGGCTGATGTCAACACTAATGCTGTCACTCGCTTATGCAGTCCACAAAATCCTTTCTGAAGAAGTGGTTCTGGAAATATTCTGCTTCACTACAGCTTTTAAGTGTCTGGGATCCACTTTTCCTTGGGTACCAAAAGTGGCCTCTGGGCTGTGTCTATTTGCCCCAGGCCACCTGGCAGAGCACCAAAGAAGTGGGGATGCAGATGTTCCACAGTCCTCCGCAATCTGAGACCTTCTGGCTGCTCAGGGAGCAAATCAGACTCACAGAAGGATAAATTTAGCTGTATATCTGGCTTATGTGACTAAAATAACTGCACATATGTATAACAAGAGAGAGAGAGATGTGCATACACATGTACACATATAGTCTGGTTGATTTTTTTTCCTTGAGGCTCTTTTTCTGTTGATTAATTACCAAATAAAGGCCGTGCTATTTAGTGACTAATTTTTTTCACGTTTGCAAGCTGTAATCTAGTCTGAATCTCCCCAAGGGTCCTACATGAGCACTGAGTTACTCACATTTGCCCAGGCAGCAGATACTCTTCTAGCACACCGTGTAGAAGGGAACAGAATATCATGCTCAAAGGAAGGGAGCAGTGAGATTTTCAACAGCTTCCACACCGGGAATCCCAGTATAAGACAGTTGCAGTTGCAGGAGAAACTACTTGCCATATCTTCAGTTGGCATCAATCTGCGCCACTTCATTGATGCCTATCAGTTGACTTCAAATGAATCATGTTGATCCAAGTGGAGATCTCAGAATGAGAAATTAAAAAAAAAAATTATCATGCATCTGCATGGCACATCATGCCAAACCTTTGCCAGGAACTACACCGTGGCAAAGCACACCACAGCTCCCCGTGGCACTCAGAAGAGGACAGTACAGAAGCAACCCAGTAAATCCCTTCCTAGTGAAATACAGGTCACTGAGATCCTTTTTCCTTCTAGATTTTCCATGTAACAATTTCTTAGTGGCTGTTTGGTAGGCTACAGATTCCTCCACGTTCAAGTATGTCATTGTCTATAGTATGAGATGCAACTCTGACCAAAGATGGACAACTGCAATTAGATAATAACTCATTTTCCAGCTACATGCTAGCCCAGAGATAGCCTAAACAACTTATCAGTGCCGAAGAAAATCAGGCAGACAAAGGCTGCTTTCAGGTTCACACATTACCTGTCAGTAACGCCCTCTTGACATCGGTGCTGATTTCAGACAACCAATAACAGACAGTATACTACTATTACTTGTACCAGTTGCAACAGTGGGAAAATGTTTGCTAGTAAATGTATTATGAAATCTTTGGCATTATGACTTGATTTATTTCATTACCTTTCCTGAACAATATTAGGATACTATGGCAAAGCTAGACCAAAAAGTTCGAAAATCAAGTACATAAAAAGGAGGGCATGTAAATAATCAGCTGAGACTGCCTTTGCTTCTCATCTGTAAGTTACATCATCTTAAATGAGAAATAAACTGTGTAACTCAGAGAGAGAAGAAAAAAGAAAGCAAGAAGAGAAAGATTAAAAAGAACAGAAACTATTGAGCTAAGAGACCTGGGTCAAGAAATCCAACACCGCAAGAACAAAAAGTACTTGGCTCTGTGTTTTTGTTCAAGGCAAAGGTGACGTGCCAGGTCTAAACTGGGACTAAACTCAGATACAAATTACAAGCCAGTGCCAATATTCAGGAATGCTAGAATCACTGTTCTGCTAAGATTTCATTCACAGAAATATGCATCCAAGTAAGCACCCAAATAGCATGCTGATGGAAACTGGTAGACCCAATGCAGTTTTTATCATTCACAGCAATGCATAACAAAGTGAGTACCGATACAGCATGTTGACCAAAATTAGTAGGCCCACTGAATTTCGTATGAAGAGTCTGACTAAAAAGAAATTACTGGCAGTGCAGGGCGTGAGCTGGGGCTTTTCGTTCCTAACTGGACTCATTCAGACTGGCAGCTCTGGCTGGCTGGGCTCAGTGCAGGTGGTTTTCCACTTCTGGCTGCTATTTTTCCGCATGAGGACAAGGGCCAGACCTCCACCAGCTTCCCTGGGTGCAAGGTCAGATCTTGGGGGACACATGGGGATGCAGGGGGAGGCTTTTATGCAGTCAAGCAACTTTCTGGCCTCCAGCTCTTGAAAAGTTTTCCACTGTGCGCCAAGCCCTTTTTTCTGCCCAAACACTTCAGAAATTACAGCATCTCATTTTGCTGTCAATTGGGAAATTTGTTTCACTGCATTAGCTGTCAGAAAACAAAACACACCTTTGGAGGGGAAGAATATTTTTGTCTCATTATTGTCGAAGTGCAATAACGGGCTTAGTTAAACACCGAGCAAAGGTGCATGGTGTTTCACTTAGGCCTCCCCACAAAGGCCCTCTCTCCAAAGGCAGCGCAGACACACTTCTACATTTTTGCCTGCGTAGAACACCTACACTTATACCAACTGTAGGGCTCTGGCTTCTGTCTCCCTCCCACACCTCGCATTTCTCCTGGTTTAGTGTTCTTCCATCAGTGCTACTAATGCAGTTGTATCAGGAGAGCCACTTGCTGCAGTTCTGCTCTTGTGGCCTGGAAGGCCCTTAACCATCCCCAAATTAAAGCCCTCTAGGCAATAAAATAGTTGGGCCCTTAGGGATTTCTTGGAAATGTGCTGTGAATGAGCAAACAGAAAATAAATTAATGCTGTGTCGGTCCTCCTGGCTCTAAGATCACCTTTTATTTGGTTTATTGAAAACTAGTATGCAGTAATGGGAAGTTAAACTAGCTTTTATAAAGCCTCTGTCACACCAGTTAATATTTCCAAGGCACATGTCTCTTTGCAAACAGTCACTGCTAGGAGGGGGATGATCTGGTTTAGATACACTTAAGACACACTTTCCTTTCCATCCAGGCTAGAGAAATATGGATTTAGAATTCCATTTTAAGGGAGAAAACTAAATTAAAACCATAGTTGCCACATACTGGCCCCGTGGGCAGAACAGAAAAGCAGCACAGGTATTTGGCCATTAATCAAACCTCCCCTCCCAGGCCGGGAGCTGGCTGCATGGAGAAGATCACAAAACGTATAGTTTAATACGTGAGGGAGGAAGACAACAAGAACCAGCTCCCTAGCCTGGATTCATCTGACCTTGTTAGGTGGAGGAAGTACAGAGAGGTTAGTCTGCTTGTCCCCATAAAAAGCAGCAGTCTGAGGAAAGCCAAGCCTTCTTCTCCCTCCAGATATTGGTTCAGCTCACCGAGATCTGAGTTATGATTCGTCTCTACCTCCATTTATTATAAAAAGGGCCTGTGGCAAGTTCGTTCCTAACTCACACATGCTAGCAAGGTGCCTGTGTTTATATGGGCATATATATGGGACGAAGTTATATTTGGATTTTAGCCATGAAACAGCCTGGGACAGGCCCTTTTATGTGGTCAGTCCTACTCATATAGTATATAACTGTTGTTCTTGTTCTGAATAAACATCCACCAATGATGAAAGTCCTCATCACACCAAGTTGCTCTTTTCAAAGGGAATTGCAAAATTTTTTTCCTAACAAAAATCTCTAAACATACAGCCTTAACCTTACTTTTACTGAAATCAATTACAGAACTTACAGCTTACTTTCTTCAAGGCGATGCATAGTATGCATAGTAGAAATCTCCTCCAACGCTGGCTCCATTCAAGAATTTTCCTTGATTAACCCCCTCTCCAAGGGCTGCTATTTACCAAGTTGACACCTCTGGATAGACATTTTTGCTTACCTTGCCAAGCTGCTGCTGCCTATCCTTCGGCCTTGCGAAGACAATTTAAGAAATGCGAAGGAAACAGCAGAGAGGGTCCAGGCCCTGAGGACATCAGTAGTGTTGATGTCCCTGCCCAGCTTCTCCTGAAAGGTTCCCCTCCCAACCTTGCCCATGGCCCAGGACCTATTTCGTCTCAGCCCAGGGCTATCAGTACCAGTCTCAGTTATGCTGTCAGTCCTGTCCCCAGCCCTGTCTCCTTTTGCTCCTGACTGGACTCCTGGGTGGACCTTGGACTTCATCTCCACTGGGCCTTCTCTCCTCACACGAGAAGGTGCCTATTTCACTCCAAATATGGGTAAGTATTGATGGTTCAAGACGTTTAGTGTTTTCTGGGTTTATATGAGACTACCTAAAATATGAAACAAACTTTTAAAATTCCATTTTGAATCATTTTTCTTCTCTGGCCACTGCATCACTGAAAAACAGAGCAGCAAGGAATCTCTGTTCAGAAATCGCCTTGAAGAGGGATAGTTTAGTGGCTTCAGAGAAGACAGACTGGGGCTGGGCTTAATCCTTTCCTGAAAGTTAGGAATGGGATTGACCTTATGACTAATCCAGTTCATGGGCTCAGAACCAACTCCATGCTGCTGCTTTTCATTCTGTTTGCACACTTACATGTGTAGGAAGCATTATTTCTGGGTTGTACAGGTAAATAAGGTATAGAGTGTAACATTCTCTGGGAGTGGAATTCACCATAATATCCAGGTGCTGGTCCGGCCCTGCCCCATGCTCCTTTATGGCTGCATTTTTTGCAGGGACAGGAGACAACATCCAAGTCAAGGCAGCAGTTGGATTCCAGGAGGCAAAGGAGACAAAGGGTTAAAATAAAATACCCAGCTCAAACCCCGTGTCTCTGTTCTATGAATAATACCAGGAATACATCCCTGAACTACTAACTGCACTGCATAGCCTCAAGAGATACCAACACCTCCCATTATACCATGACCATGTTGAAATATTTCCTGCAATTTCTCAGTGTCAGCAGTAAACTATCTATCTACCCTCCACCACCTGTGGTGATTAAATGTGTCTTATAAATGTCAAAACACTTTCCAGCATAAATCTTCAAAGGTCTGCATGAAACTGTGTCTAAAACTCTTTTTGCCTTCTGCACTAAGAAAGGGAAATGGTAGTAGTTGTTATTGAGCTTCAGGCATTTATTTCCACTAATGGTAGAGCACAGAACTAAACTATGAGGTCCTATCGTGACATACCAAAGGTTATTTTCTAATCAGTTCATTCACATCTCTCTGTGACCAATGACTAGTCAGGTAAAAATGTCCTTTGGCCTCTACCAGCCTGGAAAATCCATCTTACTTTTAAAGTCAATTGGAAGTTGTATCTGGAAATCCTTGGGTGAGTTAATCTCAGGGCAGTGTTTTCCAGCACAGAAATAAGCAGGCTAGGAAAATATTTTACTCTGTACAGGGTCATTCACTCCTATGTGCAAAACAGAACTCATTCTTTTATGGGAACAATTGCCTCTGGAAATGTAAATCATTTATGGGTGATGCCTACAGCTTCAATCACAAGTGTGAGAAGGTCCTGGATTGAAATGGTGTTTAACTAAAATGAAATATATCAAGTGATGGTCACACGTTCATCAGGAGGCAAATCCAGCCTCGCAAGCACCACCTTGTTCACCCCATGTCCCCCATAGCAGTTTGCATCTTCACTGAAGAAGTGTGAACTGTTCAACCATTGAGCTACATTTGGTGACCTGTTATCCAGACTAAACTAGTCTGTTTGCAAAACCTGACTTCCCCTGTTCCTTATCACTTTATGGCCTCACACCCCATACTGTATATCCACTTTAAAAAGATTGGCCTAAAATGTAGGGTCCTTTAAAAGTTTTCCACAGGTGAGAAATTTGGGGATATTTGAAGTCTTCTGCAGAGTAAGTTGCAGGCAACTCCTCCCATTCAGACAACTGTTTCTCAGGCCAAAGACAAGCATTTGGGACTGTTGGTTCATGTGTGCTGTGGACCTCCAGCACTGAGACTGGACATGTGGTGGAAATGCACACAGGATGGGAACAAACCCCACTGGCTGAGCTGCATGTAGAGTGAACTGCAAACCAGTTCTCTTCTCATGAAATGCAGATGTAACACAGACTGAGAAGAAAATCTGTGTTGGTGAAGACTTCAACTGCCTTTGGCCATAGTCTTGAACAGGATGTGCTGAAAAGGAGTGACACAAGCAGCTCCAGGAAGGTCTGGGAGTAAGTAATTTCAAGGTGTAGCCAAACATAAGAGTGAATCAGCTTGTACTTTGCTGCGCTGTGGACGTGCAGAAATGGCCAGAGAGCCAATACAGCAGACCAAACGTAGGCATCAATAAACCTGAGAAGCCTAAGCAGGTGTAACTGAGGTCAGAGAGCTCACTTCCACCATCTCCAGGAGTTTCCCTTGGATAAATCAAAAACTTTAATCCACCATCAAAGACTTTAGGGCTTTCCAGCAGTCTCAGTATTCACAATAGCAACCAGCACCAATGACAAGCATCTCCTTAAGCTTGCCAATACATGTTTCAGAGGATTCATTTTGTAGACGTGCCTATACCAAGGCCACGTTCCTCCAGGAGGCTGTCACAGTGCCTCAGTCACAGAGCATTTGGTGGGCCTGTGCAGAAACCTGCTTTCTATAATCAGAAACCATAAGGAGAGCGAGCTCCGCTTTATCACTATCTGCCTAAATATATAAATAATTCGAAATCTGAAGTGTGTGTTGGACAGCACCCTCGGGCTATCATTTTACACCCAGCTGTTATTCTCAGAGGATTCTCAGTAAATCCAGGAATAGACCCAGCCAGGAGTAGGGAACAGGCTCAGAGGAGAATGTCACCATATGGCAGCTCCTGACTGCTGCATAAATATATTGATTAGCTGAACTGGCTTCAGGATGTCTCTGTTAAGGACAGCAAAGCCAAGAAGAGACATAAAATTGTCAGAAAGATTAAAGAGTACCTGAACTGGCCATTCTGTTTCAGTACCTTCTTCTCCAAAGTACACACCGATCACTTGAGAAGATTGGTTAATTCAGTTTAAATCTGAAGCTTAAAGACAATTCCTAAGTAAAAATTGAACAGAATAATGATATTATTGCTATCACAACCCAGAATAGCACATTAGCAACCCAAATGGCAATATTCTTCCTCCTATTACATTGACATTGACAAAAAAAAAAAGAAATGATGTTAGAGTTCTTAACATATGTTTCCAAAAGGGAAAGATATGATCACATGTTAAAACCTACCATGAAGGCAGAAATTGTCAGAGTATTTTTTTTCACGTGTTTGAACAGATAGTGAGTGGGTTTTGAACTGTGTGCTGTAAAGTTGAAAGGAATCTCTTGTAAAACAGGTTCTCCCCTTCACTTGCTGTGTGACCTACAGCAAACCACTTCAATCTCATTGCTTTCATCATCAATCCAAGAGCAGCTCAAAGAGGAGAAAAGCTGCAGACTTTAGCTTGGTTTGGGGCCCAGGGAACCTTTTTGTGTCCTCTTTGGTAGCAGGTGGCATACCTAGAGCAGTGAGTCACAGCAATGGAGAACTACAATGGGCCAGCTGACTGGGACGGGGCACTGTGGCTAGAGTGCAGGGGTCCTATGACAGCGTTCTCCAGCTTGGTACCTTGTGTGAATTCCACCATGCTCTGACAGCAGAGCCCGGTTTGTGTCAGTCAGGATGTGCAAGGTAGATGCCAGCCACCAAAATTCAATTACTCAGAGAGATTTGAAAGGACTGGGATGATAGAGAGGGAAGAAAGAAAGATAATTCGTTATTTAACACATAAAACAAACATCAGGCTGTTAGGCTGCTCATCACCTCGTCCTCTGCTAACAGAATAGCTTTTCTCAAAAGGAAGAAATGCCCTTTTTCTTACTGCTGCTCCTACTTGATCAATTTTTATGGGCCCTGAGGACACCGGGCAGAGTTGTGTTCATCCCTCGGCAGTCTGGGCATTTCTGGAGGCAAAGGCAAGGCACTGGGCAAGTCTATAGCCATGTATTGAAATCCATCCTTGGCACAAGACAAACTCTATGATAAAGCCTCAGCATAGTGCCCAGGAATTTACTCTTACACAGCTTCACAACAACAGCAAAAGGATAAATTTTTCTCCATTTTCAGTGTGCCTGGATGGTTTATCATGTTGTTGAGACAGGCTTCAGTATAGGTGGGTTTTTCTGAGGGATTGGCTTGGGCTGGCTGTCCTTCTCCATGAATGCAGAATGACTATCCCAGCATGGCAACAGGGAGCTCTATACTGGGGCCGAAACCACGCTCCAGATGAGAGGATAAACTCAGGTTTTCAGTTGCTTGTGCCTGTGGTTGCTGTTTTGCACTTTTGGAAAGACTGAAGCTGCTCACCGTAAGACCAAGCCAATTTCATAGCTGGGTGACAACTGAAGAAGTATAGAACAGCAAACAAACTCATCCTGAAAAGTTTTCTGTACTGCATTTTGGGTTCAAAATGTTCGCAAAGAAAGTTCTGTTAGTTTAGAGAGTTGTTGGCCAAAATGGATATATTTTCCAGGGAAGTCAGCCAGTTTTTAAAGGAGGCCAAATCTGTTTCCACATGGAAATTGGCTCATTTTTGGAGTATAGATGAGCTCTGCATGAAAATATATTAAATTCCTTCCTCCACCCACAACTGTATACACATTCATGCATCTTGATGGGAGAACTGCTATTCCATCAGCAACAAGGAAATGTAATTTGAACAAGTGCAATGTTATGTAATTAAAAAGAGAGAAAAAATCTAGAAAACAAAAATTATCCAATTCAGTCAGCTCTTGGAAATGCTTTTTCAATCTACCTAAGCTTTCCTAGAAGCTGCACATGGGCACAGATACCTTCAACTTTCTTGCTCTTTAAAAGAATAATCAAAGCCTTAGCAATAGAAAATAAAGTTAGAAGAAAATCCACAACCCATAACATAATGTTAGTAAATGCATGATATATTGCCATTAATTTAAAAAGGCCAATTATACAGGTTGTTCAACTGTAATTGCTCTCATCCTGAGGGCATTTGGATAGCAAGTTTGTTCCAAAGAGCACTCCCTCCTCAAATACTATTCTGGAAAAAAAGAGAAATATTTTTAATACATACTGTACCAAAGAACCAAGATGTGTCAAAAAACACATAGCATGTACCAATACCTCTCTCTGAAGTGTCTGCCATTTGGCATATTGTCATTTAAATACTTTGCCTATTTAGTCTATTTTGAATGGCTTCATTATAGAACTGGTGGGAATTTCTCCAAAGAAACAGGAAAAAATATGTTGTGGAAAGTATTTCAGACTCAGGATTCTCAGAATGCCCCATTTTAACCTTTTCAGTGAAAGAAAAAATCAGTGCCTATTGATACATGTGTATGTATTCTACAATGAGTATCTACAAAACATACAGCAAATTAATAGTAGCTTGACCCAAATAAAATGCTTAGAAATGATCAAGGTAAAAGATTTCAGGTGGTCTGCATTAAATGCTAAAAGAGGGATTCAAGCCAATAAATGTCAAAATTTTGGCAATTTATGTGGGATGGAAACCCAAGTCTTGACCTCCTACAACCTTACACATCCCAGATCAATGGTGAATTTGGTAAAGGAGATCCTAGTGCTGCCCATCAGCAGATGCGAGACCTTATGCCAGATGAGCTTGACCTTATGGGGATGTATAACAGTGACACTTGTGACCAGGCTGGGTACGGGGAAGAAAGCTGTGCACGAGTGTAGGAATCATAGTTCAGTTGCCAAGTCACCTCTTATTGAGAAAGGTCATTGCTTCATTCAGGTATTCGCTAAATATAGGAAACACTCAGGAAGCTGAACCCTTTGATCTTGAAATACTTGTAGGCTTAGTGCTATGAAAGGATGAGGGAAGCATTTTTAAAGGATCGAGGGAAACAGATGTTTGACTTCTTCCATCCGCTACCACTAAATCAGTCACGGGCCCAAACTAGTATTTAGCACAGGTGATTTTCCACAAAGCTGATCCTGCTTTCACTCAGGGCATTCTTTTTCCAAAAGAAATCCATCTGCTTGCCTAGCAGACACCAGCATAAATTGTAGCTCGTCCAAATGGGTCTTTCAAGGGGGTCTATGCACCAAGTCTAGAAGGACCACATGCTGCTTAGTGAGGAATCGCAGAGCTGCTCACAGCTTGAGCTGACTCACCAGCTGATGAGAAACTTGACTTTTTGCTCTACTTTTCCTGCTCTTTTTAAAGGAAACTTTAAAAAACAAATAAACCCTACAGGCAAGCAAGCAAACTTTCTCATTTCATAGGCACCCCCTCCCAGCCATGGTTAAATACACCACAAAATCCATTTTCTCATGGATTTTTTTCATTTATTTCCTGCTTGCCTCCTTTTGTTTTTACACACACATTAGTGTCATTTTCTCCTCCTGCACACAGGCTGTGAGCATTTAGTTCATCCTCTCCAACACAGAGAGCAAAGGGCTACCAACTGTTACGTGCCCCAGCAGCTGCATCCACATCCCCTTTGCAAAGAAGAAGCCACACTGAGATGGCTTTTGTTGAAAGAGGGTGGCAGCAACAGTTTTGGTTCATGAAGTTTCAGAGTAAGGGGACGACTGGAAATCAAGTCAACCAGGTCCTCTCTTTGCAACTCAGTGGGGCTACCCCACACATTTGTCAGCCCAGTCTGGGTCCCCAGCTCACAGCTTTCAGCAATCCCTTGCATCAGAGTTTCTTATCAGCTTTTCATCTCTCCTAGCTAGTAATGCTCATCACATAGTAGACCCAGATGCTTACGGACCAGTCAATAAACACAGATAATTGCTTAAAACTCTTAAATCCATGCAACTGTCCAGATGATTATCTACTTATGTATTTACATAATTCTTATTAACATTGCGTCTCATCAGCTCCCATGCATAAATGGATTTTATCCTCTGTAAGTGCCTACCATAATAGAACAAAAAATAATGTAAACATTTGTTCCTATTTTTCTTACAAGTAAGTGCCAGGTTCTTCTGATCATCAAAATAGTTTTTTTTTTTATCTTGAAAATGGTACAAAAAATATACTGTCAACAAAAGCAAGTTTGTACTGGAAAGTTTACAAGTTCAACAAAAGTAATTCTGCTGCTTAACAAAACTGTGATTGCAAAAGAACTCAAAACATTTATCCTGCCACGAGTGTAATTTAAGGATATGTAGCCTCTGCTAAGCCTTTTACAGACAAAGTGGTGTTTCACTCTGTCTATGATATTGACCTTTAGGTTGCAAAATCTGATAAGGTATTAGTAATAAAACTGTATGATGAATGCTAAACTGCATTAAAATATTGCAGCTTTACAAATAGGTAAATAATTTCATTTAAACAGCCTTCTGAAACATCTTTGAGTTTTTTATCATAGAAGTTCATTGTAAGATATAACGTGTTTAGCATCAGCATATAGGGTGACTTTGCTTACACCATGTAATTCAGTTCCCCACTAAGTTTTATGAACAATAGGTAACATGTCACTTTATTACAGTAAAAAAAAATGATTATAAAATCACTGGTCTTTCATCTCATAATTTTGGGTTAACCTAGACCTTGTGTAGCAAGGTAAGCCGATTCTTGTAGTTGTGGGCCAGTATGGAGCACAGATTTCTGCAAACTAAGTTCATCAAAGCTTAGTCAGGATAAAAAACATGGGAGGAAGTTTTGCTTCTCTCCAGTTCTGAGAGGATTCTGAACAAATACTTAGTAGACACTTCAGTGTGCCCAGAGATGAGAAAGCACAGGTTCAGGGTACTGTAGTTTTCACATCCCAAATTAAGGAAAGTTCACAGAGATCAATAAAATACCTATCTTTTGAAATAAATGATTAAATAAAAGTCAACATCGTGATACATAATTTGAATCCATCCATCTTTTCAGCTTTAAGTTTCTTTTGGAAAAGTATTATGTGATCACCAGCAAAATCAACTGACATTGTTCCCTTTATGCATAATACACCTATTACCCGTAAAGGGTAATACGTGCTGTTCTGATCATGGCCTATGGACTGAAATTGGAGGTGAAAGTTGTTTTGGGCTAAAGGAGTATATGGCTGATGTATTGCTTCCATTTATTATTTAATCTCATTCTATTGTGTGTTTCCTTATGGCACACTCAATAGGTCTGTAATCACGGGGAACAAGATAGAAAGGGTAGGGCAAGTATTGTATTTCCTGCCTTGGCCGGTGCATAATTTCTGTTACGGCTTATTTTGAATCACAACTTTAAGATAAGGATCCAGCATGAAGCATAAGAGATACGGTGTCCTGGGCTTAAACCTCGAGTTGTTTTTTGTTTGCATGAAAGCAACATAAAGAGTTAATACACTGTCCACTTTTTTATAGCTGAAATATTTGAGCTTTTGTTTGGAAAAAAATGGGAAATGATATAGTGGTGCTTAAAAAAAGTTGTTTTTCCAGCTCCTTTGGTACAACAATTGTTTCATATAAACTTTCATGACACTCTGAGCTTCCTCTCTGCTAATAGCCCAAATGTTCTTTTTCCAGCAGGAGGAAAATGGCTGTGTCCAGGGTGAGATCACATCAGCTGCCCCAGAATGAGGAGCTCCACCGCAGTGCCAGGGCAGGGCTTGGCGAGCACACTGAGCGCATGCCGAGTTTGGCAAGTACGGAGGATGGAGGGAGGGATATGTGCATGTAGGGGGATCTTTTTTTAAAGGAAAAGCCATGTAGAGTGTAGTCTGTAAGGGAAAAGAGGACGTGAGATAGAAAATGAACTGCAGCTTTTTGCTTATAAAGAAGAATACTTTGCTGGCCCACAAGCCCTGAGTGTTCGAGTGAAGACGGAGGAGTTTGCACCAAAGCAGCTGAGATGTGGGCAGAGGTTTTGTCCAGCTGAGGGCATGAAGAAAGAGCAACCTCCAGCTGAGAGCACGGCAGATGGCCAAGGACAGAGTCAGCAAGAGGCTTAGGAACCAACATCCCTGCTCCATTCCCAAGAAACATTATTCCCCTTGCAGGGAGGGACACCCCAAAATGTGGACATCCCACCCCTGGCCTTGGGGCTGGGCAAGGCAGAGGGCAGCATACTCTGGCAGTAGGTTCCCAGAAATCAGAGGGCCAGAGTTATGCTTTGATCAAGGTGTCTCTGATGACTTTTGGGAATTAAGCCTGAGGAAGTGAAAGAAAAATTTCAGTACAGCCACACAGCTCTTGAAATAATAGAAACAACTTGAGAAACTGCAGGTTAGGACAGGTCTGGAGATTTCAGAAGGTTTCAGTAAAATCTTCAATTGCTTCTTGAGGTAGCTTGTTGAAGTGGAGATCTTGTCAGGCTGTTACTCATAAAAAGAGTTGAAAGATCCCAGAAAAAGGTCTTGCCTAGAAAAGTAGTTTGCATAAAGTCAGGTCATCCAACATTTTCACAGCTTCAACTGCCTGATGGGGCAGTTGACTAACTCCCAGCTGTAGCCTTTAGACACATAACAACATATCTGCGCAAGAAAAATGCATAATGGACCCAGACCCAACTAGACCCTGGGATTCTTCAAGCCCTTTGAGCCAGGAGTACAAGTGCTGATGGGCATGTGTGTCCGTTATGATGGGCCTCCGCAGGCAAGTGCTTCCTCTGTCCGCTGGCATGGACCTTGCGTGAAAGGTCCCTTTCCCCATCTCAGATATCTCCTGGTAACCCTGCAGCAGGTCCCTCTGCAAGACCAAGGTCCACAGCTCTGAGCTCCTTCTGAGATGGGTCCCTCAGGTTGGGGTCTGCAGAGACCCTCTTTGGCACAGCTAACACTCCCTGCCTCTCCCCACAGAGCAGGAGCAGGCACACAAACAGTTATCATGCTCAGCAAATGTCCTACAACACCCTGAGTTGCCTTCAGTTAACCACTCCCTGGGTGTCTCACTGTGGGCGTTATCCAAAACCGCAGACATATGATATCTGTACACTTTGTCTCAGTCCTTTTGCTTCAGTAGCCCATCGTGGGCCTGTCAAAGTGACAGCGTAGATATTGCTACAGTAAAATGGAGGAAAGCGCTGAAGCTTTTCCACACCAGATGTGCAGTGGTTAATTTGGGATGGCAAGAAGCCCTCAGTGGCCAGTTCCTGTGTCCTGTCCAACAAGCAATGACATTCTCTGATTGCAAACATGATCCTACGCACCTCAAAGACAATTTTAGTCACAGGCTAAATTGTATAAATCTGCTTTCATAAAAGATAAAAATCTCCCCTTGTATTTTTTTCCATTGCTCAATTAACTATTGTTTCGCTCAGCATGTTTTAATCATAAGTAAGTTCGTTAATAGATGTACTCTTTGGAGTCATGGGGGACTCTGTGATACGATGGCATTAATCTTTTTGAATAACATCATTAATATCATTTGCCTCTTAAAGGCACCCACTATGTCCCTTAGGCAACTATAAAACTTTGTTTCATGGTACTGAATGAGCTCATCCAGCTAAAATGACTACAATGCATGTCTGCATAATACTGCTGCTACTTGCAACATGTTTGTTTATATCGCTCATCAGCCACCACTAGAACTTATTTGTGAGCATATTTATCTTTTTGCTGTAAAGTCACCAACTCAGCTGGCTGCTTTCCATCTGGGTCTCAGGAGAGCTGTCCTACAGAAGGGTCATGAAAGAAGGAGGAGATCTAGAAATCTCTAAACTGGGAGAGTATGACGATTCTCTTCAAAGTAACCTAGAAGTCGTTTTACAAGTAGGGCCTGATCCAGTTAGAAGGACTCCCTCTGAATTCAGCAGGCTTGGGGAAGCTGCTGAACCTCGTCAGCATTACTCAAACAAAATTCCCAGTTTGTGGGTGAACAGGCACTTTTCTTTACAGAGCCGGGAAAGGTGAAATTGCAACATCTCCGCACAGTGAGAGGCTGGGTCACGTCTATTAAAGCTTCCCAGCACTGGACATATTTGAATACATGAGTTTGTCTTTATGTTTTCCCTACAGCCACTTAGATCTTCCCATCCTGGAGTCAAGATTCACACTTACAAAGAACTAGGGTTTATTTATTTATCCTGCTTCCTCATCAGTAAAACAGAGATAGAGCTCTTCTTTCCTTTTTATAGAGAACTATAGAGAAAAATTCCTATGCAGAAGTGAGAGATCTTATTTTTTCCCGTGAGCGTACTGGATGGTTGTTGTGTGTCTGAGCAGAGCAGTGCAGTTTATGGGTTTGCTTTGTTTATTCTGTCCATATTTGGATGGGAAGAGGCATAGGCAGTAGATGAAAGTAGTTCACATAATAAAACTGGGTTTGGATGAAACTCAGCAGTATATTAATGTTTCATTTTAGCACTCCTGAAATAGTAAGGCCCTGTCAAATCCAGTCCCGGAGGAGAAGACCAGGCAGATTTCAGTTTCGACATGTGCCACATAGTTGCACTTTGCCATATTTGCTCACATTATGGCATGTATGTGTGGAGGAAGAGGGGAAGAATTTCCCCGTTTCTAAGCTGTAAAATGTCTTTCAACGCTTCTATTCTTTACTGCAAGAGCAATATTTCATTACTGGTCACAGAGCAAAGCGATTACACGACTACAGCCACTCTATCTGCAAACATGCAATCCAAAACGTGAATCCAGATCAAATTTAAGCAGGAGGAATGAATGTTTTCTTCTTAAATTCCCACTTGTATCTCAAAAAAAAAAAAAAAAAGAAAGAAAGAAAGAAAGAAAGAAAAAGGAAAACAACCCCCTTTTTTCTACCTCTTTCAGTTCCGGCTACGCACAAATTCCTGAATATGACCAAAACTTTACCCCACAGGGCTTTTGGCCAGGGTGTTGACTGGTCCTCTCACAGGCAAGATGCACTTTGAGGTTCCCAGCTGCATTAAGAGAAGGAAAAGAGGAGCATTTCCCTAAAAAGGAACTTTGCTGACCCTTGGGAACAAGAAGCAGTGGTCAGACTTTAGCCACTACCTAAGGACAATGCTATTTCCAGCTCTGGTGGTCAAACCTGTCTGATGAGGAAGGTACGGGAGAGGAAGGGTAAGCTGTGCTCAAAGACGGTGACATTGGATGTTAATCTGGAGTCTGAGATCAGGGGAAGAGGTATTATCAGAAACATCCTTTTGCCTATTCCTGGCTCACTCTGGTAGCAGTAGAGGACACAACCACCCTACCACACATGGATGATGCTTCTCCTGGAGGTCAGAATCTGGATTTTAGCAGCCAGTGGGCTCCTGGGAGCAGAGCCCATCCTCACAGTCCCTCCAGTCTGAGAGCCAGTAACATCTCCAGGTGATCCTACTGCGAAGTATAACTATGTGGGATGAAAAGATGCAGGCATCTCACTGAGGCCAGCCCGTGTACAAAGTCAGAGTGCCCTACTAACCAAACATGAGCACGTGGTGAGCTGGATGTTCATCCCAGCTATGCCACAACGTCCCTCCCAATAGCAGGAAAACCTCTGTACCACAAATGTCCCCTGTATAAAAAGGAAATAACATTTTCTTTCTCCCACGCCTGGACTGTCTGGACCAGTTAACCATTTGGACAGGGATTTCATCTGGCTGCAGCTTTGCAGATAAGAGCGCACAGTGGGAGCCCTGATCCCAGCCAGGGCCTCCAAGCACAACAATAATGCGAATGATTAGCAGTGGCGAGCGGTCAGGGCAGGCGGCAGCCCTGCCTCTTGTCCAGCTCACATCATACACATCAGGGCTCCCAAATATCTCTCCTAGAGATATTTACAGAGCAACCAGAGCCGTGGATGCTGCTGACTCAACAAAAGGAGTATGAGGCAGGTAATCATCATGCCTCCTTGCTTCCACGTGGGCATGCAAGTTTAGGAATATTGGAGAAATAATTCCTCATCTGCATTTCAGGCACAGGCCAGAGCAAACTCTCTGCTGGCTGCAGACCTATTACAAAGGAAGTTGCCTCCTACCTTTCAAACAACATATCTGCTTTAAACCTATTTTCAGTGCCTTCGCCCAAATCTTCCTGCCAAAGTTCGTTTCTCTCTGTATATCCCACTCCTCTGCCTGCTCCTGCCTCCCGCTCCTGCTCCCTCCATCTTCCTTCCCACAGCCGTGGGAACAGACTTCATCACTGGAGAAAAATGCCCTGCACATACCCCCCGCTGTTCCTTGAAACAGACAAAAAAAATTAAAGTCTTTTGAGCAGAGGATCCTTGTCAGGACAAGCAATAATACCGAGCTCAGTGAGGATGGCATGTACCACTGGAGAGGTGGCTCAGGCTCTGTGTGCTGCAACCAGCCGTCTGCACGACTACAATACAGTGTGGAGTATATGGAATATCATTTCCCTCTCCATTTACATTTAATACAATGGCTTTGGACCACACATTATTTAAAAAAAAATGAGGACTAGGCACTTGGCTTTCACTAATGGCTTGTTACTCCTCTAACACTGTCTCTTCAGTGCAGAATGACAGAGTGATTTGTGTCTCTCCCAAAGACTCCCCTAACCTTCTTCCCTACCCCTCCTGAAATTTGCTACTTTTAAAAAATAATAACACCTCTGTATAGCAGTGGGAGGACTGGACTTACATGGGTGGTCTCCTATAATGAAGATAGAGTATCTGGGAAAAAAATATTTCAATGTGTGTTTCTTCTAATTGAGTTTTTCCAGCGTTTGGGATAATTATTTCTACCAATTAGCCCAGTGGTATTGTTAGCTGGAGGCAACCGGTCCTTCTTCAGGCCTCTGACAGAGGTTTACAGTATGCACAATGGTGCATAGTCCAGTTTATGAGAAAAAAATTGCCCCTCTGCTCCCAAAACTATGGGAAAGGACTCCATTGTGAGACAAATATTTCCCATGGAAACTGTCCTGAGAAGCCTCATAAGGGTCCACATTTCAGATGAAAGAAAGTGGGTGAAGATTTTACAATAAGGCTCCGGAAAGAGGGGGCTATGCCTGAAGGGGAAGAGTGGCACAGGAGAGGGGAGGCAACGGTCAGACTTGACGAGGCATGGGACAGCTTTGGTCCTTGTACACTGCAATGTCCCAGAAGGGATGCTAAGCCCCATGACCCTGTGACCAAGACTATCCCTAACAATGAAAAAACAGATCAGGATTTAATGCCAGTAAATTCATTCAGAGCAAATGTAAGCCTTTCTTGACAAACAGAAGAGCTAGACATTTGTTTTTCCTAATAAGTGAGAGCTGAAAGGTGATGCAGCCACATAAGCGCTGGAGCAGTAGCCTTGGGAACAAGCATGCAGTAGCTCTGCCTTACGTCAGGCCTGAGCAAGAAATTTTTAGCAGCCTGCAGAAGGAAGCTGTTAGTCCTGAGGAAAGAGGGCTGGCAAGAATTCAACGCAAAGTCCCTGCAGCAAAAATATATTATTGTTTTAAAGGTAAAGACTAATGAGAAGTAGTGTATGAGCTGGTAGACAACAGGCACAACACTGGAGAATTTTAAGCCAAGTCTTGCAGTAGCAAAGATCTCTGCCTGGGCAAAATTCAGTTAATGAAAGTAGAGGAACTTTTCGAGTCAAAGATAAATGAGGCCTTTACATAGCCCAAAATGCAAATGACCTGGTGATGATGGTCGTATAAACATGAATTCTTACCTGCATTTTAAAAAAAAAAAAAAGTCTCACCAAGTTTTTAAAGAAAGTAGGGGGAGAATTATTCCCCACCCTGAAATCCTTTTCATTAGAAAATGCTAATTTCTGGAAAATGAAGCTGTCTTTTGGAGCAGAAGAGCATCAGGAATGATACCTCCGCATTCAAGACGAAGCTCACAAGCTGCTCCATGGTGGCAGAAGTGTGATTCACCCTGGGACATCCACAACCTGCTGAAAGGCATATTTTTTCAAGGCCATTTCATGTCAATGCTAAAAGACCAGCGCTGTATCTGTACAAGGCAGAGCTGCTGCCTCTCTGGCACAGCCCCGGCAGGCGACGGAGCCGCGATGGGTACTCAGAGGCTAATCACAGGCACTGCCAGAGCTGCCTGATGGGTAGCAAGGTTTTGCCAATTTATGATCTGCCCCTAAACACTTAGCTACAATCAAATAAAACTTACAGCACCTTCTATTACTAGTGTAGGAAAAGTATAAGAGAAAATTGAGTGAAGCTTGTTGTGAATTCAAGCCACGGGGGAGAGTTTTGCAAATGGGAAGCAAACACTTAATACTCCTATAGCAGGAAAGAAGGTATGGGACAGTAGAATGGGATTTTGAAGATAAATCCTGTAAAGATAACTCATTTTATGATCTTTTAGATGTGTGTTTGTCCCTATTTTCCTCCCTTTCTTTCCCTGCCCAGTAAATTCTCCCTATACTGGGATGGTCTCTGAATCACTGTTAGCAATTTCAGTGCTTTAGCAAAGAAGCAGAGAATCTATTACTAAGATAAAAATCCCAGACAACCATTTTAGCCTGTGCTAGATGCCTTAGGAGTGAGTCGTTTACACAACAAATATCTCCATACAGAGCCAGGAGGACTGAAACTTCAATGGGGTCGCTCATATGATGACTGGGGAGGTACAGCACAGGGATTTGGACTGATCTCCCTGAGCATTACAGAGCTAATTCATGAAAATATCAGAAATACAAGTCATCCACATCTATTGCCTTCACCATGACACTTCTTTCTTTATTAAACTTTTAATATAATGTATAAATAAATATCTTTAAGGAGTGTACATCTATTTGACATTTCTTTTCCATGGAAACAGTGGCCTCAGTTTTTCCAAGGACTGAAAGTCCTGTGGGCAGAAATCAGGTAATCCATCTGCCTAGACCATTCCCAATGACTGTCTGTCTGCCTGAGCTGTTTTGCCAAATCTACAGTGCTGGAGACTCTGCAATACCCCTTGTTAATCTTAATTTCATCTAAAACATGAGGAAAAAAAAAGTAAGCATGTTTAAGGCAGAATTGGATACAAAGGAAGTTTCCTAACTTGAAAAAATATTGTCTGATCTTTCTTTCACATTATCACTTATTCTATCCATTTCAGACCAGCAGTATCTCATGCTTGGATCTCAGTTTTAACTATCTCAGACCAGTTTCTACCGGCTTTTAAAAAATAAGAGCAAGCTCTATTATGGCTCCAGGTAGGAAAGGGTTTTTGCTGAGATCACACCAGAATGAATTGCCTGCTGTCTGTTCTAGCAGAGGTTTAGTAATCTAAAAAAAATTAAAAAAAAAAAAAAAAAAAAAAAAAAAAAAAAAAAAAAAGATAAAATCCCAACTAAAAAATCTTGAAGCAATTCTTTAAAAAGAGCGGTCTAGCTCAGATTACAAGAAAGTCCCACAGTGATTTTCCATGAGCTCCTACAGAGAAGCTTAAAATAGTGAATCGGGTATTGGTCAACAGGGACACCCTGGATCAGACCTAGTGTACATCCATGAAAGATATTTTTCAACATGTAAGCCAGCACTAGATGCTTTAGAGAAAACTCATGCAGCTGTGGTCTAATCTGCCTGCCAGGACCATTTCATTCTAAATCTTTATCCTTAAACACTTAAACCCTGAAGAATGAAGTCTGATAATATTTCCATGAGGTCTGATAATATTTCCAAGTCTCTAGTTTTGCTAGCTTTAGAGTTATAGTTCTCTCTGCACTTGCTATCAGTATGAAATGTCCAATTCCTACCTGAACCTTGCTAAATCCTTAGCTTCAAAGAGGCTTGGTTTCAACGGTCTATCTAGACTTCATCAGGAAAGGTAAGGAGAAAAAAAACTTTGCAAGTGCCTCAGATATCAGAACCAGCTCCAGGAGAATATAACACTGGGAAAGATAAAGAAGTACAACTTCAAAAGGTCAGAATTTTACCCCAGAGTTTTAAAATAACTGGCACAAGAAGAAAATAATTTTGAAGGATACCTGCTTCCGCTATGCAAAAGGAGGATTTCGTTGGTAAATCTGCTAACCTGAAGCTGTTTAATATCACATTTGCAACAGATGTTGGCTACATTCACACACAGGAACTCCAGGAAATGGTTGAGGTGGATGCGAAGAGCAGTGAATGTAGGTTCGTGGAGATACTTTATAAAGCACTGTAGCTTTCCTCAGGCAGTGGATCTCTGCCAGTTGCACAAGATGAAGATCTGGTCTACTCATTAAAGCTTTCATATCTTCAGGAAAAGAGGCAGGCGTGTGTTCAGAGTTGGGCTCCTTGACCTAAAACCCAAGGAAAGAGTGGCAGAATGGAGCAGCACATCTGAAAAACACCCAGATAACTACAGGCCATAGCTCAGAGATGCACTGACAATCACATTTAGTTCTTTTGAAGAAGAAATTGCTCGTGTTTCTAAAGGGTATACTGGAAAAGGAATCTTAATTTTGCATGTCTTTTTAGGGGGCAAAGAAGAGCACTGCTTATGACATATGGGAGCCTTGCTCCTGCTAAAGGTGTGAAATCAATCCTGAATGTCTGGGTAAAGCAGAAGCTGGTCTAAGGTAGTTAAAACTTAGCATCAGGACATAGTTTGTTTTTTTTTTATATATTAAAATACATACAATCATTCATTTCTCATCCTACACTGACATTTCTGGGCAAAAATGTGGAGTAAGACCAAAAGAGACCAGCCCAAGTCAGGGCAATGCCCCACCTAGTCCTGTCCTCACTGTATCCAGTGCCTTAGAGAAAGGAAACAGCACATATAGGTCAAGTATTTCCATGATGTACCCTCTCAAAGTGCAGTCATCCAGGGATTTACCAAGCTGGAAGAACATTTCATTTAATAACTCTTCATGAGCTCTTCCTCCTTGAAAATGTCATTTTGAGCTCATTTATAATTTTGGCCTCCACGTCATCCCTAGCAATGATTTCCACAATTCCACCGGGTGAAAAATTAGTGCTTTGGTATCATTTAATTTTAAACCTGATAGTTTGACTGGGCGTCCTTGACTTTTTGGGTTGTATTCATCTTCTCCACACTGCTAAGGATTTTATGTGTCTTCACTTCACTGCCTTCAGCTACCTCACTTCTAAGCTGAAGGGTCACACAGAGCACAAAAGTTGCTCTGTTATTCTCTGTCCTTTTTGCCTGCCTTTGTGCCAGTTCTCCCGTATCTTTCTGAACATAAGGATGACGAGGATTGCACTTCATATCCAAAACAGAAAAAGACTCAGCGTTGTGTGTATGTTCTCTCTTTTCCCCAGAAAAGTGCATTTTAAAACAAGATAATACAAGATTTGCCAAGATCTCTGTAAAGCCTCATTGATTTTATTGTTTCTTCTCATGCGTTCTCCACACTAAACCAGTTTTGCAGGACTGCATGCTTAGATCCTAGAGACTTGGCTCTTTTTCTAATAAACTTCAAAGCAAAGCCTTCACTTACTTTAGCAGGCCCTTTTGCTTTTGCACTTGAGTTGTATAATTGTTAATCCAAAACATCCTGCCTCAGTGATGCCAAGCACTTTAAAAGTAAAATACATCAAAACTTGGAAAGTTAGATGAGTCACCCCAAAAATAGTTAGTCTGCCATTTTCCATCTGATACGATTCAGTGTTGTAATGAATATTTGGTGTGCCTCTGGATATTCCCTTGCTCTGGTAGGTGTGCATGCTCTCATCTTGGGCTCTGCAGCAGGCACCAGAGCTGATTGCAACACGAGATACAGCTCCCAGGAAATCAGATTTCTGGAGTCACTGCTGCAGCAGGATTAGCCAGGAAAGATGTTGCACAGAGGTGCAGGTTTCACAAAATTTCTTCACTCACCACAACCAAAGATCACGCGCACTCTATGTTAGTTTGCCCATAGCGCACCTTATTTCTCCTTGTGTTGTTTCTTTAGGTTTCAGGGTGTAAAGTTTCATGCTGTGTGTGCAACACACCACCATGCTGCTTCATGTCTATCCAGGTGCCCTTCCTCCCTGTCTGCATCCCACTGAGAGTAACATGGGTTGATCTGGGCAGATGACTATTTTGTTGTTTTGTTGGGAGGCACTGAGGAAGGACCCAGCCACCTCCTCAGGAGATGTTCCCAAACAGGGGACACAACAATGTCCTTTGCCAGAGACCTTACAGCTGGTGTAGAGTGGTGAAGATGATTCACACAATCAAAGGTTTGAAGAGCCGAATGTTTTCACCTGGCAGAAAGGATGGGCTACATTGGTCCTGGTTCCTTTTGTGTGCCCAGCCCCAGAGACTGTGGGGTGAGTCTTGGGAGATACTTAGAAGAACCTCACTCTTCAGAATAATAATTAAGAATTAATGAATGGATATTTACCAACATGTAGAGTTGTCGTGTTCAACACAGTTGGCAACAGGTAACCTTCAATTCATGCATGATCAGACCTGTTTAATCCATTAATCCTCACAACATGTTGAAGCAGCCAGATTTTATTGTCCTTATTTTGCAGAAGGGAAGAGCTCAGGCAGCAAAGCTGGGTGGCTTGTCTTCCACTCAGAGAGAATTTCTCCTTTAGCTCTTCTTAGTGGTGCGAAAGATCCCACTTTTTACAAAATAATGGGATTAATTGGAAGTCAACTGAAAGACAGGCTACCTTTTATCAGTCCAGGTTCAGGAAAGGAGGATTTTGACCACAGGCTGCCCTGGGATGCTCCTTACTGCAACTCTCACATGACAGTCGGTTCTCACGCTCACACCCTTGTTTTGTGTCTTTCAGGCAGATTCAACTCTCCAAATAATTCCTGGATTAAAAGTGCAGGCTTGTGCTTATCCAGTGCTAAACACCTCCTGTTCCTGCTGCAGGAGGAATGAGGCATGCTCAGCTCAATAAACTGCATACAACTTAGCATTATCCAAAAATAGGCCAGGTGTGATGAGAACCAGCATTTCCTGAAGCTAAACTGCATGTGCCTGCTACAGAATACCTTTATTACATCCAGGGCCGTATGGGCTTTCTTTTTTTTAAAGAAAACTGCTATTTTCAGAAAATGGTAGATCAATACAAAGCATTAAACATGGTTCATGGTAACAAGAAACCAATGGAAGTTTATGACCAATCAATCCACTTAACTCCGCCAAAGCAATAAACCACTACTGGGGTTGTAAATTGTTGAGCTGAGTTTGCAGTTTTAAAATGTCATTCAAAATCAATTGCTCCCCCAATTAGACCATTAGTTGTCAACAACTTAGTTAAATAAGAAGCCAGTGGTTCACATCTGCTTGGGAACAGAGTCAGGTTTGAGCTGTTTCCCTGGCTACTTGAGCTGAATTCACGTCCGTTGTCATTAACATAAGTGAGAGTAGGAAAACAAAAAAACTATGCTGGAAATGAAATCAAGTTCTCCTCCCACTGCCTGAAGCACATAAATCTTCTAAGTTAATGGTGCCTCAGAAAAGGTCTGATTGACTTCAGTGGGGGTCAGGGATGTACAAGGAATGTGGGGTCAAGCCCCATGTACCACTGACCTTTCCGAGGACGTATGTGTTATTGCAGCCTCCACCAAATCTGCTGCTCAGTGCCCATCTAATGTCATTAGTATCTATCTACTCACAGCACTGATGACCCCTGCAGACCCCCTGCTTTGCTTCCTCTCTATGTGAGCAGCAGCAGAGAAGCTGTGCTGTTAAGAGGGCCCAAAGGAATGTGAAACTCAGTTCCTGCCCTTGGCCTTGGGGTCAGTGGTCACCAGGCATCAGTGTGGATATGGCTCCTACCTGAGCTCAGCTCCATCCTTTCTCTTCATGGGACAGAGTTAGAGACACTGCATGGAAGGAGGAAGATGAGACTTGTGAAATATGGCCCAGCAGAAAAGGAAGAGAGTATCTGGGGTACACCAGCCCTGGGACAGTGGGCCACCACCAAACATGGCTCGCACCAGAGAGTTCCTAGTGTCCTCGGCACCTCCCTAATGTGCTAATCCCAATGCTACATCATTTTGGTACAGCTTGGCATGAAGTTCAGCAAAGACAAGTGCAAGGTCCTGCACATGAGTTGGGGCAATCCCAAGCATAAATACAGGCTGGGTGGAGAATGGATTGAGGAGAAGGACTTCGGAGTACTGGTAGATAAGAAGCTGAAGATGAGCGGGCAATGTGTCCTTGCAGCCCAGAAAACCAACAGCATCCTGGGCTGCATCAAAAGAAGTGTGGCCAGCAGGCCAAGGGAGAGGATTCTCCCCCTTCCCCTCTCCTGGTGAGACTCCACCTGGAGTATTGTGTCCATCTCTGGAGCCCCCAGCATAAGAGGGACATAGACCTGTTGGAGCAAGTCCAGAGGAGGTCATGAAGATGATCAGAGGGCTGGAGCACCTCTCCTGTGAGGACAGGCTGAGAGAGTTGGAACTGTTCAGTCTGGAGAGGAGGAGGCTCCAGGGAGACCTTATAGTGGCCTTCCAGGACCTAAAGGGGGGCTTATAAGAAAGATGGGGAAAAACTCTTTAGCAGGGCCTGTTGTGATAGGACAAGGGGTAATGGTTTTAAAATAGAGGGAGATAGATTCAAACTAGATATAAGGGAAAAATTTTTTACACTGAGAGTGGTGGAGCACTGGAACAGGTTTCCCAGAGAGGTGGTGGATGCCCCATCCCTGGAAACATTCAAGGCCAGGCTGGACGGGATTCTGAGCAACCTGATCTGGTTGGAGATGTCCCTGCTCCTTGGGGGATGGACTGGATGGCCTTTGGAGGTCCCCTTCAACCCTAACTATTCTATGGTTCTATGATGCTACTTGGTATCCCAGTGTAGCTGTGATGGTAGTGTGTTGCCCATTGCCAGTGAGGACGGATGCTGCAATAGCCTGATGTCAACTAACTTCTTGTTTCTTCCAGTGGGACCAGCAGGATTCAGGATCCTAGCAGCAGGCAAATTTAAAAATTAAAACTAATAAATTAGTACAAGCAGCAAGCCTGACAGAACTTATTTGTTTCTCACACCAATTTTAAGCTGTTGACTCTCCAGGGATGTCAGTGACATATTTCCTGGGTTTGCAACAACATCACCAACGACATCACGCATTTTGCACTCACTGTCTCTCACATTTGCCAGCATCATTGCTCCAGACAGAGGCCGTGGGCCTGCTTGCTTTGTGATTTGCACTCCTAGAGCTGAGCACAAGGCAGTAGATTATCAGGTTGCTATTTTCAGACACGCAAAACGCCCAGCTATGCAGTTCAAACAGCAGTGGTACACCTGGACAGCAAGAAATTAGGCTGGGAGTAGAACCATAAGAATCAAGAAAACTTATTGAAAGCTATTCTCGACTGCAGTCTTCCTAAGCTAGTTTATTTTGGCTCCTGGTAACATTTCCACCAGTGTCCATCACATAACTGCATGACTGGAGCTACCCTTTTGGTAGACACACTTAAGAGCATTATGAAGGCAGCTACTGTGTTAACAGGAAAAGCTGAATTTGACGGCTAAAACACAGTGTCATGTGAGTACTTTCATCTGTTTTTGAGTGCCATTATGTATTTTTCAAGACAGGATGAACAAAGTCAGTGTTATGGCATAGCTACCTTTACCCAGAGATTTGAAAGCAGGGATCAGCAGACCTGTTGAGGAACAGCCTTTTTCTTTGCCACCATGTTACATGTGTAAAAAACAAGCAGGCATAAAACCATCACATTAACATTGTTCAAAGCCCTACCCTTGCACTGCGCTTTCCTCTGAAGCACATCCTATCCTCCTGCGTGCAGTTATTTATATTTCTGCATGCTGTCCTTTCTGGCAGGCTGTTCTACTTAATATCCCCCAAGAGAAGAATTCCCAGCAGGACCTCTCTGCAGCAATACTGGTTTTAACCTACCATTATAATGACCATAATTTACTGCTATTGTATTTCTCCTCCCGCCTCAATGTTAAACATTAACCTTGGGCCCACTATTGACTGCTGAAGGCATCTTCTGCAATCATATGGGAAATATTGGGCATTATTTGGCTCTTCAGGAGATGAATGCGTATAGAGGTCCATGCTGTGTTGTTTCGGGGAAGAGCAGAAAATGTCTGTGCAGAGCCAGTTTTAAAATCAGCCTTTAAATTGGGCTTTCATAACTCCTGCTTCCAAAGATTGGTTCAGTAAAGCACTAAATCTTCTCCACAGCCCTAGGATTCAGAAGGCACAGAGGTTTCCTTGATGATCAACCTTGTTAGCTCCAAGGATCTATTCTTTGAGAGCCCTCATTGTGTGGCAAGAAGAAAGAAAAAATGAGTTCTTGGAAGTAAAGACCCTTCTTCTGTTCAGGTTTGAATAAAGAAAGGGTCGCTGCCCCTGAAGGCTTCCCTCTCCCTTTTCCTTTTCTTAGACCACATAAATAGAAGAGTAACACCAGCCCATAAGATGAATACATCAGGTTCTGATCAGTACACCAAAGCTTTTGCAACACATGAAACTCATATATGCTGTCACGTGCACAGTGTGCCATGTGCACGTTAATCCTGTGCAGGATTGAGTGCACAGATCTTTGTCTCTGTGTGGTGTGTATCTCCTGTTGCATAATCCCTGAACAACACTCTGCCCTTGGAATGAAAATCTGAGAATGTTTTGAACTTTTTTTAACCTGCAAATAGAAGGTTGGTGGTAGGATTAGCAAGTCCTGATGGAAGAAGTACTAGGAAGTGGGAATCCTAAAAACCACCTCCTTTTCCTTTGTCTTCAAAGGCCCTGGCAGGTCTCTCTCTCCCTTGTTTCTTCTCACTCAAACTTACCAGGAAAATCCCTCCCACCAAGTCATCCATCACTTTCAGCCTTCTTTTACTTTTTCAGTGTTTTGAAACACTTACCATGCACAAAAGCAAGATAAATCTAATTGGCCCACCCTCCTCTGCTCCCTCATACAGCTCACCGTAGCAGACTGGAAGCACCCCACAGGAAGGTCCTTTATGTGAGTGCATCCAGCAAGTTGCACTCAGGGACATCCATCCCAGTAAATTGCACTTGGGGACATCTAAGAATCCAGTGATGGTCCTGTTTACAGACACACAACAGACCCAAACAGTCAAAGCAGACAAAATCTCATTGTTCCCTGATGTAATACGGGATGCTAATTATTCCACTTTTCCAACAAAAAGCAATACTGTTGTTGCATTTACCCAAAGCCATGTGAGAAGCCGTGACAGAGCCACTGGATAAGCTCAGAAGACCTCGGTTTCCATCCAGACCTACTTCAAACTAACATTTCTCAGGGATGGCATTGCACCAAAAGCCTTATTACGCTCAGACCAGTACACACTGAGATGCACACCTGCATTGCCTGGCCTCTCTGAGCCACCTGCCCTTTTACAGCCAAATGCAAGATCCACTGGTCAATGTTTGCTCCTCAGCAAATCCAACTGGCTGTTTCTTAACACCACATTGGTACTTAGGTATGTACAGCTTGGGGTTTTTCCTATTCCAAAGCATTTTCTGGTAAGTGTTGGGGCTGACTGCCATACATAACCCTTGGTCCCCATTTCTCTCTTCATTGAGGACAGAGATTATATCTGCACCCCAAAGGTGCCTGCTTTCCCTTGTACCCTCCAGTAGATATGTTCAGTTTAACCATGTTCTCCCTTGTCCGTTCTTTTCTTTTTCTGTCTTGTGTTTTGCCATCTTTGTATCACAGTGAAGCACTTTCTTTTTTGTTGGAGAAAATTGAAGGAAAAAGGCATTAAATATGTTGGTCTTCCTAGGTCATCTGTACCTCTTCTGTTCCTCATTAGGTAATGGGTTTCTGCTTGCTGCTGTCTTTGTCTTACTTTACTGTATTTATAGCACCTTTCTCCTTGTTTCCTAACACTCCTCAGCAGTTGTAATTCATTTAGCACAGCAACCTTGCTGCCCTACATGCTTATTTTATTCCTTGATCTCATCCTCAGTAATGTGACCTCATTCTCCTTTTTTAAACGGCTCTTCTGGGACTCTCCTATCCTTACCCTGCTCGCCAGCTAACTGCAGTGGGTAGAGGTGGATCTTCTGCCATGAGCGATGCAGCCTGGCTCAGGTGCTTACAGCCCGTGAGGGGACCTGCAGCTCCTTGCCTCTGGCCACACTGAGCGAACCAGCCAAGATGTGGGACCTCACTCAAATGCTGCGTCTTTATCAACCGCACAGCATTTAAGGTACTCCCAATCCTTCCAGCACCCACAGGCAGGGGTATGCCCCATATCAGGGATACGCCAGATGAAATCCTCTTATCTGCATCCCGTGTTGCTGACATGCTGTGACAGCAACGGGTAGGAAATAGTGGGCCTCGTTGCCATGCCCCTTTTCGGCCAGCAAAGGACAAGGGAGCATCCAGAGAGAGGGGAACAGGACACTACAGAAATGTCTTTGCCCCCAATTCGTGAGAAAGCCACAGCAATCTGTCCCCAGTTTTCAAGTCTGCTGGAAACCTTAGTGTCAGCTGGAGACTTGTTTGATTTTCTTCTGCAGCAGGGATTAGGATTTGCCTGTGCAGATCCACTGTGGCAAAGTTAAAAGGGTGCAGGTCTGCCTTGCTCCGCTCCTCCGTCCTGCCACACACAGGAACCAACACTTCCCAAAACCACCTCTGGAAAGTCAGCAGTGGATTAACACGACACTGGCAAAAGTAAAGCTGTTAAAAATGTCTATATCTTTAAAATGTATATCTCCTTTGGCAAAAACAACTGATATAAAAAGCAAAAGCAATCCCTGCCCTGCAGTAAGGATAACTCAAATGGAAGTGCTGGGATCTTTAGATGTGTCCCTGTGCATATTGCAGAAGAGGGGGTGTCTGAGCAAGAGAGGTTCACCCATGTCTGACTTCCCGACTACACAGGAGGGTTGCAACTTGACCTGTTCCCTCCATGATGCTCAGCACAGCAGCTCCTGCGCTGAAGGCCCTGCAGTGCTCTGCCATACCCAGCAGTGAGCCAAAATGCCTCCTGAGCAATGGTGGGCTCTGGACACATTTCGCGTAACCTCACCAGAGGTGGGCCTGGTAAGGTAACAATGAAAAAAATAAAATGCAGAGAAAGAGCTGATCCCAACCCTCCAGGCAGGACACCAAAGGCTTCCTCTGTCCAGTTTGGGCTTGGTGAAAACAAGAGTGGTCCTGCTAAGTTTTGACTCAGTCTCACCAGGTTGCTTTCCTCCTTAGCGCAAGATGTCAAATAATTCACAAAATGCTTGCAATTGCATAGATACGTGCTGGGTCCACTGGCCAAGCACGTTTTTTGGGAAGTACCTGAATCCCAGTATGTGCCGCCTCAAAATCTTTCTTCTCTGAGACTGCAAGGACTCAGCCCTCAGAAGCCGAAGGAAGGGAAAGCTGTTCTGATTTCTGAACCAGCAGCCCCGAATGTTTTATTTCAGTACACCTGGAGACAAAAAATTCCAGAGAGTGGTGACTCAATCGTTAGAGACCATAGTTAGTGCAGGGCTAAGAACAGAAACCAACAATGCCCATGGGCCCCTCTTCCAAATTTCCTAGATGAAAGCTTGATTTTAAAATATTTTAAAGATGCATTTTTAACATCTATAACACTCACATACCTATGTGTCTGACTACCATGGTATGCCAAAGCATCAGTTATAATATCACAGAAGTGTTCTCCTGCTGACCTGTCCCTACACAATCTCAAAACTCTCTTTATCTACAAAAGGTTATTTGGTTGGTTTTTTATACCCTAATTCTTTAAGTTCAGGTAAATCCCAAAGGGTTTCCCAAAGTCAGTCTAGAGCTGGGGTAGGAGATCAGTGGGGCTGGGTTATTTTTCAACCCGCAGCTGATCCAGGCCCTCATCGCTGCCTGTCTCACCCCACACGACCTCGGGCAAACCGGCCTGGCCCCACCAGCAACCCTATCAGGTTGTATGAATGCAACCTAAATTCAGCAACCAGCCCTAATTAATGCTCCTTATATTCATTTGACTCACCGAAGATACACGTTGATCTAAGCAGAAAATCTCATCGTTGCATAGGAGCTACAGGGATCAAACTACAGGATTTCCAAACGTGTCCTGGATAGAGCCCAAGACACCCAATACTGTGGGGAAAACACATATTGACTGTCAAGTTAAAGCCGCAGCAGCTCTGCGACAAATGGCAACTTCCTCCTGGAAGAGTCAAAGATGGCTGTAATTGCTGATGCTTTTAAATGTACTTTCAGAGTATTAATAGAGCTGATTTAAAATAGTTCCTCTCTGGTTCCTGCTTTGACTCATATCCAACTGCTAAACATACTGTGGCTGTTCCTGCTAATACGCTCTCTGACGAATCACAGCCACGCACAGGTTTCCTTTCAGTATTTCCAATTTACTCTTTAATGGGAGACAAATGTGTCTTATTTGCTGACTGCTTAATGAGTCTTAAAGAATTTCCAGGCATGCAATGGGATGGTGCTTACGAGAGCTGCTGGCAAATTGTTTTACTTTCTTAATTCTCTGCCCATAGGATATTCACTGGCCTCTGGATACTGCGCTGGCTGGTGCAACACTAACACGTAAATCAGTATATTAGGTGAAAAAATAGAAACTTCAGTGGGAGTATTCCCATTTACACTTGACAAGAGTCAGAAACAAACCTATCTAACTGACAAGACGTACACGTAAACAGCTGCTTTACTTGCGTGGTTGTAGGATAGCTATTCCTATCTGGCTTCCCATCGTAAGCCTCCTTTAGAAATACATCAACTACCTGATCCTGGCAACTTCAGGCTGTTTAATTTTGTGCACTTAGGGTTTACTATTGATTATACAGAGGGAGTCTTTGTTTTGGTGGCCGTGCAAAGGAAAGATGCCTCTTTGTGTATCTGCACATGCATTTTGTCACAGGATTTTTAAATTGTTTTTTAGGGTGACAACTCCATCAGGAAACAGTTTCAGATGCAGTCTTCCTGATATAAATATTTATAATATCACCTGCCTTTCCACCTGCTCGCAGCCACTGGGCCAGTGGTGGGAAGTGTGGATTAAGGGCTAGGGACAAGGAAATGCAGTGAGGAAAGAAGCTGAGAGGGGAGCCTGGGCAAGGGTACCTGGGGCATGAGAATGGCTGGAGGAGATATGGGAAGGCAAGTCAGGGGTGGGGGATTGGTAAAAATATTACATAGAAAATATAATTTTGGATAGGATGTGAGTAGGTTTTCACTGGGAAATCTATTGGTGTCCATTGCTCTCCCTTCACAAAAGGGTTTGTGGGGTGCTGGGTTTCGTGTGAGCTTCTGGTGCGTGGCTACAGACACGGCAAAAGCGCCGTCGGCAACAAAGAGCCAGATGCGGTGAGTTTGATCAGAGTCAGATGGAGTTTGGGGGAATAAAACACCCCAAAATAGGTGCACATTGGAATAGAAACAAAAAGAGAAATTGTACATTGACCCTGAACTCATCTGACCAAAAAAAGGAATAAATCCTTTATTTTTCCAGCATAAAAACCTATGCAGTTTTCTAGAGACTAAGAGGCCTTAGATCTTACTGCTTTGTCTTTCTTACCACTAGTAGGGCATTCAGCCTTAAGAAAACCATTAAGAATATGTTTTCCCAGGGTATCCCAGGCTTTTTACTGTTCAATAGCAGGGGGAAAAAAATGAATTAATATTATTCTGTTTGTTTCACAAAGTGAGAGAGAAGACTTAAGGATTTACCTCTCAGAACAGTTTTACTTTGCAATTCTCAATTGTACCAAAATTAGCCACATTTACTGCAGAATAACCCCTTTAGTGTTCAGTGTGCATTTGAAATACGCAGGCACGCCAGATGAAAACCAGCAGTATGAAATTAGTGCACCGAGAGAAAAAGGCAAGGATGGGATCTGATTCTCTGGGGCTGGCTGCTGGTGAGCCCACAGCATGTGTGTGCTCTCCGCTTTACTCCCAGTGCCCTTGATTTCTCAGGCTGTTTTGAAAGACAAAAAGAAAGTTGGTAATCATACACCGACAGATGGTTCCTTGGTTAGTTACTCTTTATTTAGAGGGAAGCAACTGCGCTTCATCAGCTTTTTCTTTTTTTTTTTTTTTGTTATAGCTACATTATGGTGAACTTCCAGCTCCAAATCTATTTCTAAGAAGTATTGTTTGGCAAATGTCTATTAATAACAAACCTTGGGCTGACTGGAAATTTCCTTTTTCAACATTCATATTCCATTCTTCAAGATGTTTTCACTCAATTTTGTTTCACTATTCAATGACAGTTGTCTAGAAAGTTTTCCAGCAAATGCCATATTAGATATATTTCTTTTATGCCTATAATTAGATGTTTCCTTCTTGGTTTTGGACTGCCCTTATTTTCCTTAATTGTAAGTTGCTAGCACATCAGCTGCTTGGTTTTTATTTTGATCCTAAATAGTTTTGATTTATTACTTTGGAGCAAACATTATGTTTGTAGCACCTCCCTACACACATCAGAGTTAGGCTGTATCTATTAATAGTCCTTTTGAATGGTATTTTATGGTACTCTACATGCACTTAAAGTTAAAAATGTCCATAAATAACTTTGCTAGATGGAGGCTTGAACCAAAAATTTGGCCCACTGGCTTAGACTTGAAAGAGTGGCTCTCTACAATAACTAGAGAAAGCCTGTGTTACAGTCTGGCTCATGCCTAAGGGTTGATTTTGCTTTTGACCCTTTTGTGTTGATGTAGGAATTCATTGCACATCTTACATCCAAGTAAACAGCAATTTCTCCAAGATTCCCTGATTAAGGGAAAACACTGTAAAAAAAACCCAAACAACATTAAGAGACTCTTTGGGGACTTTTGCTTCATGTTTCCTACCCGTGCAGAGATCAGCACAGGCGTGCACCAGAATTAGTAAGCTCAAATGAACTTGCACATGAAGCAGTGTCCAAGTTTTCTTTTACAGACATGGGGGAGGCTTTCACTGATTTTTTTTTTTTTTTTTTCCAGCAGCACTGTAAAAAAAAATCTCAATGTATCAGAACTACTCACTTTTTCAGGTATTGAAGTGGGTTGAAGAAAAAAGATTTCTAGCTTGACTTAATAAAAAAAAAACATTTTCAAAAATATTTTAGATTTGAAAAGCAGAAGGGGACCGTCTCTGTACTTAGTTACTATAAGGAACTTAAAGTAGTTGTGCTTATTTATTTTTGAAGAATTCCTCTGGATTTTATGAGGGAAAATCTCAGGGAACCCAAATAACTTAATATCTTTAATTCTAAAAGTATCTGATCCAAGCCCACTCAAAATTATTTTATAGTTGGGCCTTAGGCTTTGGGGTAGTTCATTACAAACCTGTACTTTTCGGATCTACCTCAAAAGCAGTCCATAGCTGGAGGGATCAGAACCAAATTTAATACCATTTCCAGGTCACTCACCACTAGGCAAGTTTAAATTTTTTTTTAATTCTTCACTTTTCAGGCTATTACCACTACCAAATATCTGTCTCAGGATTCATTTTATAACAAGGATGAATGTGAGATATACCACATTGCTGGCCATCTAGACAAAAAATGTGTATACTGATTTCCTTTGAGGAATGCCACGCTGGTCATAGACAGAATCACTGACCTGAACGACTCACTTCCTTGCAAACCATTGTCTTCCTTGTCAAAAATCTTGTCTTCTTTTAGCAAAAAGCCCTTTTCCTACTGATATAACTCAGTGTATAACTGTGTATTTCTTCCATTGTTTTATCCTCAGTTCACCTACCAGGACTTAAGCTTGCCCAAGCACTGCTGAAAAATATTAAGATGATGCCACATTTTCAGATGGAGAAAGCAGATGTCACAAGGAGATGCAATGGGAGGTTGCTTAAACAAATCTTTCGAAAGACCTGGACCAACTATTTCAAGGATTCGTTTTGTGTACATCCTCCTTGCAAGAGAGCTCTAGGTAGGCTTTTTGATCCAGCCAGGACTGTTGTCCTTCTCCATCTCCTCATCATGAGAAACAGCCACATCCCCAGCTCTCAGCCCAGCCAAAACTCCCTGCAGGCACCTCCCTCCCCTTGACTTGGTGGATCCTCCAGCTGCCCTCCTCCTTCTCCTCTTCCCCTCTTTGGCACTGATCTGAAACCCCCAAGGGTCACACAGTGGGCAATAAGATTAAGACCAGGATTTGTAAAGATGATGCCTTTTTAGACAGCTTAATAGGCCAGATGCTCAGCTGACGATCAGGCCATCTGTCTACTCAAGCCCTACCTGTACCAAACAGGTTATGGCTAGAAGAACTGTTAAGAGAGAGAAGACGACAATTTGGGACTTCAAACCCAAAACCCAGCTACACAGGGACACAGAAGCACCTTCTGACACTAAGCACGTGGAAGAGAAAACGGGAGATGATGTTCCTGGCTGATAAAGGCATTAGTAAGAGGGAGATAATCCTAACTGCATGCGCAGTGCAGGATTTCTTTGCTCTTTCAGCAGATATAAAGGAGCCCAAGAGTCAGCAAAAACCATAATTATACTAACTTTAAAACCCTTTGCACTGCCAGAGTATGTGAACTGAGCCCCCCTACAAATGAGAGTCGGGCCCACTCTCCAAAGCCAGCCGCTCCTTTAGTGCCGTGATCTGTCTCCGTGCTGGCCGATAAGCAGTCTATGCTCCGTGACTTATAATAAAAGGGAACGATGGTCCCTGAACAAACCCAGAGAAGAGGTATTGATTTGCAAATAGTTTAAAAGAATATTCAAGGGTCATGAGCTGACCCTTTTTCAGCTCTGACATTTTATATCAGGGAGGATCCTATTGAGATGGGAATTCATATCCTAGACATTGTTTTGTCTTGTTTCATAAATAAGTTGAATAGCTTAATTGATTGACACCCACTGCACTTTCCCAGCTTCCTCAGGCTCAAAAGTAGACTGCTGCTTTCTGCCATAAATAATATGAATTTTCAATCAGCCGCCAGGCACAAAAAGGAACTGAAAATTCTTCATACAATGGCTGCAATCTGGCATACAAGGCACTGCAGATCTAAAAAGGAGAGCGGTATTTGATGTCACCAGGTATTATATTTTCTTCCTGAGACACCAATAGCAGTTTTCTACCCAAATGACCTAAAACCTAAACAAGAAAAACCCGTGGGCCCCTGCAGGGAGGAAGACCAGTTTATCTCGGCATTTATGTGTGTCCAAGAGTTAGCACACTGGTTTGCAATCGTGTGAACACAACATGGGGAAGGACATGCTGGACCACCAAACCCAGTCCACTGGAGGTGCTGGTACAGCCTCCCTTCATCCCCCCTAGACTCTGATCCAACTCTCTCTCAACTCGAGTGGCATTATTTGTCCCCAAACTCCCCGTTTGTCCCCAGATCTCACTCCTCCGATGGTTACAAACCTCCTCCTAACTTCTATTCCATGCTTATTCGTGATTAATTGAGATCAATCTGTTCTCATGGCAGGTTTATTCCTTTACTTAAATAGCTCTTTTTCTCCCTGGATATTTAGCTTTCTGATGGATTTAATGTTCATTTCTCTTCCTCAGCCTTGGTTTCACTAAGGGAAATAAATAAGCCACATACTTTGAATCTCTTATTTTTTAAAACAATTTAATGGCCTTGTCAGCAATTCTAGTGACTTTTTGGTGAGCTCTTAGGTAAATTTATAGCCCACGCTGTCAAAAAAAATAGGTGCAAAAATGACTTTGACCGTGTTGAGGACTTCCTTTTGAGGAAGAAAGGTGTGGATGTGAGCACTTACCTTCAGTTGCCCAAGTTGGAAAACGGTGGCTTCTAACCTCCCTGTGTTTTAATCTCCTCATCTGTAAAACATAAAGGACAATACAGACCTCAAAGGGAATAATTAAGGTTTCTAAAGTGCTTCAAGATCTTCAAGTGAAAGGCTCAATCGTAAATGTGAAGATCTTTTGTCTGTTGTTCTTTACATGTTACTTCTTAAGGACTGCAGACCCTGGAGAGATGGTACTGAGCCAGACTAAAACCAAGGAAAGGCTTCCCCATTCAATGGGAAACTTTCATGCAAAAAGTTTCATAAGGGGTGACAGACATCCGTTGCTAAGACAGAGCAATAAAAACTGGGAGAGAAAGAATACTAACTGAAACTATTGCAAGGCCAATTGCTAACATCAGTAGTTTTTCCTTAGAGGAAAGCAGCAAGCAGTTAAATCTATTTTTCTTGCTTTGCTTCAGAAGAAACCTCTCCAAGGATGACCACCATACATATCCTCATCTGTAATTAATAAATGTTTGGAAGGACACTTTCCCACTCAACATATGAAATTATAGATGATCCCTTAATTCCCCAGACATTTGCAAGCCTTGTCTTGTCAGAATTGAATTTACTACAGCTGATTACCCTGAGAATGCACTGACCTTCTTAACTCCTGCTGTGGTCTTTATTTTTTCCATAGCAGATAATATGGGGACCAGAAACTGGGGACTTGGTAGTAGGGATTATGTGATACTAATGAGACAAAGCTTATTGTTGATGTTAACTGTTATTACCACTAAAAAAAGTGCACAGCTCCAGACAGATGGACTTCACTTTGTTATACCAGGAGGGAGCGAATGCATTTTGACAGTAGCAGCATCTATTTAAAATCTGGATCACATCTGGTGCCTCTGAAGCAGACCATATCTGATCAATCATCAGAATTATGGCTCTTCAGTCTCCAGAAGAGTTAGAAGAAATTCATTATCTGTTTTGAAGCCTGCTTCTCTTTCATCTATTAAAAAATGAAATAAGATTCATTGTCACTGGGTCCATTTAGCTACTGAAAAAAAAAAAAAAAAAAGACAGTAATTAAACTAACTAGCAGGCTCCACATATGAGGACATGATTAATTCTGAGAAACATTGCACATGTAGGTACTTGGCTCACACTAGACTTCAGTCAACAGTCTCTTAGCTGATGAAACAGATAGCCTAGGACTTATCTCCATTTTGGGTTATTTCATAAAGTCTTGGAAACACCCACATTAATTTCTTCAAACTCTGTCAGAGGTCAATATTTATCTTTCAGGCACATTTAGCCCCTGTGCTGGGCATGCTGCTTGGGAAATATCATCTTGAAGACAGCAGTGTGTCCATGGGGCCTCCTTCCCCCAAGGATGTCTCTGCCCTTCTGTATATCCCCTTCTGGACCATCAGTTTCAAATGCTGAAAACTGACACTGAAATGCTGGGAATTCTTCCATGTGAGGTCTGCAGGACCCAAAAAGATGGTAAAAGCCTGAGTTTACAAATAACTAAAAGCACAGTAAAAGGATGTGTCCTCTTCTGGCTCACTTGAATTTCTTAATACAATTATTCTGATTACAGTGAGAGATTTCTCTTGCCTTTGCTGATGAATACAGAAGTCACATTAACTATGAGTTAGCCTCTGAAGGTCTTGTCATTGCTTCCCTCTTTGCCATGTGTTTTCTCTGAGGCCTGCAAGAGCACAGTTCAGAAAGTAGCCTTCTGAAAGCAATGAACTTTCCTTTCCACCCTTCACAAATTTTAAAAGAAAAACGAAAAGATAAGGCTTTTTATAGGGGTTATAACTAAAGCTGGTGAGAGAACAAAACATTATTTTGAGGACAGGGCAACTCAGGCTTTAGGTTCAAAACTACAGTCTTTGAAGAACAATTTAAAATGTTCAAAATTTGTGAAATATTTATCAAAATTCCTTGTCAAACTGATATTTTATATTGATTTGTGCTAATGAAACCCAGAGAAAACATCTACTTTTGTGAGTGGGGTGGGGGCAGTGACCGTAATCTTCCAGAGGAGGATCAGGTGTGCAAGGGAGACCGAAGCTGACATTAATTTCTTCTGTAGCAGGGATGGCTCAACAGCGAATGATTTTGACTGCTTGTGGATCATGTCCAGATGGGGAAAATACAAAATGAGGTTGTAATAGCTGCTTGCCTCAAAACGCTAAACCAACCCCAAAATTAGATGGGGCAGCTCCAAAGCCATTTATCTACCATGGGTGCAGGAATGTCATGGGAAACTTCACTCTGGATGATATATATCAAAATCTCCTTCCAGCAGGACTAACTTCTCTGGAATTTCTGCAAATCATGGATGACAATTTTCTAACCGAGACATAAAAGTTAACAGTAACTAAGGTGGAAGTGATTATGTTTGATTCCTGTCTAAGCCAGTTAAAAACACATGGTATTTCGAGACAGCCAGTTTCACAAAGCTGAATCAAGTACAAGCCAGTTGTAAGGAAGGATTGAAGGTGGCTAAATGTGATGCCTGTCGTGAATAGTTTAAATTTTTTTGCTAAGTGTAAAAAAAAAAATACAACCAAAAAAACAACCAAAACAAATTAGAACTGTAAGTAAGAAACCATAGTTAAAAAAAAAAATCTAAGCTAGAAAAGGATGCAAAATGAGCAATAATAAAGACAAATGGATGCATATTTAGAAGATGGATGTTGTAAACACTGAAAATACATCTTGGAGCTGTATAAAATTAATAAGGAAGCAAAGGGAAGCAAGGAAATACATATGGCTGAAGAAAAAGGCAGCAAGAAGCAGATGTTACTGTCCATTGGGACCGAGAGTAACCCTACCAATACTATAAGCAGATGAATAATAAGAATATCAGAATAGTCAGTAATAACACAGAAAGTCAGAAGTGTTTAACAAATACATCCATTCCTTGCCCAGGAGAAAACCAGATGTGTTCATATCATAAGGAAAGGACGAATATTTTCCACTCTAGCCATAATCAACACTGAAGTGAAACAGTCACTGCTAAAGTAACTTTTTAATATCAGTACAATCACATACCTTGCACCAGGATTACTGAAAAAGCAGGTCAGGAAGATTCTCTGGATGATTTTAGTAAAGCAGGTCCAGAAGTGGCAGAAATTTGAGTGAAAGAAAACATTATGGCCATGTTTGGACACAGTGAAGGAAACTATCAAATAAGTATAAGTCTGTCAGCCTGACACCTACTCAGGGTAGTAATAACAGCAAATTTGATACAAGATTTAACTGCTAAAGAATCCAAGCAGGTACTCTGAATAATATCATTTTGTAAGAATTTATGGAAAACAGAGCTTCTAAAAGTTGTTAACATAATCACTGCGAAAGACAGACAGAGAGGAACTGTTGCTTTCACTTGTTCTCGTCTCCAGAAAAGATGCAAAATATTCACTTTGTCCCCCAGGTAAGAAATACTTGGGGGTTAGTAAAAAGTGGCACAAAATTCAATCTTATGTTCCTTGTAAAAATCTTTTTAAAATCTTGAAGTATGGATGAGATCCTAATTAGGGCCAGTATAATTTGGTAGAATTTTTCATTGAAAATTTCCAGCTGTAATATGTAAATTTTTTTTGTTGGTTGTGGTGATGAAGTAATAGTTTTTTGTTAGTATCATATTTTAGCAATGATATAAAGCTTTGAAACCGTGCAATCCAGAACAGCTGCAGAAACCCATCACTGATGAGATACTCTTCGCCTCTCTATTTTTACATACACTTCAGTAATTAACTCGAAAACAAATAAATAAAGTATTTGTGAAAGAAGCAGAAGAAAACCAGCAAACCTCATCTAATTTCTACCCAAGCCAGAAACAGGCATGAAGCATAGTCTCTGTAAATAACTGAAACACTTTTTTTTTAAGATCTGTCATGTCTTTGCTGAAATAAGGCACATGGAATTCCTTGAGGAGAAGAGACAAATTCCCTTTTTATCCTGAACTTTCAGAAATAATCCCAGCACATGCTCACCACTCCCAGATGGAGCGTGCAACGGCAGGTTACCGAGTTCAGGGAATGACTGGGGTTCACAATGCTTTGTGCAGTTATTTCTGCATTTTCCAACAGCCCTTTTACCATATGGAGACTAAACTCACTTTAAATCTCCAGACTGTCAGACCTGCTTTAAAATTGCCCATGACTTGAGGGGTGGGACTGAAATCCCAGATTGGGACACAGGAGCATAGCGAGGTGCCCAAATTCCAACTGAGGTCAGTGGAAACCGAGTCAACTTGGTCAGTGAAAACTGGAGAGTTATTTGCCTGAAAAAGACACTCATTCTGATCAGCAGGTTAAATCACACACAAACCCCTTTAACATTCAATTTTTCAGAGAAAATGATCCAACACTTTGCAGCAGGAAAACAGCTCTCTTTTCCAAGGAAATGTTTCAATACACGTTTCTCTCTGTAATAAAATTTCTCCTCAGGAACATGCAGAAGGCATTGCTTATGGCTTTCAAGCAAACGTTCTTTCAAAGCCCTCGTTGTTCCTTGACTTTATGGAAACTCCTCTGCTTTATGTCTCTGTCCTCGTAATGCATGGAGTCTGAAGGGTGCAGCTGCCCCCAGATTTTCGCAAACACCGTGCCTTTTCTCAAGAATAAGTAGAAACTAAAGCCCTGCATTGATTTCTCTCTGCTTTCCATACTCTTTAAGAATTTCTTCTTCCTCACTTCTGGATTTGCCTGTTGACTCTTTCAAAGGAAGGAAAATTACAGCATTCTGCCAAATGCTATGTGTGTCCTTCCAGCTCCAGCCGGGAAATAACACTGATCCAAGGCAGGCTTGCAGGGGATGCAAATCCCTCGAACCAAGTCTGTTCTCCCCAGTCAGACAAGCTAGAGTGGTCTCTGTCTTGCAGCAGAGAGCTAAGTGACCAGCACCTTTGCTCAGGTCACCCTAAGCCTTGACCTTCAGTGTGAACTCCCCTGCCTGCAGGAACAGGGTGGGACGTGCTCAGTATGAGAACACCTGAGGTATGAAGACACGTTTGCATCACATCTCTGATAATCAAGATATGCTGCCAAGAAACTGCTTCCAGGTACTTGATTATTGCATCATGATTTGCAATATTCTTGAGTGTACGTAAAAAAAAAAAAAAGATCCCAGAGACAATACCCTGCAGCACCACCTCTGATGACAGAAATATATTTTCCACACCTGTCAACTTCATAACCAAAACATCTGTTTAATAAACACCAACTCTGGAGTTTCATCAACAATTAGAGAAAACCTGTTAGTGTGTCAACAATCAGCTATTTCTGCTTGATGACTGTCACACACATCCGGATGAGATGTGTTTCTCAGCTGTTCTCATCTGGGACAAGGGCATGATACAGGTGTATACTAATTTTAAAAAGCAAACAGCCTGACTTATGGATTGCATTAAAAGGAATCTCATGATGGAACCCAGACAAGAGATCATCTTGTTCATACATATGGTATAAGCACATTTTCATCCCAGTTTTAGTTTGGATTTTAAAGCCAATTACATTTAGTTAGAAAAGATGAGGAGATTTTTAAGTGTGTTGACAGTCTTTTTGCTTTCCAAGCCATGCGAATTGCCAATTATTAGCACCTTACAATCTTCTGATCTTCATCCCTGACATTTTTCTTCAAAGCCTTTTATTTCAGATTCTTTACGTATTCAAACGTCATTCACTCACCTTCCACATATGCCAAGTGTTACACTGCTTGTTGACTTAACAATACAGCCTTGCAAGATCCCAAGACACTTGTTGTCACAATGTTTGATAACGGAAATACTCCCTGGAAGAAAAAATAAAGTAGTTCTTTTTTTTTTTTTTTTTTTTGAAGTATTGCATTCTAAAGTTTTTTTTCCCAAAAAAAATTTTTAAAACCAAAATTCTAACAGTTTTTATGTCTTTTATTGAAAGGAAACAAAGCCCAACTATATTAAAGAAAGACACTGAGCTGGACCAATACTGAAAAAAAAAGCATTATAGATATAATTCCTAAAACCAAGTTAAAATTCAGAATCTTGGCAGGCGTCAAGGTTCCTCCAGCTGAATTTCACTAACGTGAGAACTTTAATAAACCTGGCCCAAACCCTTCAACAGTTAAATCAGTCTACAAAAGAAGAGCCCCTTCCCTGCGGTCCTCACTGGCGCATGGTCTGCCATCAGCTGAGGACATGTCCTGCTCGGTCCCAGCGCCGCGGGGAGGTGCTCCCCCTTTCAAAGCCAGCCAAGTCCATTTGCGTCGCACACACTGCCTGCCCGGGCCCTCCTTTTTCTACGCCTGTGCCCATTTGGCAAGCCCCCCTGGCCCTTCCGCCAGCCCTTGCTCCTAGCACAGCAGTCTGCACGCAGACAGATTGCAGTCTGAGCACCATTTTGGCACTTCAAACATACAAACACCTGTTTTGAAGGTTAAAAGATAGTGACAAGTATAATCACAGCCTCTGCTGAAGTTTTAAGCCTGCCAGCCAGGCAATCATGCTATTATTTTCAAGAGTTTGTTCTCCCCCCACACACACAGCCCATCACCCCAGCTGCAAGGCAGCTCCCCGGCAGCTGCAACACACTCCATTTTGGAAAGATGCTCACCTTTTCTTTGTCCCCTTCCTGTGACACCATTTCCCACTGTGCCAAGGCACTGCACTGTGATGCTGCTCCTTGATAGACGCATGGCACGAGGATACTCCAGGGGCTTTGTCCACTTTATGTCCATCGGGGTCACCACACAAGGTGAGCTCCATCCTCACATTTTGCCTCTACGGGCTTCGAGGTCCATGGCCAAGAGGTGTCACAGGCTGCCTTGGTCATGGTTAGATGCTGCAGGACAGGGATTGGAACTGGAGCCACTGCCAGAGCAGGAGAGAGGCTCACATATCCTTGTCTAAAAGTTCCCACAACCAGAAAGTTCCTCCTCACCTTAGTGCCTGGGGCTTTCATTTGTCAATGAGTGTACTTTGACAGAGGTCTTCTCCTCAGGCAGCCTGGGCTAGTCTCTTGTGCAGAGAGGAGGATAGGGAAAAAGGCCTTAAAATGTGAGCGTAGCAACATCCCCAGCTCCTCCCAACCCCTATAGCACACAGTTGCTGGTGTTCTGTCCTACAGCCTCAGGGGGGACACACCTTCTGGCCATTGCAGAGTGTGCAGAAAAACAGTGGCCTAAACCTTCATATTTTCAGCATTAGACTTCTGAAGACTTCTGTCCAGAAGCTCCTCTGGATTTTTCAGTACACCATTCTGATTTCGTCTTAGCAGAGAAAGGAAAGACCAAGCTTCCTCCTTCCATCCCTTGAAGACGGTCAAAAGATACCTGCAGCACTAAGAGATTTCAAAGTCCATTTCTATTACCAACCTTGCTGACCTAAGCCAAGCAACATGGACAGTAAGTGAGAGTTCTTTCTTCAGGGTGCTTAACACACTCTACAATTGAATCCTGAGGGTAGAAAACAGATGTTGAGCCTGGAAGGACAGGGGGGAAAAGGCAGGTTGTTGGTTCACAAAACAGAGGCACTCAATTTTTTGAAGACTTCTTTTTTTTTTTTTCAGTTAAGATGAAAAAAAAGGCATCTGTAAATACTCATTTAAGGGGTCATTAATTCTGCTGCCCAAAATAAAGCAAACATAGCAGCACTGAAAAGAGCCACCATGAGCTGAGAATCTGCAGCACTCCTCAGTGAAACCCATTGCTTGTTTCCACTGGAGCCAGCATGTGTTTTCTGTAGGGCTACAGAAAGTGGATAGCCCTGTCCCAGCAACGGGGACACCAGCCATGCTCAGAATGTTCAAAGCACCAGAAGGTAGTGTCAGGGCCAGTGCTGGAATTTTCGTGGTGGAAAGTCAGTTGCATGTCAGATGCAACTAGAAAACATGACATTGTTGGTGTTTAAGATGTGCTGGCATAAAAAAAAAAAACCGCACAGGGCTATTTCCTTTGGGGTGGGAAGGATGGATAGGGTGTAAGTTTTTTCTCTTTGCTGTCTTTCCAGCAGCCTAGCAGGACCTTTAAATGAGCATGGCACTCTCCTAGTTTTGGGGAAGGGAGTATCATTTCCTCTGTAACTTTCTGTCAAAATACCAGTTTGGAGGAATGCACAATTTCCCTGCAGACAGGAAGCTGATGGCAGCACAGTTTTCCAGGGGCTCCTTACTTGCTCTGAGTTAAGAAAGTTCACAGACTTGCATGAGATCCATTTAGGGAGGAAGCCATGGGTGACCTGGGATTATCAGATGCCAAAACCTTGTGTCAATGAGTCCTGACCTAAGGTTGCACTGGGATAGCTTGAACACACCACATCCTAGAAAACAAAGAACAGGGCTTGGCAGGTGAGGGATGAGCCTAGAAGTGGTGCTGAGATGGTGAACAGCTGGTGACAAAAAGCCCAGATGCCACCCGTCCTGTGCAGTGAGAGGGCTGGCAGAGAGCAGGAGAAGAGGAAGGTGAAACTGCCTCCTGAGTATCACAGAGTGGCCTCATGGTACCTGGATATATTGGCTTCAAGAGATGGCAGATCAGCCCAACCAGATGCATCTGCTACCTGGACCACAGGGTAGGAGAAGGTTCACAGCACATAATCGAAAATGCAGGTGATGGTGGCCTAACGGGGAGGTTCACACCAGTTCACAGCCCACCTACTCCCAGTATGGGACTGAGAGCCCTTCGCTTGCTGGAATGCAGGCACATAAAGGCTGTTGTGCTAAGTAACCAGAATGGCTCAGCAAAACAGACCAGAGAAGGGAATAGGTTATGTAAAGGGTGCTTGTCCAGTCTATGCACCAGCAATACTCTGTTTCGGGCCGACAGCCCTACTAGGGGAAGCAATACGAGGTGAGGAGTTAGGTGCCAAGTTCTCATCAGCCTTTTCCAACCACAACACTGCTGCTAAATTTAAACAAAATCTGTTCCCGTCCATTCTGCATGCCGTGCTCTTCCCAGTCACACAAGGCGACCTGAACCTGATACACCCTCCAGGCATTTATTTATTTATTTATTTGCAGCCTGTTCACCTGGTGACCACTCATCCCTTCAGAACATCCCATGACCTCAGGGGCAGCCGGGGTGCCAGGGGCACCCAGCCACCACTGCATGGGAAAGGATGGAAAAAAGCAATAAAGTTGCTGACGTGGTGTGTTCCACGTTTCCAGGAAGTACAAGGATCTGCATGTTGTCCAGCTCTCACGTAACATGGGGCAATCTACCTTCTCCACTAAAAATAAGGGTTGTGTTTGAACAAAAGCTGTTCCTAAAAAGAAGCTAACTTCACAAACACCTTTTTTTTTTTCTGAAAGCAGGTCACCTCAGCAAATGCTTTTCCCTTCTCTGAGAGAGAAGGGATGGAGGAAACGCCTGCTCAGAGCTCTGGTGTCCTCAGCTGCATGACAGGTCAGTAAAGAGCAATGAAACACCCCATCAACCGAGCCTGTGCTATTAAATTCAAACCAGCAATGCCACATGAGTTTTTCCCATATCATTAATCAAATAAAACTGAAATTTCCATTCCTTTTCAACCACATTAATGTCGTTGGAGTGACATGTAGGGTAACACCAGGAAAGTTACTGCTGTAAAGTAAGCACCTGGGGTTTGGTTTGCATACTGCATGGATTGGGGGTTGCTATCCATTTAATATATTTCTTTTGTCAAGTAGTGAAGCAGAGATTTTAGGAGCCTGAGAAACAATATGTCTGCATACTGCTTGTAATTAACACTATTAATTAAAACATTCTGTGGTATATTGCTAATAAGATAACAGAAAAGTCCAAAACAGGAACAACATCATTAGCAAAAAAACCCATAGGGATGTCCTCAGCAGAAGGAAGAGACAAAACACACCTATGTTCCACACTGGCATACAAAATTTCCCATTTGTCAAAGGCAAAATATTGTCACGATCATTGCATTTCTGAATGAAGTCCAAGATGTGTGGGTGGGAAAAGGCGAGGCTCTTTTATTTTTTCTTCAAAAATTTCTGAAAGGAAATAATAATCTGCAAAACCTTTCTCACTGGGGGAAAAAAATATTAAAAAAGGAAAAAAGAAAGAAAAAGAAAAAGAAAAAGAAAAAGAAAAAGAAAAAGAAAAAGAAAAAGAAAAAGAAAAAGAAAAAGAAAAAGAAAAAGAAAAAGAAAAAGAAAAAAACCACCACCAACAAATTCTACCTACATATGAACCTGACAAAACAGTTTTTGTAATTACTACCCCAGAAGAGACCTGGGCCATGACTTGCATTTCCCAGTGTTTAATTAATTGAAGTAACACATAACAATATTAAAGAACTTGTTGGTTTTGCCACAGTCAGTTATGGTCTGACCTGGAAGCTATGCCCAAACTACGAGGACTTTCTTGTGTCCTGGGATATTGGGTTTTGGCTTTGTTTTTTCTTAAGTAACCCTACATGGACTGAACGTGCTCTCTAAACAAAGCCTAGACTGTGAACACCCAGTGCCACTGAGCACAATCCCCCTGATGTGCCCGAGAGCCCCCAAACAGGCATCTTGCCCAATCCTTTCCCCATGGATGACTCCATCCCAGGACTCATCTGTTTTAGCTGCTTACATTTAAAAATAGATAGAGAAGAGAAAAAAATCCCCCCACCCCCTTTTTTTTTTTTGTATTCTTTAGAGTCTAGGTACCCTCATAAACAACAACGCGAGGGAAATTCTCAAAATTCTCTTGCACAGTATTCAGGATTTGAAAATTGGAAGTTGAGACTCTTTGGCACTACACAGCCAAGTGTGCAGAGTAATCGCTCTGATAGCTGGACCCAACCTCGTCTGCGTTTCTGCTTAGCAGGTTAACCCCTCTTTGTGAACCTGCAAATGATCTAGAGAGGCTACATGAGGCACATGACCGAAGTCTTCACTCCAGAATAACCTGGAAGAAGGCTCAGATTTCTGATTCAATATCTGGCTTTGCCACAGAGGATAAATTATTTCTGTCATACAGACTTGGAGATATGGAGAATATAAAAAACTCTGGTTATGATAAGTTTTCAACAGGGTAGCAGAGACACCCAAATGCATCAGCCTTTCCATCCCTGTGTATGAATACGTGGGCTTGGCTGTTGCTCAAGCCCAAACACCAGCTTAGCACCACATGTGTTTGGGGCACTAGAAAAAGAAAGCCACTTATTCACTTATGAATAACAGAAAATGGTGGACAACGGAGAATCTCCTTAGGCCTTCAGGAGAGGATCATAGCTGACCTAAGAGCAGAGACTTGTGCCCTGACACGTGGCTGAGAGCACACCCACATCACCGAGTCATTGCCAATCACCAGGAAAGCTGAATACAGCCCTGACGACCTCTCAGCAGACAAGCTGATCTGAGTATGGGAGCCAACAGAGGGGAGAGCATCCACTTTCTTGACCCATGCCTAGATGGCACTTTGCGTCTTGAGCACCACAGAGCAACAGTGTGGGAGACACTAGCCTTATACTGAGGTGGAGCACCTTCATCAGTCCTCAGCCATGACTCTGCAGTTGGCAGTGCCAGGCCTGCCCATAGCCATCCATCACAAGGACATCACGTATACGTTCATTTTAAATATAGAGAGGTGATCCACTCCTCTGCCACTGTGCAGCTAACTGATGCTTAGCCAAGTAGATTGATCTGAGTGTCCTAAATGGGATGTAGTCAGCATTTAAGTAGATCATTGACAAAAATAGAAAATCAGAAGGACCAGGGAGTTATTTTGGTCTAGCCTTTGACTGTAAATGGTATGGCTGATAGTTGAGACCACTGGCTTCATTACAAGGAAAAGCCCCATCTAGAGTAAACAGATTAACTGACTCAAATGGACCAGCTTCTGTTTTTACATCTTTATAAGCCTTTTCCTATGAGAAACACTCTTTACAAGGTCTACATTGCCTTATTCCAAGGTTCCTCACAAGGAAAACAATCCCTTCTGTCCCCAAATATCTTCTCTCTTTCACGTGCATTCAATTATTGCTGTACACAAGTGTTTTCAGATGATATCTTTTGATTCAGAACACCAGTATCCATATATGACAATATAGCCCATAGCTTTTAGCAATGTCAGAGGACTTGGTTACCAGTAGATAAAATTGCTGCACTAAACCATATTTTGGAATGCACTGTCCAGCCTCTCATCTCTGACTGACTTAATATTTGCCTCCCACTATAGCATCTGAGAAATGTTAATGGTCTGCTTTTTCCAGCCAACACCTGTGAGAGGGAGGGAAGAAGTATTATCCCTGTTTTACAGAGGATCACTGTTAGCAGAAACAAACTAAGGTCAAGGTTATCTAAAATGTCTACTACCCAGGCAAAAATAGTTCTTCTAGCTCCTACTGAAGGTATCAAAAAAGGTAATAAAGTTGGTCATAATCATTCTTGGAAGTTAAACTTCCCCCGAGAGTAGAAGAACACTTAATCCAGAAAAAAAAAAAAAAAAACAACCATCACAATTCCATTGGGTGAAAGCTGAAATAGACGGTATTTTTCCCAGCTGTGAAAATAACCTTACTATGATCTCCTAAAAATGGGGTCCTTCTGTCCTTCAGTCAAGAGAGGATGCCTTTTTCAAGCTCATTTGGAAGCTATGAGCCTGATGCAGAATGATATCTTATAGTTTGAATTAAGTAGGAGGTCAGACTGAAAGATCATCGTAATCCCTTCCAGTCTTAAAGAATATGACAGATCGGTGTCTTTCAAACGGATAGCTCTTGCTCTGAGCAGATGCTGAATTATTTCAGCATTTAAGTGTTTTGCTGCTGGCTCTGATAGGATTCACTGCTCCTACCATGCTGCCTTCCAGTTCTTTATCTTCTTCAAGAATGCCCTGCTGGTAAGGGCTGACAGGAGCTTTTCTTTCCAGTCACTATTTTATTATAACAAGCACTGGATCCAAAAACGGACTGACAACCCAAGATAAGAGAATGGCAGAATTTACAGCCTCTTTCTCAAGACTTGCACATCCCAGAAACACCGACCGAACACATGGAGGAAATGCTTGAAAAACACTTCCTGTGCTGTTTTGTTCACATTGCTCCAACGTGCCAAGGATTCTCCAGTATACCTGCCTGGAAAATTTCCAAACATCTGGGATGCCAGAATTGTGCTTTAATAGATGACACCTCCGAATATGTCACCTTGGACTAATATCCCTTGAGGAGAAACCTACTATTAGAGTCCAGTCTAATTGCAAAATCATGGAATAATGTAGGTTGCAACGGACCTCTGGAGACCCCTACTCCAACCCCAGCTCGAAATAGTGTCAGCCTCAGAGCTGTCTGCTCCAGTTTGGAGTATCTTCAAGGGTGAAGAGTCCCCAAACTCAAACTACTGAGAGAAGAGCAATAAATAATGGAATCAAACTCTTCTTGGCAGTGGCAGAGGGTAGAGCAAAGGGCAGTAATAAAGGGTAGCAGAAGAGATTCCAAGTTGCAGCTCAGGAGGCTCAGACTGGCAGCTCTGGGACCTGTAACTGGAGAGGGGGTGGAAACTCCATCCTCGGAGGTTTTCAAGACTTGGCCAGACAAAGGCTGAGCTGGCCTGACTTACTGTTGGCAACAGCCCTGCTTTGCACGGAAGGCTGAACTACAGACCTCCAGAGGTCCCTTTCAACCAGCGTGTCTGTGATTCCGTAAATAGATAGATCAATATATCAACCAATGGAAGTCAACATAGCTTTTGTAAAGGTAAGTCATACCTCAAAAATCTATTAGATATTTTTTAAGGATTACTAGATATGAGGGCCACAGCAGTTTGGTTGATTCATTGCCCTTGAGTTTCAAAAAGCATTGACAGCTAGTAAAGGCTCTAAAGAAATTATTGTTGTGGATTATCATAAACTCATATCAGACTAAAACATAGGAAGTTAAAAGTAGGCATAAATAACAATACATATACACAGATATGTACATGTGTACACATATGTGCGTGTATTTTTTTATATATGCACATTCTGATATACATAATAGAAGAAGAGTTTCTGGAAAGTCCCCCAACACCTTGTAACTTGTGCTGGAATTTCAGCTGTCTAGTGCAACCATAGTGATCTGGAAATGGGATATGCAAGAAAATGACCAATGACCAAGTACTAGAAGTTATCCAGGGTCTTCGGATCTAAGCCTGAATGTGAGTAATTGTGGGAGGATCTCATGACACTGAGTAACCAGACAATGAACCCACAGTTAAAAGTCAGTGTCAATAAGTGCAGATTAATGTATGTGGAAGAAATCATGCTAGCCATACACAGTAAAAGGACTGAAGTAATTGTGAATAATAGTCTGAAAATTCCAGCTCAGTAGCTTTGAAAAAGAGAGTGATAGGATTTGTCAGTAAAGAGTAGAGAGCAAAATAAAAAGTCCATTGCACACCTTCAAATTTTGGAAATTTTAGGCAGCTCTGGTCAATATTTATCAATAGCAAAACTAGAATAGGTAACGTGGAGGGTAACACTGGTTAGAGACCTGAAGCGGCATCTGTATGCCAAGTGACTGCATCAACTCTTCAGCTTGAAAAGAGCTGATGGAGGGATGGGTCCCCAGGTGCAATGACACCAGGAACAGGCTACTCCATCTCTAGGTTTAACGTTCCCCAGCCCTTGGGGGAAACCCCAACAAGGTTCCTTGCAAAAAGCATAACAAATTCATACCAGTACCTCCCGATTCCACCCATAACATGTGCAGGCGACAAGGCAATTAGCAGCCTGAGGCCATTTAGACATTTCATTCTGCGATGGCCAGATTAGATATACGTGACAAGGTCTACCAGAAACACCTCATTTCAGTCTGCAGACTGAGAGAAGAGAAGAAAGCAAGAGACAGACCTCTGACTCAAAGGTGCTCGGGTGTGATAAGAATAAACGAGAAACGGTTCAAAACAAGCTGCACCTTTCACACCCACAGGCCTCATGAAGGGACTGTAACAACCACATAGTCTTTCAGTGGCATCAGGAACGGCAGGGATTCCAGTTTAATGCCGTTACTATTTACTTATAAATAGTATCAGTGGGTGGAAACTCCTATTTCCAGTTTTGTAAGGGAATAAATCATTCTAGAAGTCTCTGCTGTCTCCAGAAATATCAGTGTCAGGGGACGTGACAGGTTAAACAGCCTAGAGGAAAATGTCTGGACACCAACAGTGGTGAACAGGACACTATATCATGTGTGCCAAACTGGGGTTCACGCACAAAATCTGACTCTCCTCTTACTGTTCCCAGGTAATAAGTCCAGTGAGAGAAAAGCAGTCTGCCGCTTGGATCAAAAAGAGACGTGGTCTTGGCCACAGGTTGCTTTAAGAGACAGGGACCTGAACTGCCAGATGTTTTGGTGACAGCTGAACAAATTCATATTTGGTTGACAGCCCTTTCTAGACAGGCTTCATACAAAGTGCTAAATACAATGGAAGATTTATGATGTAGGACATTAAGCTAGGATGCCAAAATGGTCAAATTAGTAGCTCACACCCATCCTCATACCCAGCCTTCCAGACACTATGTACAGATCCTTGAGTAAAAACCTTGGTGGATGAGCATAACTCAAATCAATCTGGGCTTCCCCTCTTGGTAGAATCGATGTGTAAGTCATAGAGCTCCTTGGCAGTAGCACTTTCACTTCAGCATCTTACAGAATACTAAAGGACCAGTGTAGAGTCCTCCAAAACCAAGCAATGCCAGTTTTGAGTTTCAGTTGTGCCTGACAGGCTTCAGAAACCAAAATGCAACCCCACAAAGCTTTGCGTGTGACAGGAAAGTTGGCCAGCACCCAAGCCCATCCTGACAGGGGAAACTGGCACAGCTGTTTCTGAAAACACCTACTCAGTTTCCCCATGCACCGAGCAGCTTTACAAGTTAGTCATTAACCACCTCACCCTCACTGAGGCCCGCACGGTGTATAATAACCTCATGGCGTGGCTGTCCACAGCCAAGTGCCTTGCAGACGTGTAATGGATCCAAACTCTCACCTGCCCTTTTGGGGTCCTGGGGAGGAGTGGAAGGATGGAAGGAAATTCCCCATGATGCCTTCAATGGTACTTTAGGTGCCAAAGAGGAGTCAGGATCCTCTGTGGACGCAGCCCCGAGTGACAAAGGTGAGTTACAGAAAGTCAGCTGAGGCATTACAGTTCCTGGAAACAGCTGGTAGAGGTACTGTACATTGTGAGGTACTGTCCCTGGCAGGAGCCTGCACCAAGGCATGAGAAACAAGAGTCCTCCTCCACCTGGAAAAGACTCAAATCCCTTTGTCTCTTGGAAGGTGTGTGAAAATACAGGGGCATTGGTTCTATTGGATCAAGGCACGTCCTGCTGAAGCTGGCCACACAGGAAAGGCTCATGGGGCTAGAAAGATGGCAGGTAGAGAGAAATGAAACTTGGTAATTTGGGCATTCAGCAAAGACCTGGCTCCTACTTCTTCCTCCAGCTGGGTGTCCTTATAACTAGACTATTCTTCTTGTTTCCAGGACAAACACTGCATGTCACCCCTCATTTCCTCATCCATCCATATTTTCAGTGGCTTTGAAGGGCCAGGAACAGATCACACAGAAGAGAACCAGACCTTTTCTTAGAATTTGAAGGTGTTTACTTTGAAAGAGCTGCTTTCTGCCATGGAGCCCCTGTCCCATTGCCCCCTCAGAACACGACAAGCCTCATTAGCACAAGGTAGGATTTCCTCACCGCCTTCTGGCACTGGAGGCGGCTGTCAGCTAGCGTGGAAAGGGGTGGTGAAAAGCTGGAGAGAACATCTGATAAACAAAAAGTTTCCCTCCCCTTCACAGCAGTGACATTAGGGAAGGAAACAAAACAAAAAGTGACACAGGGCTGAGATAACGCCCTGCATGCTATCTAAGCCTCTGGTAGTGTTCCTTCTGCTCTTCCAGGCTGGAAAGCTTGGGAAAGAGAACATGTCTCAGCCGCAGAGTCCAAGGCCCTTGCCACTTGTTAGTGTTTTTAGGACTCCCCTGATTAATTTCTGCTGAACTTGCTGTGGCAAGGCCTTGAGCATCGCGGTACCACCCTGTACCCCAGGTGGGCTGGAGGAGCCCTCTCCCCGGCAGCGGCTGTGGTTGTACCTACGTTCCGCTCTTACGCACAACCTTTTCCCAAGGATGTCAGCTGCAATCAGGGAGCAGGTCCAGTAGATGGCATTTCCTCAGCTGCAAAGTGCGTCCAGCCATGGCGGTGCAGCCAGCGGCCTGCCGCAGGCCTCGCTGAGGGCCGCCACGCGCTCTGGAAGGAAGGAGTTTTACTTCCATCTGGCAGCTCTCCGTGCAGCAAATCAAGCGCGGCATTGTTTGCTTTAAGACAAAAGGGGAGGGGAAGAACAAAAGATCAGAGCAGGACTGATTTCTGTCTTGTCGTCCTCCCCAGGGCTCTTTCCTGTTTATGAAAAGTTTACGGAGGGCTACAGATGAGCCTCAAGTACAACCTCTGCTCCAGACAGCCCGGAGCACTTGGGAGGAGGAAATGACTCCAAACTTGGCAGAGCATGGCCCGTCTTTGCCTGCGCGGCCTGCCACTCGCTGGAGAGCAGAAAGGAAAAGCTCTCAGGGGCAGCACGCGGGGTGCTGCTTTTTGTCACAGCCCTCAAAGGGAAGGCGAATGCACACTGAAACCGTGGCACAGGGTGTACCCATCCCGTGGAGCCAGGGATGCCGCGAAGCCAACAGCACACCTAGACATGAGGTGGTGGTGCTTGTGGGATCACACGGGGTTTCTCGTGAATGACTCAGAGCGAACGAAGATCTGACACCTCAAGGCTGCTGAGTTTGCTTGTTGTGCTCATGTGTGAATGCTTTTAGCCTACAAACCTCAGGTGTGCTGCCAAATAGCTGTAGGAAAACTTTCCCCTGTCCAGACTGCATTTGCAAGGAGGTAGCATGCTGTGACACTTGCAGAGCTCTTGTTCCTGCAGTGTGTGTGGAGGGTCCTGGGTTTAGATATTTTTTAAATAGGAGCCAAACCTTGGTTTGCAAACACAAGGGCGGCTCTGCCCTCAAATCAGGCAAATCTGTTCGTGATGGCTTGGCTTGTGAGCACAAGTGCAGACTTCGGAGCACATGCAGGGCTCTGTTGGTTCTGTGAGGAGATCCACATCCTCACCCTGCCCATGCAAGGCACAGGACTCAACTAACATTTCCCTCCTTGGGCTGGACTGTTTTCCCCCATGGATGAAGGGGCCTTAGCACCACCTTCCAGTAAGGATCATTTTAAGTTGTGCCCCTCCTGGGGCAGCTCTGCTGTCTCTTGTCACTGTAACCCCAGGCCGATGGGAAAGCAGCCACGGCCCTCACCAGTGCAACAGGTAGGACCTATCTGGGCTGCCCACCTGGGAGGGAGAAGCCAAAAGCCTCTGTAAAGGAGAAGTTTTGGCCACCAAATACTCTGTCTTTCCTTATGGTAGGAAATTCAGGAGGAAAATGCAAAGCTGCTCCTTCTCTACCGGGGAAGGTCAGGATTTGATCCACCAATGATGCTGCAAAGGGTGATGCACAGACAAGCCTGTTGTGATAGGGTGAGGGGTAATGGTTTTAAACTAGAAGGATTTTACCCAAAGGGAAAGGAAACTGCCATGGCACCAGCCCTGTCTCCCTGCTTACCAGCAAAGCTGCTGCTGCAGGAGGCTGGAGAGGTGAGACCCTGAGGACCAGCCCTTTCCTCAGTCCCTCTACTTCAGCAACAGCTGCCGCCCACAAGAGAAGCAAAGGCTTTTCCCCAGGTGAAGATGAGGGACACTTACCCTGCCCAGGACCTTTCTATTTAAAATAACCAGCTCAAACATGGTCACTGCCATGCCTGGAAAAAGTCCTTCTGAGTCCACACTGCAAAAGGTGAAGACAGAAACCGTCCCCAGGTACACCAAGGAGTGCGTGGGTGAGGAAGCACAGTGCAAAGGCACTCTGTTGACCAGCAAGACAATGTTTTCCTCCCACATGCCAACCCTGCAAATGCAGGCTGTGGTCTGAAGCCCCCTCCCAGGTCCAGCATCAGGATGTGGTCTCAGTGCAGGGCCCCTTTGGCTGTAGCTGTGGCTAAGGGATGCTGCAGTCCCCCCAGCACCCTGCTGCATCTGCTGGCCTAGGGACATCCCGGCTGTGGGGAAAGAAAGGAGGCGGCTCAGCTTTCCAATTCCCAGACAAGTCTCCAAGGCAGGCAGTAAACAACCCACAGCAAATAGAGCAAATGAGACCAGAGAGACAGTAAAGTGACAGAGTCTTTTTTCAGATGGCTGGAGTATTTCACAAGCCAGGGGTGATATGAGCGGGGTTGGCCCCAGGTTTGCATGTAGGCAAGGCACAAATAGCCTTCGTGGCCAAAACCCAGCGTGTCCTACAAAGCTAAGCTCCTCCGATCTGGAGGAGATCCTGCAGGGTGCAAGTGCTGCGCACCCAAAGCACCCTTCAAACGTAGGACTCCACGCTTGCTGGGACCACTGGTACACAAAGGTACTGCTGAAAAAAGACAGTTCTAGTTGCACTGCATGAAAGATGTCCTTACCAGATGTCCTGCTTTTCAGGCTGTTTAATTCGTCATTTAATTTAACCTCTTCCCCATCCCTAGGAGTCATGGGCTCTTCCTTCCCACAGCCTCCCCATGACCAGGTCCCTCTCCGGCTAGAGGAGCAGCCTCCAGAGCAGCTGTGTGCAAGGGACCTCCTGGTCCCCTGCGTGGGCAGCGAGGCTCCCCTGGCACAGCCGGACTCGTGCCACCCAGCCCCGGGGAGGTGAGACTGTCAGCCACAGAAGGGCAGTTGTTCTCCAAGGCAAAGCCCAAGGGCAAGTCAGTGCCAAAGGACGCTCCTGAGATGGGGTGACACGTTCCACGAGGGCAGTGGTCTTCATCCCTGCCAATGCACTACAGGTGGCCACAGCAACTGCAAGCTGCCCTGAAACTGGAGCCTTTACAACTAGTTAGATAACAGATATGGTCCATTAGTTTGGCAGGCCGACAGGCCCTCGTGCCAAAAAGCCCATCTCTCCTCAAAAGGGACACTGTTAACAGTAACTCAAGAGGATGCAACAGAAGAAAATAAACAACAGTTGAGGCAGTTGGTGTAATTGGCCAGCAGATGAAAATAAATTTATGCCAGCTTGTGAATACGGCTGCCGAGCATGATTCAGTGCATAAATCGTGTGGCACAGAGCACAGGGCAGGCAGGAATAAAATTAAGTAAGAGACAAAGGCCAGGCTGCCTCTTGGAGAATATCACCCCACCAACCACCCAGCTTTTCCTGTTTCTGCCCATTTCACTCACATGTGTCCCCTGACGTCATTAACCTATGGGTTTCCCAGCTAGCCATAGTGTTTTTCAGGAGACATATTTGCCTGGGCCACTGCTAAAACAAATACCCAACCCCCCCCCCCCAAACCCAGGCAGAACTAAAGAAAGAAAATGTCTGCAGAAAATCCCAACCATTTCAAGTGCTCTTTGAGCACCATACATGAATAACAAAGAGCAAGCCTGCCATTTATTCCTTTGCGGATCACTTTTAAGATCAGCTTTTGTTCTGCGCTTTTTAGAGCAGCTCAAGTCCAATGGACGAAAATTCCATTCCCAGGAGCACACAAGAAAGAACCAGGAGCCCTGGGCTGCACATTTCACCTTTACTTTTTTTAGTCTATACTATAAATGTTCAGTATGGTCTTAACACACTGAGCCAGCGTCTTCCTTTATGCAGTCAGGCCGACAGCTTGGAAACTGGGATTCTGCAAGGAGGAAAGGAGGATGGAGGCTACAAATGATGTGAATCACCTAGAGAAAAAGAGACCTTAGACAAGGTGGATGGGACCCTACCAAACATGAACATAACTGCTGCTTTGCGCATGCTGCTTCTGGATCTTACAGGCAGCAGAGGAGAAAATATCTCCCCTTTTTGCATGTGACCTGGATACGGATAAGGCAATCTAGACACCTACTCATTTCCTAGTTTAGCTGCAAACCACTTGCTCTTATCACATCTCTATGTGAAACACCAACCTACCTTTTTGGCAGGAAAGCTCCAGTTCTTCCTCACACAAAGGTGGTTTCAAAGGCAGCAGAGCATTAACGCTCATGTTCTCTCCCATCCTCACAGAGACATCCCAGCTTGTTGCCAGCTCAAGCCCACCTTTGCAGAGAGCTGGGGTTTCTTTCCTACAGAGAAAGCACTGAACAAGCTCCCAGCAAGAGCTAGTTTTCCTGCCTTCTTTCTCAAACTGATGGGCTGCTTGTTCCTCCCGCCTCAAGTCCTGATTTATTCACTCTATCTTTTTCAGAAATCAGTCAACTGAATCACGGCGCAAAGCAATGAGATTACTATGAGCTGCAGAAGATGTTATCGCTGCTGTCCTACAGTTCCCTCAGTCTTTGCTTTGACTGCCTTGTTTTCCTGAGCCATATGGGAAGATACTGCCTCTCAGCAAAATATAGACATGAGAAGTCTCAAGGGCTATGTCTCAGATAACAAAGACACTAGAATTTTCTTCTACAATTACAACTCTAAGAACTAGAATTTTTCTTTTTTTTTTTTTAATTATAGAAGAAACATTTGGGCCAGATTTTCAAAGATTAGTTCAAATCCCATTTAGATGCAACAAAGAAATGGCCTGGTTTTTTCCCCAGAACTTAGAAGCTCTTTGAAAAATCAGGTCATAAAAGTCACCGCGGGAGTTGCTGAAGGCAGAGACCTTCCACAAAACCTTGCACCAAACAGCTTCCCTGGTCTACAAAAATCACTCCTCTCTACAGCCTCCCACGGAGCCTGGGACGCAACGTCACATGGGTAGCATCAGACAGCTGGCGGAGGTGGAGATCGCTGAAGTCAGTGTTGTTAGATATAGCTGGCATATTTAAGCAGAAACATTTTTGTGCTCTGATAGGATGCACGGATTCACTGAAACTGTGGCCAAGAAGATCCACAGCAGTCATCCAGCCTGGATGAGTAGAGAAACCATTTCCTTCTTTGAATACAACAAATGCAACCATAGTGTGACCACAAAGTCTCCAAGGCATAAGGGGTTTTAGAGTAAGGTTAACTAATTAACAAAGAACTATGTTTCTTGCCCATTTGACACCACACTGTTGCTTTAGGAAAGCTGTTTGTGGGCACGCGTGGTCGTGGACAGATATATGGAGGCACTCCCTGCTGCGTCATCTGATGGTGCGGAGGTTCTGACGCCTGTCTTGGTACCTGCAAAGGCACTCATCCAAAGTCCTCCAACTGCCTTACAAGTATTAATTAACAACTCACATACTGGGGACGGAGGTAAATATCCACTCCCCTGTTTTACACACAGGCTAACTGTTGCATAATGCCAGTCGCCAGTCGATGCCATTCAGAAACTAAAACTAAAAGGTCATTTTCCGTGTTAAGCACTGTATCCCATTCCCAGCATTGTGTAACATTAATTTACATTATGCAACCATTTTTTCCCAGTATTTCACATGTGTGTATCCTAACTTCTGCTGGCTTCCATAGTTGCCTGTTCTGCACCCACAGATAAGTGTTCTGCTTATTTATTGGAGATCTCCTTATCTGCAGGCTTTCATCACACGTTGGAGTCCCCAGCAGCTCTCATCCCACCAAGCCCCATGTGCAGGTACTGGAGGGGATTTTTTGGACCCAAACCTCAAGTAGACATCACTGGGACAAGCTGCGAACCAGAACCAGACACTCAGATATTTAATGACTGTCCAGACACATCTGAAACCCAGAAATCCTGCATCAAGCCCAGGTAGAAGGCATGCTTAACCCAAGTCACATTGCAGTCACAGAGCAATTTCTGCTCTTATTGTTGGGACATTCTGCTGCTGCTTCATTATTAAAGCATACAATGCTGACCAGCTTTAGCACAACTTCAGTTTGCAGCAGATGTAGCTGCAGATTTCATATCTCTGGGTTCACCTTCTGTTTACTTTTCTCTTGTTGGCAAACCTCTGGTAGAGCTCTGCTCAGGATGACACCACCAAGTTACAAAGGCTGGGTAGATAAGCAGCAGGAGGTGAGTTTCTTTAATGAATACAAATTCAGCATGAAGATATCGGGATCAAGCAGAAAATGATATTTCTTTTCCCGCTCCTTTTCTTTTTTTTGGAAATAGGGTGAATCAAGACTGCTATTCTTGTCACAATTGCATTGTAGCCGCTGACAGGTGACTTTAGAAGCTGTTACTTGGCTCTCCTCCTCCTACTGCTCCAGTGTCCCATGGAGGACATCCCAGGGAAAAGAATTACCTTTGACAAGACTGTGATAAAATGTGCAGCCCAGGAAGATCACCACAGGAGCAGCCAGAAGCCCAAAGAGAGCTATGATCTCTCAACAATCCAACCATCCACTCATTTCCTTGTCTTGTTCCTGTCGGACCCGGGACAGGGCGGGCCTCACATTGCCTCTGCCTCCACATTGCACAAGATATCCTTTTAAATAACTAGACAACCTACCATGCAGTCTTTACAAACACATCTTCTCAGTACTCACTGTGGAAGTACCATGTTCATCCCACCATAAGGGTGGAGCATGCATTTTGACCCATATCCACCAATCAAATAGCTATGCCTGTGCTTGAGGCTAAAGTATCTTCTGGGCAAGTTACACTGAGCTTCAAACTGATTCCTCTTCCATGAGGACAACATGATGTGTCTGTTCCAGATTTTCTTCCTAACCCTGTGATGTTGGAGGACTTGAAGTAGGAAGATCACAGTCAGAAAGACAAAGAGCAAACACCACTTCCCAAAGGTGCTCTCCCTACCCAGCAGCAGTTGAAGTTGCAAAGCACCTTCTAGGTTCCCAAAAGGACCATTTTACTCTTAGACAGGCTCTTTTTTCTTTCTTATTTTGCAGCACAGAAGCGGAAACACTAGCCTTCCTGATTGAAAACTTTGTTTCATGAAGTGAAAGCTGCCAATACTGAGGAGAAACATAAGCTCGAGAAGGAACCGTGCTCAGACGAATGCCCTATTGTGAGATAAGTTTTTCTTTTAGCAATGAATCAACATAATAATCCATCTGTAACACTAGATGTGTCTGCCTGTACTACGGCAAAGGGCCATCTGCCCATCTGCATATACGTTTCAAAATGCTGCTGGGACAACCACCATGGTCTCTTAATGAAAGGCACTCAGCAATTAGTACTTAAGTGAAATCGTGCCCGGGTGGTTCTGAACCCTCATTTGTTCTTCCTACTCCAAAGCAACAAGTGTCTGTAACTTTTCCTCTTTGTTTTTATTCCAGCAATTTCTTTTTAAAGCCTGTGGGGAGGGGTGAACACGTTCCGGTTCCTGCAACAGCAGGAGCTGAGTCAAGTTGTAATCAACATATGTCCAGTGTAAGCTGCGCGGCTGCGAATTAGAAGGGCAAACTGCTCATCGTTTCCAAAATACCCACCTGCTTGGGGGCCAGGCTGCAGCAAAGCCATCCACTACGTGCCTCCATCTGTCTGATGAACAGGCTGCAGATTTGCTGAAAGCTGAATCATTTTGCCTCTATTTACTTCCTTTCTTTCCCTCTCTTCTCCCCCCTGCCTCTTCTAATTGGAGCTCGCTTGAAAGGTGCAGGCACCCACAAAAACAATACAGCACAATGAGGGCAGCGCTGACGTTCGTTAAACCGCTTCAACTGGAATCCGTGCCCGGCTGAGGCTGAGCAGGCATAAAGGAGACAGACCTTCTCAGCCTCTAGCCGGAGCGGGAAAATTAAAAAAAAAATGAACCAGGCTATGAAACGGTGCAGAAAATCCATTTAGAGTGCATTGTGTTAGAGTTATAGAAAGTAGCTGCAACCAAGATGCAAAGGGTGCTTTAGCACATAGGTCCTGCTGGGAAAACCAGTAAAAAAAAAATGTTAAAAGCCCCAAGGATCAGCTCTCTCTAGCACCATTGCCCTCTCTCTAGCAGAGGGGCAATGCAGGAGGGAAATCAGAGCATCCTTGCATCCATCCCCAGCTCCGCCACAGCCTCTCTCATCAGTTTTAAGGTATAGCCCAAATGATAGATGGAGCACAGGACTTGAGCACTCGCCCCAGAGCGTACAAGAAAGTGGTGGAAATAGTGTGTATTGGTATCACAGTGTCCGAGGTGCAATCGGGAAGGCACAGCTTCTTGGAGGAAGTCTTCCCTTGCCGTCCATAGCCTAGAACCATCCCTGCAGTCCCATCATCAGTAAAATAAGGATATTTCTATTCCTACTGCAAAAAAAAAGGATGGCTAGGAGTCTGAATTTCTCCCAGCCTGGAAAGCGCGGACTGCTACGTGGAATGTCAAGGCCAGGGCTTACTCTGATCATGAATTTCCTTTACCTAATTGCTTAATCACTTACAAAGGAGAGAAAAAATGAGAGAACTAGTTGCCATTCTAAATACATCTTTCTGAAAATACTGAACGACTTCTACCAGACAGTAAAGACATTCTAGGAAGGCACATTATTTTCCTGGACTATCTCCATAGGAACCAACTAAATATTTAGATGGGCTACTTGAAAAAGGCATTAAAAGAGAGTAAAGGCTACTTGTAGGAATCAACATTAAGAGAAGCACTGATTTTCTGGTGAGAGGGTGAACAATGGAGAATAAGTCAGGCTTCAAACAGCTGACAAGTCAAAAAGGGGTCTTTTGGATCTCCTCCCTGCAGATGATGATGGGGTTGCTGCATCATGGGTACACGCAATGGCCCGGCTAACGAGCAAGCCCACCAGAAAAAGCCCAGCTTACAGCTTTGGCCAGGGGTCCAGCTGTCTTCCTCTGCCCTCCGCTCTATTTGCATAACTATCCATGGGGGGAGTGGGCAGGCCCACAGCTGAACAGCTGGCCAGTCACAAAATGGATTGTATCACCCTTTTGTCCCCGCGTGTGGCTCGCTTCACTTGTGTACTCAAGCTTTTCCTCCCACCTGGGCGTATCCTGTGCTGGGGAGCGGCAGCAGCGCTCGAGGTGCTCCCAGCTCAGCCTCTCTCCAGCCATTCAGTTTGCTAGGGTACAGAAGTGCCTGAGGAAAAAAAAAAATGGAAACAGATCAATCGGGGCAGAGCCCTTAGTGCGAGGGAAATTTAAAGGTATATGGGGAAACGAGGTTGGATCTTACCATTTGCAAATGGATTTAGGGACAGGTGTAATGATGAATACATCATGCTGTGTGAAAACGCAGCATTAGACAAATTGGTTGGAGAAAAAAAAAAATACATATATACACTTTTAAGAGTTGCTGTTTTCTGGTCTGAGAACCTGTAGGGTCACCACTACCATTGTGAACAGCTCTGACTATGCAAGATACACAGGTCTTCAGGAGGTCAAGGTCTAGATAGCTTTGTGTATGCACAAACAAGACTGGCAGACCCAGTCCTATCCTCCTTATGGGCTAAAATGACATTCTTTTCCTGAAGAGCAATGGTTTCAGGAAAATTTTCTTGGCAAGAGCTCAAAGAAGCTGGTGCCTAAAGACTAGCCCAGGCATTACCACTAGCCCTGACTAAAACAAATGGATAGAAATGCCTGCCTTTGCAAGGAATATGTGTTTCAGACCAGAAAAAGAACAGGGTAGGACAACTTGCACTTGCTATAGTTCTGACATTGTGTCACAAGGCTTTTGGTTTAAATTATCAACTCCCATATTGGATTTTTTTTTCCTATTCAAATTTTTGTTTCTGTTGATTTCTGTGGTTTTTCCCTCTTTGTTTCTGTCCCCATTTTCTTATTTGCCCTAGAAAGACTCCAATATAACCACATTTGAAAGCAGAACATCCACATTATACAGACAAGTTGGACACTCTCACCCTGCCCTAGCTGATGGAGAAGAGCCCAACATTTTCCATTACAAGATCTTGATTTAGATTTGTCTCCAATGGCTCAAAGGTGTTCAGGCTGAAGTGCTTTCATATCAGGTGCTTGCTTTGGGTTGATTGCCTTCATTTGTTAAAAAAAAAAAAAAAAAAACCCCCAAAAACCCCCCCCCCCCCCCCCAAACAAACTAAATCAGTTCAACAGTCATCATACAAAGATGAGGAAAAACATAATTATGTCTTACTCAATTGGGAAAAAACAAAGCCAAACCAAATCATCTAGGTAAGGAGCCTTAGCATCTACAGGGACTTTTGCAGGGTACTGTGATTGTCACGCAACTAGTGTCACAAATCAGCATTTGTCATTCCTGTAAAATTTCATCCAATTTTGACCTTGCTTTACGGGCTGGAAAACTACACCAGTTTGTAAACTCTTATTTGAGAGTAGAGACTTCAGCAACTCAGCTTTCTAAACATTTCAGACGTGCTGGGCAGGCGCCTGCCATCCCAGCCTGCTGCTGCTGCCCGGATAACCCATGCACCCCCCAAGCCCCTCTGACAAACCAGCTGTGGATGGGATCTTCCAGACTGAGAGAGGATGGTGGATGCAACTGAACGGCATGGGGGACAGAACAGCTTGATGGGGATGGGGAGGCATCAGGAATGCTAAAAAACCTGAAGTGAAAAACAGAACTAGATCATCTCGTAATAGTCAGATTTTAAAAATCTGGACTAAACCACATGTTCCCTAGGCACGGACATTGCTTTGTTAGTAAGTAAAAAGCTATGAAGACATCTGCAAAGCATGCATTTCCCTTCTGGTGGATCCATGTTGTCAGACAATAAACAAAGTAGTAGGCTGTTAGCTTGCATAGTGAATGACTTTGTTGTGGGACTTAAGATCATGACAATGCTGGTGAAAAAAATCTGGAGAATTAGTATGTTTTCATATATTTTTTCAATGGAGTTGCATCACAGTGTTTTAAAAATTGTGTGTTAAAGGGAGATGAAAATTGCAAAGTCCCTCAGAATTAGCAAACAGCAGACGCAAGGTTGCCTACAGACTTGTGATTCCCTCTCATGCACCTTTTCTGCATTATGCGAGACACTCCGTTCACATAACGACGTGCTCCACTCCACGGGAACATGTCTCATTCAGCACTTGGAAGGAGCTGTTGGGAGGACGAAGCAGGGCCACGCAGCAAAATCAGGTCGTCGTATGCTGGAACGAAGCCTCATCAGCTGCAAAAAAAGCAAAAGCTGCAGACAGTGCAGGGCCATCTCTCTTTTCCAAGATCTCTCTCTTCTTCTGCTTCAGAATTTGGAGGAATATCTGCTTCCCTGAGATATAAGTCGCCCTGTGTTTTGATGGGCAATCCCATTGCTACCACACACATCACACATACGGGCTACAACGCTGACGCTCCCCTTGCTGTAGCCATGAGCCAGAGCTCTGCCACTTCCAGAAACCCAGACAGGGTCTCAAACCCCCACCTGATGTAGAGTAGCTGTAAGATGAAGCAGGGAAGAGCGGGGGGGATGATGATGAACAAGGAGGCAGCTGGGGCAGTTGAACATCACTCCAGCCCGTGGCTGAGTGCTCTGGGAATACATTCTCACCCCACGCCTCTTCAGTCAAGTCTGGTTTGGAAAGTGGGACACGAGTTTCGAGCACCTAGACAGAATAACCTTCACTTTAAATTCACATCATTGCTCACATCAGATGAGCCTACCTGAACCAGGACACCGCAATTCACCGAGACATTGTGAAACATTTAATCTTATGGTTTGTGTTTGAGAGAGTTTAAGAAGTGAAATGCTGCTTTAAGGAAGTTTTAAATTTGTTTCCATAGGGTTCATGCAATACTTCCCCAGCTCACACCACCTGCAACATGCATCTCTACATCACTTTGCAATAGCAAAAGACCATAGCAGCAGTACCTCCAGGTGGGTCCAAGAAGTTGCAGACATTAAAAGCACCCAGTGATGGTTGTGCTGGCTGGGTGGTGGTGGGAGCAGTAACTTGGGTGATGATGATTACACACAAACTCCAAACCAACTGATCTCAAAAGTCACTTTGAAAACACACCAAAATGAGCTGCTAAGTGTATGGCAGCAATGCTCCTCTAAAACTGTATTGTGTGTGCGTTAAACAACCAACAAGCTCCACCAAGGGATCCAAGGACAAGAGCCATAGCAGCAGGGTCCCAGATCTCAACTGTTGGACGCTGGTCCTTTATAATACTGAGGAAAAGGCAGATGGAGATGCGGTGGAAGTGGCAGCCCACAGCTCCTGGATCAGGTCCTTTGCAGGGTGAGCACACCCAACACATGCCACCAACCCAACCAGCTCACCTCTAAGGACAAGGCCTTGAAGGAAACCTCCCAGACAATCTGCTGAGCAGCACTGGGTGATTTCTAGTGAGAGGATGAGCCCTGCTGTGAAAGCCCACAGTGCAAGCACACAGATCTATACCCCAGTAGTTTTAAAAATGAAGATCGTATAGTTTTCAAAATAAACACAGTGAACAAATTGAGAAAAATCCTTCTGCCATCTGCCAACCAGCACTGAGGACTTCCCACCAAACCAGTGTGTTTTCAGGGGTTCTGCAGAGGCTAGCTTTACACCCACAATCAGCATCTTCACCTGCAGTTTGAGAGTAACTGTAAATTCACGCGGCATCACTGCACCCAAATGGAGCTGGATACAGACACGTGTGTGTCTTCCAGAAAGATGATTTAGCCCAAGCTTACAACACAGGGGCCTATATTCTAGTAAACGTCAGCTTTCAGTAGGACCTATAGATTACAGCTGAACCACGCACTGAGAGCTCCTGCCTCTGCTCCAGTGCTTTCCTTGCCACCTGATTCTCAACTCCTCTTCCTCCAGCAGTTATCACCTTGTACCTTTCAGGCTTGCTTGGAGATGCAAGTCGCACAGGTCCAAATGAAAATGGGATGGGAAAGGGCCGAGGGAGGTCAGCCGGCCCTTTTCCCCTGCCCCAAAGCAAGGTGAAATGTAGCTCTTGCTCCTGACAGATGTTTGCTCTTAACAGATCTCCATTTGTGGAAGAGCTACTACCATCTTCCAACAAATCTGTCCAGTGATTCCTTATCATTTTTTTTTATATTTGGCCTTAGAAGAAACTATCACTCATCCCAGCTGCAATTTAAACCCAGTTTACCATACGATTTCCAGCTCAGCTCTTTCAGTGCATCCTCACAAGTACATTTTCCCACATTTTCAAGACATCAGTCATGCCACCCTCTACTAAACTCTCAATTCCGAAGTGCAGCACCTCAAGTTGGGTACTTACAGGGGCTCCTGTGAAGCACAGGATTATCTTGAGTCTCACCAAATACATGGCTATTTGTCAACCTTAGCCTAAAGCTTGCTTTTCTACCACCAGCAGGACAAAAGGCCAGATCCCTTATCTGAAACCAGGTCAACTAGTTGGCTCCACTCTGAATTTGTGCAGTTGTTTAGCCCTGCCTAAATTTAGTGCCCTGCTGAAAAGGATCTTGTCTTTCTTCACCATCTCCTCTCTGTTGCAACAATTTCTACAAGTTGCCAAGACTATTTTGAATTGTAATGCTATCTTATCTTTCACATCTGTCTAGCTTCCTGTTGACTGCAAATTTAACGTGTGTACTACTTTGTTATCCAGGTCGCTAATAAAAATGAAAGATAAGTGACCTACAGCAATTCCCACAGCCCCATGCAATACGGTCTTCCATTCTGACACCGGGTGCAAGATGGAAGGAAACCACTCCCACAGCTGAGTTGCTTACAGCCTAGCTCAGCCCACGTCTAAACACAATTCAATCTCTGAAACCATGCTTTCCCTTTTTGCAAACCTCTTTCTGTACTTGCCCAACAGCCACTACAGATTTTATCCTATAACCAAGTGCAACGAAGGTGCCAAATTCATCATCTGTGAATTTCTTTCGGAGTAGGACTTCAGATCTTGCGGGGGATGCAAAGCCAAAGTCTGCCCTATCTGAAGGAGGTTTTAACCAGTAATTCCTTTTACCCTTGGTTCTCAGGAGGGATTACATTCATGTGTGTAGACAAAGCACACAGATTCCTTGCAGCAGATTTCTTCATTTGCCAGTGCTACTGCACAGCTGTTCAACTACTTATTTTCCTGTCACCCACCAATAAGAGCCTAAACTAGATAATTACTACTTCCTACTTTCACAAAACTTGTTCTTCAGTATCTAAACCCCCTTCTTTCTGTTTACCTCCATGAAAGGGCTATTTAGAGTTTTAACAGCTGGCTTACCAGGAGACCAAGTCCTGTGTTACCATAAGCAAATGTATCCATACCTTCACTTGGGAAACTCCTTCCTCCCCTAAGCCCGTAGGTAGGAAGACAGCTTTGTGTTGACTGAAAACAGTGCACCTACAGAAGGAACTGCAGAACCTTGCTGTTGGGGCTGGAGTCAATTCACTGAGATCCCAGCTAGACCATATTTTGGAGCTAGAATAAATATTAGCTTGTTTCCTACTCTTACCTTTCCTTTATCACTGTCTCATTAATAGCTTCAGTTCCTGTTAATTTTTTTTTTTTTTTTTTTTCCTTGACAAAGCACATCTTACCTCCTTTTATTCGTGCCCTCTGAGGTATTTTCTTCTTTTACTTCTTCCAGAAGTTTGTCTTCCTTGGGGGCAGAAGAGCCAAATGGATTGCCACATTAGCTTTCTCATTCCATGCCATTACACTTTTAACTACAGTGCTTTCAAATAGGTAAATGAGCTTTTAAGTGATCCCAGTTGTACTATTGGCCTTTGCTACAATCCCACATTAAAGCTGATTCAATTTTACTTACCTCTATTGCTCAATTAAGAAGAATACACAAAGAGAAGCGTAGCTCTGCAATTACTAATTGCAGCCCAGGAGGGAACTGGGCTGTTCCATTGCCCACGATGACAGATCACTGCACTACAGCCCATTTCCCATGTACCCAACAAGGGGAACTTGGCTGTACCTCGCTTGCTACTCCTTGAAGTAGCTATTTTTTTTGAGGAAGAAGCAACAACAGCAATCCTCGGTTGCATAAGATGATTTCAAATAGCTTTGTGCATGTGTATGCACCAGCTGTATGCTCTGTGCTACACCAGAGCAAATATCTGCAGGGTGAGACGCACATGGTTAACAGGAGCTTCTGAAGGAACTGAAGCCTTTGCTCCAACAGCAACTCCTTTATTTACTCATCTAGAAAAAGGAGAATGATTTTTGTCGACAGGGAGCAGCTTCACTGTCTCCCACACAATATATATTAGCATACCCAGGACCCAACAAATCTTTTCAGTGTTCTTGCACCTCACTACGCACGTATACCTGTATCACAGATCATTGCCACTAGTAGCTGTAGTAGGAGTCATAAAAGCAAGAAAAAAAAGTTCAGAGCTTCTTCCAGGCCACTCAAACTTAAAGTTTTACACAGATATTGAGTTATGTAAGCTGGTTCAGTCATTAAAGGCCATTTCTCTATACAACCAAAAGCTGATCCTAATCACAAGGCTGGGGCCTGCGTCATACCTTGCCACAGCCTTTGTCAGATGCCAAGACATTTATTTCTTATTTTAAACACATTCCATTATCCAACTTTAAAATACGTGGCTGTATTTTAGTTTTATGGCACAAGTTACAACAGGAGTCAGCTCACTGCGTTAAGCAGACACGATGTACTGCAATGCCATAGTCTAAGCTCTCTAAATTTCTAACCAATTTAAAACCATTTCCAGATTAATTTCCCCCTTGTTCAGGAAAATCCTTATTGTAGCTGAACTAACAAAATAAGCCTGTGTTGCAATAGTCTGCAATGAATGCAGTATTACATTTGAGATGATTACAGTGTACATAGTCACTGAGACACACTTTTGGGATCCAGTCTGAGTTATTCTTCAACTCCCCAGACTAACTTGACTTCACTTTCCTTTCAGACAACCAGAAATCTGCCCTTCCCCTCCACCCAATTCAGCACATACGTACCAAATTACAGAATCTGCCATACACCACCCATTTTCCACTAGTAAAATTCATAAGCAGACACAAATGCAAAGCAAAATGTCATTTTATTTAATTCAAGGACTATTTTCCTTCTAGTATTGCTGAAGGGATCACCTCCTGGGGAATTGATCATTACAAAGTCCCTGTCTAAAAGTTCAAGTGCTCTTGTTGTACATTCTTTTGAACCACAGAAAACATAATGACCAAGTAGGTGGGCAGCTACTTGCAGTTTTACCCCACCTAAATTAGCATTGCTTCAGGCTAGAAAACAATTCAAGTAGTAAAATCATGGAAAATGTTAACCTTTAAGGTCACTACCATATTTTGATCAAGAAGTCCTGAATGTATGAAAAGAACATTTGTACATGTTATGAAGTTTTTTTTTTTAAACCAGACACTGTCAAAGATGGCAGTTAAGTATTTTGGACCAGTTGTCAACCAGATATTTAAGAGTTCTATCTGAAGGTTTATTACCAATTTTGTTATGCAATTCACTTTTCACATTAAGCTCTTTAACAAAAGCAACATATACCCGCACCAGAATCACTGTAGACAGATTTAGTTTTATAGAATGCCCTTCTGAAAATTCATTTCAAAATAGAGATGCTTTTTCTCCAGAACTGTAAAAGCCATAAAAATGCAAAATATCTGTTAGGAAATTTTTAATCAAAATTATTCCTTAATGTTCAAAATAACATTTAACCTCCTACTTTTTTTTTTGTTGTCATCCACATATTGATCAATAGACTAAACAGGTAACAATGGTTCACGTGTTTCCCCCACCTGAAACATTTCTTCTAACACAGGCCCAAGATAGGCAATACAGAGATTCAGGGACATGGATTATGCATGGCAAAGGTAACCCTCTATCATTTTATTTTAGAACAACTCTGATTCTAGCACACAACTTTGAGTCTCAGTTGTTTTCAATCTGCTCTAGGTCCAAGTCCCCACAGTCTAGAGGAAAGATGCCTTCTTCGGTGCTCTCACAATCACTTGTGTCCTCATCGCTTTCACATACTGCAGCTGCTTTCTTATAATCCCTTGTTTTGAAGCTACCTTGGCATGACCCATGATGCCTTACTTCATCCACTTGTTCTTTCATCGGACTGGAACCAGGGGTGATGATGTTCATAAGATCATTTGAGTCACATGGGGATGACACAATTGTCTTCATTTGTGTGTCATCATCATCATCTTCATAGTCAAGGGAGCAAAGACTTTTGGAATTTTTTAAAGTCTGCAATTAAAAAAGCATATTAACATATTAACCATGACTGTATACAAGGAGCAGAATAAATTCCTTAAATTCTTGAATGGATTGAGAGTGTGTACTCAAAAGTGAAGTGCCACATATGCTTAAAGTAATCCTAGAAACAATGAGGAGCATGAAGAAAATGGTAATTATTTACTACGCAACCTGGTTTTGCCTATGTAGATTCCCATTAGTGAGAAAAACCACCCAACCCCTTTTTTTTTTTTTTGTGAAACGATTCAAAACCCTAGCTTTTGTCAACTAAATAAGGAACAACAGATGCTTATTTTGATGTATTAGTTTTCTGGCAAATCCAGAGCACAACATTTGGTAACATCAGCATTTAGGTCAGACAGCTGCACTGCAGCCTGGTCAACAATGAACTTCTCCAAGTTCCCAAGCGTGCAGACAATGAGCCCATGGGCCTCACCTCAGAGACAGCAAGAGTCTGCAAGGCAAATGGCACATTTGGGTAACCTCAAAACAGGAGAAAACCAAGCTTCTGGTAGAAGTGTCTTAGTCCAGAGTTGGCTTAGTTTGTCTTACATTTGGGTACCATTTGCAGAAGAGTTAAGGAATTTGAGAACTCAATTTATGAAGAGTGTATTAAAAACAGAGGGGCACTCACTTTTATTGAAACAAAGAAAAAAAAAAAAACTCTGATAAATGTGCTATCTCTGTCCCTCAGATAAAGAAATAAAATACCTAAGGTCCTCATGTAACTGTAAGGGATCCTTAATGAGAATCTAAGAGCAGCATTTGAGGAAAACATAGGTGTACAGACAGCGCAAGTTAGATTTTAATAAGTGAGAAACTTTTAAGTTCTGCCCCAAACAAGCACACAGTGGGAGGAGGGTGAAATGGTCAGGGCTCCTTTCAGAAATGGTTAAGATCTAGGAGAATAAAGCTGTGGTGGCCTTTAGTATCTTACTGGTTAAGTGCCTCCAGCCTCACATACGCACGGCAATTGTTTTATTACGAGCAGATCCACAGGGAGCACCACCAACTTTCACACCCATTTTCAACTTCCTCCCTCAATTTGTCATTTCTTAAGTATTTTACATTTGTTGACATATTCAGACAAAATAGGAACATTGCAACATTCCTGTTACGCTATACTCCAGATGCTCCTCCAGAGCACTGGATAATCTTTCTACTTCACCACTGCACATCGGCAGCCACATGAGCAGCTTACCAGTATCTTTGGGTGGTTTTTAAACAAAACTTCACATATCTTATAAATTAGATATTAGATAAATTAGTTAACAAGCCATAGGTTTCAAGCCAGAAGCAGCTATAAGGGATAATCTGGTTTGTTTGGACAGACAGAAGCAAGACCTCATTTAGGAGTTGATTTATGCAACTCTAAGACCTGCACCCAAAGATCAACTTTCAGAAAAAAAGTGACTGTTGACCACAGTTCTGTCAGGAGGAATTCACCACAGTCTGTTAGCAATGGTTAAAACCCACATGCAATTTTGCACATGACTAGCATCAACAAAATTGATAACAGTGCATAATCAGAAAGCTTTCTATTTCCAAATTTCAATCCCCTGTGAAAACAGTTTTGGTATAAAATACACTCCTGTTTTCAAAACATTTCTATATAGCTCACAGCTTATTCAAGTACAAAGATTTGAGTTTCTTTTTATGACTAAGAGGTGTGAATTTCTTGTATTTACTTAAAAACAGAACTATGTTTTTGAAGCAGAAAGGGCTAAAGGATATTTTAATCCTAATTCTATCTCATCGCTTTGAAAAAGAACATATTTCTTGTACTGTATCTCCCTATAGTGGACGATATTTTCAGCTCTTTAAATCTGATAGTAGGCACTGGGAAGGAAAGGGATCAAATAAAGGAAAGCTTTGAAAGTTCTGCTTTCAGTGTTTTAGAAAGGAATTCCCAAGTTCCCCTGCAAAATATCTTTTATTCAATTTACTGCTAGAAATTAATCCAACCACACAGCTGTCTCTCTAGAAGGTTTGTGTACATAAATGGAAAATTGCCTGTTAGCTGTGCTGTGCTGAAACCACTTGAATGGGAACTTCTACCCGGTTTCCACACAACAGCAAGTGCATTCAACTGGTTCTTTGTTCACTCACTTGTCACAACCGCACCAAACTAAAAATAGGTGGATTTATTATCTCGCAGCACAATCCCGCTTCTTTCACAAAGCAAAAAGGTAGAAATTGCAATGCATTCAAGTCCTCTGAAGGGCGGCTTTACACGTTACACTGGTACTGTACCACACCTTCCACGCACAATTGTGCTCGGTGGGGAGCCTGCAAGTACTCGCTCAATGGTCCTCATTTCATGAAGGATGCTGGACTAACAGGACAAAAGAGTCCACGGTTGGCAATGGATAGAACTCAATCAGCTAAAAGTATTCTTTTGTGTGATGGGAAAAAAAAAAAAAAAACAAAAAAAAGAAAAACAG
>WHYT01017551.1:541651-608092 GCA_009806455.1 Tetrax tetrax
TTTTTTTGGATGGGAAAAAAAAAAAAAAAAAAAAAAAAAAAAAAACCAGTTTTAAAAAAAGTGAGGCGAAAAAATGTCTGAATATTAAGGAAAAAAAAAAAAAAAAAAAAACTTTGTACCAAAAACAATGGTGGGGAAGGAAATAAAAGAAATCTCTCTAGACCCTTGCCACACAAAGCAAACAAGAAAGGCCCAGAGTAGCTTGAAAGGAAGCTAATGTCTGTACTCTTTATTAAACCTCCAGTGCAGAAACCCATAATACATCACTTTCCAAATATAAAAAGCAATAAAAAGGTTGTTTTTGTTTTACTAACAAAACTAGAACATTTGCTACAGTAGTCAAGGGAAAAATAAGTCATTGATGCACATGAAAACCTAGCGCATAATGGGAGCGGCAGTTCTCATGCTTCTTCCCCGTGCCCCCCCCATACACCAAGTCTACCCATTTCCCCCCCCAGTTTTGAATGGGGGTGGTGGATACAGCTGCTCTGAAGAGGTGCAGCTGCAGCAGCTGGTGCAGAGCAAGAAGCAGAGGAAGCCTGAAACCACCAGCAGCCCTAAGCCCATCCTCCTGCATCTCAGCAGTAGTCATCGGGACAGGACGGGCTGCTCCCTGAAGCCACAGGCTGAGGAAGAGAGGGAATTCAGACTAATTAGACCAGTTACCTGGCTTGCTTTCTGTTCCATACGGAGACTTTCGCCTATGACTGCACAACACAAGAGATGCTGGTTTAAGAGATACTGGCACTTTGAGTTTCTTGATTGTTAAGGTCTCTACCAGGGATATGAAAGATTTGAGCGATGCAGCGGTCCTCATGATCCTGGAATTTCAGCAACCAATCCCAGCGTAAAACACTGAAGATGCAGCAACACATAGCTTTTTCTGTTGCTTCCCTATACACAGGCAGTTGATGGAGATGGGGAAGGAGCTAGGGAGATGGGCTTCACAGGTCCTTCCTTCACTTCCCAGACTTACATTTCCTATAGATTAGTCAGACCGGCTCAAAACCAAATGCCTTTACCAATTGCAATTCACACCACAGTCCAGTTTTAGATCAGAAGCACCACACACAGCATGACATGTTGGTGTCTCAGGCACTAACCTGTCCCCAAAAAGTTTAGCTTCAGCAAAAGCAAAGTTCACATGAAATTCATTACACCGAGGAGATTTCATTTAATGAAGCTAACAGGGAGACTTAAGGAAGGATTTTAAATTGTAAGAACAAACTGTCACAAAACCACTGGTCCTAAGCAGCTCACTGAAGTTGGAAACTGCCTTCTGCACACACTGTCACCCGACTGACATCACATCCCACCACAAACAGATGTCAACAGTGTCCCTCCCTGTAAACTGAATTTTCACTTCATGCACCTACTTACTTGCATTAAAATCATTACCTGTGACAATTCCAGTTGGAGGATGTACAGCGTTTATTGTAAATAATTAGAAAAGTCAGCTGGTTGTATAGATTAAAAAATATCCCATGATAATCCCAATGCGTGCATCTTCTACTGCGCGTAAAGTGAAAAACAGTAAGAGAAATGCTGTGCTTATGTAACAAACTATTGACCTTTCTGCGGAGTAAAGCTCTTGATGTTTGACTCCCCCTTCCTGAACGGCACCGAGCATTTTGTGAACACTTCAGTGTTCACAGATAACTTCAGCTTTAAGAAGCTTGCAGTTGAGAAGGAATACTTCTCAACACTCAATACTTCATCAGTATGAAGTAGCACTGACAGGAGGAAAACAACATAGTATATATAACATTATATGCCTGAAGCTTGCTAATACACTCCAAAAGGTAAAAAACAAAGTTAACTTGGAAAGAATTTCTCCCTGCTCAAATGAGAAATCAAAGGTGTAGAAACATATTAAGTTTTTAAATTAATGTGCCTAAAATATACATTTCAGGTCAAAAAAGTCATTGCAGATCTTTAAACTATGCTTTTGAAATAAACCAAAAGACAAAACATTTTTTTTTTTCTTGTATTGAGCTACAAACCAAATAGTTAAACACATTTCTATTTATATATTTTGTGAAAACAGAACCAAGTCTCTAGAGAATTCCTGACACTTTCATATGCAAAATTTAATCTCTGATCAAATTCACTCTGGGAACCAAACACGCTGTTCACTTTTTCTAGCTCTGTAGTTATCCCTCGTTTTCCTGGAAACTCGACATGTACTTTTAGATTTTAAAATTGCAATGCTTATTTCACCATCTATAACTAGGAAGCTGAAAAGATATGGAATACTGGATATGAATGAGAGAGCAAACAACCTCTACCCTTTCTAGAATAACCATTCCTTACATCAGAGAGAAAATTATTGCTGCAGTTCTTGTAGTCAAACAAGGTAAATTCTATTTGCAAAGCCAAAGACCTGGTTAAAAATCAATACAAGCTGACACACAGCAATATGGCTACGCCTTGAAATGAAAGTTGTTCACTACTTTGTCTCTGCTGTATCTTCAAAGGTTATTTTAATTTTTTAGATGTAGGTGTCCAGGAAGAGAAGTAAACTGACATCAGCTCATTTCACTTCAGATGCTAAACAGCATCACGCAGTAACAGGCTTTCATCTTCCACTAGCCAGACTGTTCTAGATTTAAGCATGCAGTTCGCTGGTGTAGTCTACCATGAAAGTTGATCTATTTATTGGCCTAGATTTTTATGTTTATATTCTAAATTCTGCCACAGTATCCTTATAAGCTTTGTTTATGAGCTGTAAGAACTTGTGATTTAACTTGGCTTTTTATTTAGCCCTAATATTTGAAAAAAAATACTATGGCTTAATGAAATAGAAATTTTTAAGTGAAATTCTGAATTTGTCTAATTATATTAACATAAGCAAGAACACAAGGGTGTTCATCACCTGAGATAACTGACAAAAACCTTGGAATAGTTTGGAATACATTGGATTAGTCTACAAACGAGAAAACCAAAAAGCACAAAGACTGGGGGGAATGTGGGATCCAGCTGTCTGCACCACTGCAGTCACTTGTCACCCGCACCGGTGGGAAGATTTTGGGAACTCATGCACTGCAGTCTTCAGATCAGTACAGCAGCCTACTCTTTTAGCTAGGAATAACTTCATAGGGCCCAAGTAAATTCCTAATAGTCACGTGAATTAGAATTCACACTAAATTCCTAATAGTCACGTGTGAAGTCACAGGCATGCCAGACCCCAAACACAACAGATTAAGTTCAACCTGAACACCTGCTTCTTCCCCAACCCCAAATTCAGACATAAATTATTCATGATAGGCACTCCACACAGAACATTAAATTTCACTCAAACTAAATATCCTTTCCACATTTTCTCCTTGTAGCTGTTTGCAAAGATCATCCAAACAACTGAGGAGAAAATCCACAGCCCCACTCAGAGCTGTTCGCTCAACCCCCATCTGCTTAGCGCACACGTGTGCCCAATTAAGTTCCAACATTAAGTAACATCAGAAACCAAGGAATTTAAGAAGATTAAAGAAAAGTTTGTCAGTCTAAAGGTGAATTTAAGCAGACATAACACTACTGCCTTTTTTATTCATTCCTTTCTAAATTAAATTTTGGTTGGATAGGGGCAGTTTAGTGAGGGAAACTCAGGTGCTGGGGTTTAGCAGCTTCTACAAGTCCAGGACCATTCATCACAGGGGTCAGCTGGTTTTGTTTGTTTATTTTTAAAGACAAATTGGAAGCTAAGTGAGTTAGTGTACTACTTCACATAATACAGACAAAACGACCATTCGACACCAACACTAACACGAAAAGGGTGAACATATATAGCAGTTTTTCCCCCTTATAAAACCCAGGCCAACATTCAACTGCATTTTTGAAAGTTTACAGTATGGAATTTTAATTAAGAAGTTGGCATCTTACATTCTCTAATTCAGTGGATTTGTGAACTGCAACCTTTTACCTCTCCTGTTTAAGTATAAATCATGCAAGCTTTTATTATAAGAATGTGGAATTACATTCTACAAACATCAGGCCTACCTATTTCACCTGCACATAATTAAGTAGAAAAAGTTCCAACTGGTCTTAGTACTAGTCCAGCAAGCATGGACCTACAGAAGCTATGAATTATTCTATCAACTAAAACAGAAGAGGCTCACACAGTAGATTTAACTGTTCTGAATTGGCCAATAATCAATATAGAGTCAAACAAAGTGGAACATAATGACATTTGCTTTGTTCAGCTGAACAATACAGTCCAAGACTTTAGCCAGGAGAGAGACAACTAAGCCAAACAAGACAACTGCTAGATACAGCAGCAGTATTCATCTGAAATGCACTGAGTCATTAGAACAGAGGTTTCCTCAAAGAAAAGAAAAGAAAAAAAAAAAAGACTTGAAAGGGCACTGAAATAGCAGGATGAGTGCACTGGAAGATGGGTTCTAACTCTGTTCTTGCTTAGGCAGCAGCTGGGGTCTCTTGCAAGACCAAAGCAATTGCTCTGTCTTAAGGGAAACAACTGTCTTTGCACACCTTCATCAAGTTATTTTTCTACTCCCTGCTTGGCCCTGAGCACATCTCTAACACGGACAGCGGATTTAACGGATTCAACATGGACTAGGGATCAACTGAAGAGGTGGACAATGTGGAATTGGGCCTCTGTTGTGCTCAAGCCACCCAAGCTTGAGAGTCTTCAGTCCGGCAAATTCATCAGCCAACTGCATTAATGACTTATGAACAAACATCCACACCATTTGTGTGCCTACAGGGATGATGGCCACATCTGGTTTTGTAGTAGAAGGGCAAAGAGGGAAACAACGTAAGCACGTGCTCTCTCGCAACAGAAGTGATTCATCTTTTGCCAGAGCTGTTCCATCTTTTCCGATTCAAGAACTTTTACCTTCCCTTTCAGAAAAGAAACAGACTCTGGAAACGAGAAACAACTTAAAGTGCATACTACCATCTTCATTAATAATACGAAGAAGTAATTTTATAGAGACTTAGTTTAAATGTCTAATTCATACAGACTTTAGAAAGATGCATCTAGTTTTCTGTATTTTAAACTGGAAATACGGGAGCATGCTTACATCATTAACATGAGCTACTCACACATCTCTTCACGTAGACATACACCAACATACTTCACAGCTGCTCAAGATGAGCAGTACAAGAAAACTGCTTGACGAGAATAGGAGTGCTTGCGGTATCACCTCTCAGCATTCAAGATCAAAAAACAACGGCCACCCTGGGACGCCAAAGCCTTTTAACATATTACTCCTCCAACAGAGCAATTAACAGACTTGCACACGACAGTCAACAACATTATAAAGTCACCTCCAAATCTAGGAGTTTTACTAGGTTTCTAGATTTCCAACTAGATGCATTCAAACAAGAGGAGAAAGAGCTATAGCTGTGCTTCCACAAAACTCCTAATGATCAGGCACGTTTTGAAGTTCACTTTACCATGCCAAACTCTTCTCAAGTAACAGGGTTTAAGTTGACTCTGATTATGCATCAGAGTAACACAGGACAGGATTTGACCTTTGTGGCTTCAAAACATGACCACGTTGGCTTCATTTCCTGCCATTTATGTGTCATCTATTTTTATAGAGAACTTCTATTCCTGAGCAGTTTCGCCAAGGTCTTATTCCTTCATGGCTTTGCTATGAGCTGCAAACAATTACTTTCACAACTGAATCGCATATGCACTGATTTCTGCAGAGCACACCCATGTACCAACTTGTCTTCAAATTCTAGCATGTTCTTTTTTTTTTTTCCTTTTATCCTCAGGACAAATATTTCAGTTGATACGATGGGTCAAATTTATAAGAAATTAAAAGTAAAGTCCAAGTCCTGATTCTAAGGCCGCCCTCATTAGTTACTGACAGATGTCAGCCTCACCTATATTATTGGGTTATGCTGGCACTCCATCATAACCAGCATTTTAAGGGATTCTATAATTGGGCCATAAAGTTAACTTCTGCCAGGGAAGGGGGATGGGAGAGAAAGGGAAACACGACCTCAGCTTGGGAACAGTTCCCCCTTCTTCGGACTAATTTTCCACTACAGAAATACTCGTCCGAAACAAAGCCTTAAGATCTGGTTATACAAGTGCACGCAGGCACACGTGGGTACATACACATGCAGACAGAGTACAAGTGCTGTCACAAATCTTTCGCTCGACTCGATGTAAAAACCACAATTTAACAATAAATTTTTGTAGGAGCATTAATTCAGACCGTAGGTGGACTCTTGCCACTAATTATTTCCAGAGACAAGCTGAACACAACACATTTGTTTAGAAAGAACAGAATTAGCACTGTTCACCTTCAATCTCCTTCTCCCTCCACTGCATTTTTCTAGGTTATATCTGATTTTGGACTCTTTTGAACATTTCTGAAACTGTGTGGCTCAGGAAGTGTTCCTGACATCAAGTGGCAAGCCTGCTATATATTTTTAATATTGAATCAACTTGTGCTAAAACTTCTGTTTGATAAATACAATTTGGGCAAGTTTGTTTATTGGTTCAAATACCAAAGCTGACAACACTTCAGCAGTTGATGCTCAGTATATTTTTTTAAAAAGTTAAGTCAGGAAACCACATATGTGGTCCTTTATCCTTCAGCTGCACTGAAAAACACCAATATATGTTTTAAAATACATCATACTGAGTCAGAAGAGAAGCAAGGTATATGCAACTTTGTGTAAGACAGAGTCAACATTCAAAATCCTGAAGCACTGTGGTAACACTAAAACTGAGCTCAACTTCTCACTGCATGACCAGCTTAATTTTTTCTCTATTTTGTAATAAAATCAGTTTGCATGAAAAAGTTGTGACATTCAAAAGCTATACATTCAAGTACTAGACACACTTTGTTTTCAAGACTCAAATTTGTTTATACTCCCACAAACTGTAAGCTTCCTAGCATACCATAAAAGCCTTTTAAGTTTTAGTCACATAATGAAAATTGAAATCAGGAAACTTATCAGAAGTCTCATTTATTTAAAATTCAATTTCTGGTAATACTTAAGTTTTATTGCAGAAGCACGTGTCATCGTCAGCATGTAAAGAACTGAGAACTTTCAAGTATATGAACAGGCTATTGGATTATCTGCAGCTAACCTTACACTAAACCATCACCTCCTAGACCACTTATGCAGAAAACATCTGCTTATAACTGTACTCCATTAAAAGTTGCATCTAGCAGCAACTTAAGAAAACCCACACAAACTTATCTTCAGTTTGTATATTACTCAAAAAAAGCATGTAAACAAGTCAGTATTTCCCATCCTAATGGAAGACCAAATTGACATCACTAATTGATGCAGATAAATTCAAATCAGTTCATTTTCACATGCTGGAGGCATCTGTTTTACTTTTATCACACCTATGTACCAGCATATAACATGCAGAAGGAACTGATCTATCCAGTGCAAGACTAATGAAAGACAAAGTGACAGTTAAACGTAAGACTTTCCAAAGTGATTTTAATAAACCTCTCTGCAGAGAAAAATCTCAGGTGGATCAATTCGGTTTGGGTCTCTTTCAGAAGATGACGCATCATGTCAGAAGTGACTGTCAAAAAGCAAAGGAAGTTTCACAACAGATAATATTCAGAGTACAGAAGACCAAAGCCTAGTTTCAGAATTAAAAGAGTCCTTCCATTCTGGTACTATAAAGATGCACTCATCTATGAATTCGATTAGCATGGTATTACAAGAACACTGAGTATTGAAAGGAACTTCTCTCCTCAAATTACCCTGCGTTAAAGTCAAAGCAGTATAACTAATTCTTTAATGATTTTTTTAAAAGTTGGAATTTCATTTTTTTTTGCCAAGAAATCTGGAAGAAGTTCCCATATCAATGATGAAACACTACTCAACTCTTCTGCTAGCCATCATCTCTTGTAATTTAGAGTAAGAGGGAAAAAAAAACCCAAAAACACCAAAACATAATCCCCTGCCACCTGCCAAAACCCAGATGGTAAAACCTGAGAAAAGCACTCTCACCTCTCTTTAAACCCTCTGGTGCAGCTTAAGCACATTAACTGTAAGTACCCCATACATAACCCTGAACCACAGCTCTTAACTCAATATTCTATTGTATTCCAAACAACATCACCAATAATTTTTTGCATAATCCAATTTTATGACAGGCTAAGTAATAATTAAAAAAGAAAGTATCCACAGCTGGCTGAAACCTGGTTTGTGAGTTAATAGACAGCCCCTTTTCTCATAATGTCAGATGCAGCTGGTCTGGTACTCATTAGCTCCTAACAACGAAAGCTTGCCTGTACCTACAGGAACTCGCCAGGAAGGAAAAGCAAAGCTGCAGCAGATATTAAGCTGCCTCCTCCTCCTCTTATTAGCACAGTGCTAACAGAAAAGCACTATATACATACAAAGCTAGGCTCGGGTATGACAAAGCAACACTGCTGAACAGCTCTGAGAAGCTCCAGCTATTTGCGAGAGATTTGTTACAGAACAAAAGCAAAAGAGAAGGGGGAAAACCTCTATCCTTAATGAGATTTCCTTTCCTTCCCTGTCCTCCAGGCTTACACCCCCTCGCTGTCAGAGCGCAGGGGACCGCCAGCACCAGGCCTCGCTCCATTAACGCCATTTCAGGCCTAGCTTCACATTGTGACCCACGCGCTGCTGATGCAAAGAAAGCAAAACGCCAGATGCTCGCTGTGCCCGCTACCTCAGCAGCGTTTCATTCACTACTCCAAAAAACTTCCAGGCATCCATTCAAAACCAATACCCCCAGCCCGGTCTGTCCTGTCACAGGACAAAGTGTTGGCTTGTCTTCAGCTCACTTTTGATGCTTGCCTATCATCTCTCAGCCCAGCCTACTCCTATCTCCTTTCCTTCTTCCCAAGCCTGCTGGAATTTGAACTTTAAATGGACGCCCTCCGTGGCAACAATAGATAAAAAAGGAGCCTTTGATTGTTCATGCGTTTAGGAAAAGAAAGGAGGAGATTCATCCTGGCTGTGACCTAGCAGGAACTCATCAAGCACGGCTCCCTTTCCATTGCAATGGGGTGCCTTCGCCTCTAGCTACTCATTCAAGCTCCCCACATCTATGTTTCCATTCAAAAGAGGATGAATTCTTCAGGTTTCCCCTGTTAAGGAATTAAAAGTTGATCCTATGAATGAAGGGCAACACCAGGCTTGGAAAGCTGCCAGAAGGTTCTGTAACACTCAGCAATTTGGAGTTAATTCAATACTTATTGATATCTAGGAGGATTTACAGTTGCATTATTTATAAGGGGAAAAAAAATCCCAGAGCCATATTTAGACCTTGGTAATAAACTATTTTTAGCACCATCTGTTTTTCTAGTTTGCTCCTTTGCTTAGGCAAGAACATACTTTTACCCAGCTCCTTGTCCATTTAAAAGAATCCACAGAGCCGAAACCAAAGCACAAGTAAACTGTCACACTGAATATTAACTGTGCAGCAATCCTCCTAATCATGTTTTGGAAACAAAAATTGCTGACTAAGGACAGTCTTGGGCTGATGCAACAGCGTACGTTGTCTTCAGTTACAAAACCAAACAGATTTTTTTTAATGCAAGGGGCAATGCATTTCACACAAAGAAGGTTACTATCTGGAAAGAAACAACCCATCATTAACTGCATTAAGCCATCTGAAAAAAAAGTGTTCACACTCCTGGCAGTGCTTTTCTTGGCAACAGTTGCCAAGTTTCACCCTCATTAAACCCATGGACATTTTGTCACAAGTACAATTCTGCCAGGCCAGGCTGCTGATAGAGGGGCAGGCACAAACCACGAGCAGCTGCTGCAGGCACCTTGCCTCCACGAGATGAGGTGCTTCAAGCTGCAGCTGCCACCCAGTCAAAAGCTCCCCCAAACCTCAAATTACCTCTTCAAGCTCGCATTTACATTCTGCTTTTAGTGTGGGACACGACACTGGTGGCCTCTGCAGCATGACAAGAGGGACAGAGTGAAGGGGTTGCACCGGCTCCTTGAATTCCGAGTGAAGCAAGGCTTTGGGTACTTGCATACCGATTAAGTTCTCAGAAACGCACTTGATAACAGCAAAATATTTATCTTATCCTCCTGACTCAGCAAAGTTTCCTTTTTACCCAAAATAGTAGCACAAATATTTAAAAGCTTTACTGTTAATTGTGACAGATTAAGAAATTTTACTTTAGAACAAACCAGAAAAAAACTCCTCTAAAATATGAGCTCACAGAGTTCTTTCCCTTTTCAAAGGGCTGCAAGTGGGTTTACTAGGGCTTACAGCACAAGTCAAGCATTCCTGGGAAGTAGAAGATACACAGAAAAAAAAAAAAGAATAAACCCCAGCATATAGCACATGGGTCAAAATTAAATTGTACAAATGCATAACAAACATACAGTCATTATAACGGGTTCCAACAAAATATTCCTGAAGACTTTAAAACTGTCAAGCAACCAATATTATTAATGTAACATTAATTTAGCACTGGCATTATGTATAAGTGTATAAATAGCTACAAACACTATCTCCTGAAGCATGAGAAGTTTGCAATGTGAAGAAGGAACTAGCAGCCCCTGGGATGCTTCCGTCCACTCCACCACTTTTTTCAGTGGCAAAAACAGGGCACAGCACTTCCAACAGCAAGTACAACTGCCAGGCAGGTGGAAGGGCTGCTCGGCTGTGTGGAACAGTCAGGCCATCCCCAGGATCAGAGGCAGGATGCTGCAGCCTGTTCCCAGGGAGAAGCATCTCCACACACCCCAGCAGCAACCGCTGTGCCCCATCTGCCAGACAAAGCTCAGCGGCTGCTACCAACCGACGTGCCGAGCGGTTTGTCCATCTCAAGGGGAAAGGGCTCCAAATCCTCACTGCTTTGACAGGACACATTTCAAAGGATAGCCTGCCTCAACCGAGAGGAGTTCAATAAAAACTGTTCAAAGGAGAGAATCGAAGCCTGCAGTACCTTCAGTGGCCATGTAAAGCACACGGACAAAAGCCAACACATACTGTAACTGTTGCAGTAAATTTAAGAGCTATCACCGAGCGTGTTTAAGAGTGAAAACTAAGCTTGCAACTTATAGTTTGGTTCCCTAAGGCTGTTGCACAACCGACAAACGCACTATGAGAACTAATTAATACTGGTGATTAAGCAAGAATGTAATTGGAGGATCTGGAAGGCTTCAAAATGCAGCTTGTTGCAAGCACTGTACCAAAGCATCCAACTTTTACGCAGGCAAGGATGCTCACTTTTGTGCGCTCAGCATCGGTTTTATATATAATCATGCACTTTTACACAGATTTGAAAGTGTAACATACCTTACTCCTTTTACAAAGTTCACACCTTATAAGCTAGCACATGTGTAGCATGATTATGCATTAAGACATGACTATAGGGACACATGAATGAGAGTCTCAGAAAGCAACTGGAGAAGACAACGGCAAAAAGCCAGGATAAGGCTTGTTAGGATCTGCCCATCCACCCTTCCCTTACACACCAGATGGCAATGGACGACAGTTAACTGTCCTTAAAAATCAGTGATCATAATGAAAGGACTTTGTGATTAACTCTCAAGTCCATACCCATTTGAGAGATGGCTGGATGCCAGCGAAGGAAACTGTGCAAAGTCAGAAGAGTCTGTACAAACTCCATTTATACCCCGATCCACACCTCCAACACCAAAACCCTTTCTCAGCCAGCCTTCTTACACAACAAGCCTACGTTAAAGTCATCTGGTTATAGCTGTGTCAAGTAATATATTGGCAAAAATCAGAACCCATTAGGAGATTTGCAATTTATCCTAGTTAAGTAGCTAATAATCTGTAAATTAAGTCTGAGTTTATCTTCAACCCTTGAATTTAAAAATAATGTTCCAAAAGCATCAAGGCAGTTTTAACTAAGAACGTGACTGAAAAAAGGGCTCATACAATAGAAGTAGCTTTTAACTTCAATAAGCTTGTTACTGCTACTTTGCATTTTGAACAATATTACTTCAGTCCTTATGATGATCACCATTCAGTAACATGCTTCCATGCCAAGGCCTCCAAAAGCAGAGCACAGGGGAAAAGGTACAGAAAACTTTTTATATTTATGTTATTTATACACACATATAAATATGTGCTCTTTAAATAGCTACAAATAAATCACTGTCTCCTGAAGCTAGTTAGAATAAATATATCAATACTAGCCTGCAAGGTCACTTACGTTAACTTGCTCAGTGTTAACTCCTAATGTGGAGTGGCATCACTCTTGACAAAATGCTTCTGCTAGGAACATGACATGCACACAGACCTCCTCAACCATTTCCACTAATTCACCATTTTCTACAATTGCTATATTTTCACAGGAACATGCTGGCTTATGTTCACTACAAAAGCAACAAAAACATTACACTGGACATCCAGGTATGCTGCTGGTTTGAGGAATTCATTTATCTTTAAAAAAATCTGAATTCTGTCCATTCTTCTAGGGAGAGGACACCTCCTGCAGAGCTCAAACACCACAGTGAAGAGGTAAGCTAACTTGAATTTGGAACAATTTTTTTTCCAGGGATAAGGTAGCAACCAAACAGTTCAGACCTCAAGAGTTAAACAGCTCCTCAAAAAAGGGGGATCAATTAGGTTCTTTCCAGTATACTCAAGTCACTTAAGATCACTAATCGCTACACACTTAACTACCAAGGCTCTATGCCTTCTACTACCATTGAAGTAGCCTGGGCTCAGTAATAGAGGACAGACAATTCTCGTTTCTTCACACAGTCATTTGAACTCTCCAGGACATGTGTCCTTTCCTTAGGAGAGGGGATAGAAGAAGGAATTCAGTTATTTTAGAATAGGAATAGCAGAAGATAGTATTTTCAGAGTGTATATATCCTTTAATTACAAATTTGAGGTGAGTCTAGAAGTTAAACACACTCCACTGCAAAGTTAAGTATTTTTGTATCATATTAAACCGCATTAATCCATTCCTACTCACCTGACTCGGTATACAACCCAAGTACAAAGTACTTGAATTCAACAAGCTTAAGAGCCATTTACCAACCCAGCTGCACGCTTGCCTGCCCTGAAAACACGTCTTCCTGTGCCAACTACATGAGCTTTACAAGATTAAAAAAAAGCAAGATTTTTTGCTTTGGGACATGCAATTTTAACTAGCCTTGAAAATTCAACTTAAAATTATTTCTGGTTCTGCAGTTACACATGCCCAAGTTACAAGGGCTACTCTATCCAAGTAATATTTTTAAATGCTTAAGACAATGAACATGATACATTACACACTCGAGCACTTACAGCAGTATGCAATCACTTTAAAATCTTGAAGTCCATATTTTGATTCATGTAAGTATCCTCAAAACATGTACAGTGAACAGTATTCTCAAAAAAAACTGCTGAGGCAAGCTATTATGCAAAAGTAAACTCTAATTAAAAGCTGAAGGGAGGAAATTGAAAAAACCCACATGCTAAGTTACTTTTTAAAGATTTAGAGCATACCAGGAGGCTCAGCCTCTGGATCAATTTTTTAATTGTGCAGTAATGAAGAATTTCCAGTGAGGCTCTATGTTGACTATGCATCAAGCACATCCGATTTCTGGTGCTCCAAGCACACGCTATAGCAGTCACAAGTAACCTTGAAACTCCACAGAATAGGGCACGACAGTTAAGCCACAAGGCACCTGTCATACGCGTTGTAAGATCTTATTTAAGATCTTTCATGCTACATCATAACACTACTCCATATCACTTAATTATTTTTCACCTACTATTTCAATCTAAATACCCTCATAACGTGCATCTTCAACACGCTAGCTGAAGTGGAGTTGCACAGCATTAACCGATGGTCAGAAAAATTTTACTCCTGCTAAACAATTTACGCCACAGTATTCTTGTTTGAATACTGCAAAGATCACAAAGTTCTCCTGCACTTACTGTTAAAGTGCCTGAATCCCAGAAGAGAGCCCAAGTGCCTAAGTCAGCTTAAAACAGAACTGAAAGTTGAGATAGTTAAAATATAACTAGACAAAGAAAAAAGTTCATATGGTATCAACAACCTAGCCCGAAGAATCTGCAAAAGCCTTTCCCAGAAGGACAGCACCTTTGCAGGGCTTGACTTGCTCAACCTCTGGTCTTAAAGGTTCTTTATTAAATTCTGTGGTTATGAAACACGTCAGTGTATTTGGTGGCCCAAGCAACCACACATGGAGTTTTTAAGTTGTAATAATCTAGTTTACCTCTTGCATGAAAATAGACTACAGGCCTTCTAGTTTTACTCTTCAGGCTAGGCTGAGGCAAGGCAGTTTTTTTAGCAGGTCAGAAGCTAGAAACAAATATTAATGAGCGTGTATTGGAGCCTTCTGCTACGTACATCGTTCCTGGGTAAGAACAAGATGGGAAGAGAAGAGATTCACATCCACAACCCACAGCAGATATTATTGACTTCGATGAAGTACTAAAGCATCCAGAAGAGGGGGAGACACTGAGCTGGGCCCCAGTACTGACACAGACCTGAGTATCTACTAAAGCGTGATATCTACCATTCTTCCTTCCCCTTACATTGACACGAACAGCATGTTCTCTTCCTACTGCTCTGAATCCTGTGCAAGCACCATCATGTCCTTTTGGAAATAAAATAAAAGCTAGTCCTTTTTACTGATAAAGGCATTTACACACAAATAATTCTGTGTGTAAAATTTCAGCACTTTGGTATTTCTGATCAAGGCAAACTATCTAATGATACCCGGAGTGCTGGGGTACTGCAAAAGAAGTTAATTTTCAACAGGCCTCCAAAGTATAATTCATTTTATCCCAACACATCATGAAAACAAGCAGATCCACCTTTGTGCTAGAGATAATTCACTTTCAAACATTCTACTGATATGAGAAGGCCCTTTTCTTGGCACCCCCTCGACATACGAAGACATGCTCCTCCTCCATTTTTAGAGGGTAATGAATATTACTAAAGGTTTGCACCTACAGAAGTAAAACTGATCAAAATGGTCAAACTGGAAAAAAGCATTAGTAGAAGAGTATCTGCATTCAACTATTCTACAACAGTCATTGCCCTTCAAAACTCACACTCTTCCTCACTTGGTAACTGCTACACAGGCAAGCCTCAACTCATTTACTCGTATATATGTGGGGCCTTGCTACAACTTGTTCACTTAAAATAATGGGTTGTCAAACTGATGGTATGATTATGGGAAAAAAAACATTTTTAAAGACCCAGTTTCCCTTGGTGATACTGCAAAATAAGTCGTGTGAAAGTCTTAGTGCTGTTTTCCAATTTAAACCAGAGGGTGTTTCCCTACTACAAGAGAAAGATATTTGACAGTCTAAAAATATTTTTTTTTTTGGTCAAATAGTCCTGTATACTTTGCATTAGTTAAGCACAACACAATTAAACGTAAGTTCACTTCAGATGAGTTCACTGGCTTTTATGCAGCTGTAAACAACAGTCCTAGGTCAGAGAAAGACATTTGTTCAACGAAGTTGCAAAAACTGAAATAAATTGATCCTCTCTCCTTCCCAATTTAAGTATTCTGCATTTTTGCTTCCCCACCATCCTTCTTTATAATGCCTGGAAGAAACTATTTGGATCAAAAAATTTAAATGAACTGACAAGAAGATCAGCTCTAAAATGGTTTACTCACATTTAACCAACTTTATTGAAACTATGTTTTAGTTTAGATCAGTTTCTATACTGAATTTGAGCACTTTAGTACTCAAGACATCTGTCTGATGTCTACAAGCTTGTCACATTAATAATAAGTTATCAGCACACAGAACCCCAGGGCTGGCTGCTTAGCATGCAGTTGGAGCAAGTAGAAACAGTTCCACCTTAAAAACTGAGGATGCCTGCTGTTCTCTCAGAGCCATGTGAATGCAGTTAAAAAACTGGAAGTACTATTTAGCAAGTGTCCAGATTGATGGAACAGTCATTTCAAAGGGCACTGAATGAGCCAAGTTATTTTTTTTTTTCCTAATTACTGCAAGTTCAAGATTCTTAAAAGAGGCTGTTAGTTATGTCATATTCCAGTATTGCAACTTAAAAAAAAAAGAAAACCTACCTAGACTTATGTTTCATACAGGGTGCTGCAGATGAGACTCCAAAAAGCTTGGGCTAAGACAAGCCCTTCACATTTTTGTAGTTTTACTGTTAGAAATCAAAGTATACTTCAGTCATTACAGGTTTATAAAAAATACAGTCAGCAAGATACATCTTTCAATCTAACAAAGTTATGCTTAGTACAGAAAGACATTACTACTACTTATCCTGTTGATGAATTGGACTAGAAGTTATATTTTATCTCAGACTACCTTCTGCTGCACTTCAGAGTTAAGAACTCCTGTTCAGGAGCTGCACTTTGTTCTCCATCACTTCATTATTACAACAGACCTAATCTCCGAGGTACCATCTTATTTGCTAGTTAATGCAAATATTTACTTGAACTATTTAATCGCATATTTAAACTAGACAGGTGATGTCTGATCAAAGTATTTTCCCGAAAGTCAGATACACAACGTAGCAGATGATGGCAAAGTGGCCTCAAAATCTATGGTGTGATCTCCAATATTGGGAACAGTAAGGGGAAACTGTAACCATGACAACAGCCAGTCACTTAGAAAAAAGCTGCAACATCTCCTGGTACCAAAACAACACACGAGTCTTAACTTCATCCTGTGTTGCCCAAATACAAATAGTATTTTTCACCTCAAACTGTTACCTTTAATCTTGACCTCTGAAGAGCAAATTTGAAACCAGCTCCTTCTGCTACATGTACATAAAAAAAAGAATTGGATTAGAGAATTACTCAAGAACTAAGAAAAACAAACACAACAGGACCTAAAGAACAGCATGCTGACGTAACTTTTTTTTTTGTCTCTGCTTGCACAGAAAGGTGGACAATTCTCCACATCTAGATAGGAATCATCTAGATAGGAAGTAACTAGTCAGACTTGAAAGAACTTCAGTTTCATTTACCCTCTTCATTTTCTTTTATATAGATTTTCCTGGAAATGACCGTATTGGATTTCTGCCATAAAGAACATTTTTAATTTAGCAAATATAATTTAATTCTTTGGTTCAAAATGCACAGTAAGAAACTCAGTCATCTGACCACTTGACTACTAGGAAAGCTCCACATGGATTCCAGAAACATTGAACATCCTAACAAACAGTCTGCACACCAGCATCGGGTGTCCCTCCTGCCGCTCTCTCCCTTCCACCAAGACAGTCTCCAAACTTTACAGAGTTAGATCCTTCTTGAGACAATTCTTCTAAAACACTGAAAAGATTCCCCTTTTTGCAAATTTAAACCACTCTTATTTTAAGATGGAAATATCCCTCCACACGTAGACACAAATCTTCACCCTTGTAATTGCAGCAACAAAAACTCATTTCATCAAGACTGCAGCTGCATTTGTTGTAAGCCAATTTTATTCTTTCACCAAAAATCCACAGCAGTCATTTATACTGAAGTAGTTTTACAGAGTTTTTTCTCTAATATACGACACTGAATTCAGAAAGTCTTTCTGAACATCAAAAAGCTCACAAAAGATGAGTTTTCTACACTAATCCAGCTAAAATTTAGGACCGCCTTCTCTTCTCTCTGTGTAGTGGTCTCACAGGAAGTTTCTTGGGTGGAGACTTGAAAAAGTTTTAAAACGCCTCTGAACTGTATCTGAATTACTAGTACTAGTTTGGTTTTCTTGCACATGCCCATTTCTGCGGTCCAAAGAAACAGACCTAAACCAGAATACAGTTCCAGAGAACAACCTCAGCCCTGGCACATCTTCAGCCCCTTAGAGCTGAATCACACACCCTGATCAGCACAGCAATTAATTACAACTCTTCACACATTCTACTTACCCTTGTTGACATAACCAAAGCAGATTAAGACACTTTTCCATAAGCAAGATAGGCAAGGCAGCTAAACGACCAGACTTCAGCCCAAGGGGGCCCATAACAACGGCATGACACAACTAGTCTTGGAAGTTACACCTTATCCCAAAAGGAAAAGAGTTAGTTCTTCAAAGCCACACTATGACATAGCATTTGGCATAAAAAGTCAAGATATAGTCTGCATTTAAAACCCTAATGAACTTGAGCTGCCTACAAAAAAAATAAACTAAGCATTGAACTTCAGAAGTTCATACGCTACAGAAGTATGTAGAAAAACAAGTCCAGAGGAGAATAATTGTTTCTTAAATATTCTCTTCAACAACTATCCAGTGGTCATCATGATCAGAGGGTTTTAGAAGAACTATAGCTCTTTAGTTTTACATACTTAACAGCACTGGCATGTTTGCCTCAAGTGTGGCACACAAACCTGCTCTCAACCCTCACGCTACCTACCTCAGTAACCAGCTAAAACACCATATATTAGTTTTGCCAGACATAGAACAGCAATACCAACAACCCCATACAGAAGTGAGACCTCATCAACACACAAAACTGCACGGAGATGGAGGTGGCCATCTATAGACAATGCATCTGAAGAGGATGAGAAAAAACACCCCAAAGAGTACATTACACTCACTGAAGTTGAGTGGCATCAACCACATAAGGGAAGGCTGGCATATTCAAGAACTTGATTGAAATTATATCATGGGCACATTTATAGTAAAGCATAAGATCACACTATCAAACTGCATCATGAGGAATTCATCAGTTGGAAGGGTCAGAGCAGGACAAGAAAAACAAGGGACGACAGTCACCAACACAATGCAGCCATAAAAGGAGACAGAAGAAAGCAAAAGCAGACCCAAAGCAGAATAAAACTGCAGTGCTGCAAGAAAAGCGTTGGAGGTAGGAAAGGTTCACGGAAAGGCTACTTCAGAAGAACCCAGCATGGGGAAGGGGACAATCAGCAATAACTGTTCTCTGAACATGCATACTGTAGAGAGACCAATTGAAAAGGAAGAGCTCAAGAACCAGCTCCACAGAACACACTCACATAAGGACAAGTGATATAACCAGCCATGAATAAGTTCAAGGGATTGCTCTCACAACATTGTTCCTCTCATCAGTTTTCTAATAAAAGCCAGCCATGTTGGGGATGAACAATAAAATCCAGTTTCAGTTAAAACCTATGTTAGCTGGTGCTCACATGCTAATTTTAAAGAAAAACAATACAAACACATCAACTTTTGCTTTATTAACTTGCTTTTTGCAGTTAAGTTGAAGTCTACAAACCTGTGTAATCTCTTTCAACAACAGCCTTAAGCTTGACTATACATCTCAGAGCTATTATTTTTTGCAGATTTTGATGTTTTTATAGTATTAAAGTCTAACCAAGAAGGTTGCGGAAGAGAAACTAGTGGGGTGGGGAGTGTTACACAAGAACAACCTTATCATAAATCTCAGAATATATTTAAATAGATCACAAGAAAATATTTTGAACACAAGTTGGTCAGTGAAGGGTGAAAGTGCCCTAGTACAAAATAAAATATTCTGGGCACTGTATCTTAAGTACAGTAAAATAACAAAGAACCAACACTTAAACAGTCTTTGTGACAGACTAGTACTCCTAGGCAAGCCTTCTTTTGAGAAAAAATAGGAATGAAAATATTTATAGAAGGAACCTGTCCCAAGTTCTATTCAACTGTAGGGAGCACATCAAGAGGAGAAAACTAATAACTTAAATGAAATAACTAGGAACTAGTACATTTAGCTGATCAACGAGCTTCCTAAAGGAAACAAAATTCCCATTAAAACCAGAAAACAGAAGTAGAGAAAAGGCATCACTAATACTCATCCATGCATACTCGACTCTGAAAAAACAGTCTAGACTATTTTGCTTATTAGTTTTCAAGCTTCTAACACCTAAAAATTAGAGAAGTAAAAAAATGAGACACTACAACTTTTTTTTTTTTTTTTTTAAAACCACCACTTTCAAACAAATTAGTGATACTCAAGCCCTCTACCTTACTTGTTAGGGAAAGGAGTATCACCTTATGTCTTACTCTACGTACACAAAGCCTTTTCAGAGAGAGAAAAAAGAATCAAAGCAGGTATGAGTCACATTAAGGAATTTAAATATGACTGATCTGGAACTGATGTGTAGAAGGAGCTTTAATGCAGAGGGAGTTAACAACAGCATTCAGTTTGCTAACACCATTGAGGTTTGTTCTTACAGATTAGAGGTTATTACAAATACGAACGTTAACTAAAAATGCATTTCAACATCCTGCCACTCCTCTTCATTTCCTTCTCTGTAATCCTCGGTTTTACAGTTTCCAAGCATGAACTTCAAGGATCAAGTTATTTCTGCTGTAACTTAGAGGCAGAACTACTAACATACGTTACAAACTATATCACCATCACAAAGCTGGACTTGACTCCCACTCTGAATGGATATAGAGCAAGTGGTCCCGCAGGGAAGGCACCATATGAAGTCTGTTTCGTAAGAAAGGAAGGACTTTAACACAAGAGAGGAAAAAAAAAAACAAACACCAAGTATGACAGCAGCTAAGCACTACTGTTTTCAATATTTCCTGTAAGATATCAAAGCAAAAAAAGGCCTTTAAAAAGAAAAACAAAACAAAACAAACAGACAAGAAATTCAAAGTGTCCCAAACCTGTCACTCGTTATGCTCCGCAGACAATATATTGTGGCACTAGTTTGAATCTCTTTCCTATTTAGGTCAGGGTTCCTGCACTCCCACAAGTTACTGTGGTGCCCTGCGCCACGGACAGAGAAACACCTCAAATCGCCACTATTAGCTGGAGCAAACGTGGCAGCTCATTGATTTTTGCTTTGTATGAGTGGCAAGTGATTTTTTTCACTACTCTGGACAACAAGAGTTTGAACCAAAGTTATTTCACAGGTGTGCAAGGAACTCCCAAGGTAGAAGGCCCAGCATGTATCAGTATTGTATCTGAAGAAGAAATACCATTTATGCACTAAGACATTTGAAACCAAAGATCATCTCAAGAACATCAGTTTTCCAAGTAGTGCTGCTTGAGGAAATAATAATTGGAAGAGATGGGTGTTGAGAGCTATTTGTAGATCTAACTAAAAAGGTTGCAGAGGGCAAATCCTTTCTCCCCTCAAATACCAGCAACCCCTCCTGAAGTACAGAAGTATGCTTTTTTTTTAACCCACAACTTTAAGGTACTAACTTCCAGACTGTCAAACTGCTGACAATGGTAAAGAAAAAAAAAAAAGAAAATAAAAAAAGTATTTTCAAATTCTGATTGGGAAACACGGGAAACAACTTCTGGGAAGTTCTTACCCTTTTGTCACCATGATCTGGTTGCTGACTGTGTCATACATCCTACTTATGAGACCTGTATCATGGCTCCCCAGAGGTCTTCATCTTTTTCAGAATATGCACCAGGATAGAAAAAGCCAGAACCATGCTAAGTGGATTACAATTTAATATGGTAATGTTACATATTCAGAACCAGAGTCATCGTGGAAATAGGTTTACTAAAAATATACATGTACAAGCCATAACAATAAGCTGTTTCAATAAAGGATGATCACATTTGAGCCAGTTTGGATAATGGAAGAATGATGCTTTTTTACAACAGTAGTGTTCAAGAGGGAAGAATTTAAACCAAGTTCAAATAAAAAAAAAAAAATCCTGTGGGTGTGGGTATGTTGAGGGAGTTCACATGGTTTCACAGATGCTTGATATCCTCAGGCCTGGCCATCAAACACATTACGGCCACACATTGTCCATCCAGCAAATGTCTGGGATCTGGTGACCCTAGCCTAGCCAGTCAGGAAGCATTTCAGTAACTCGCATAAAGCGGCTTCAAGATCACCTCGGTGTATTCATACAGGAACTGCAGATACCACCCTATGTCAGAGAAGAGAATCAAAAGAACTCAATTCTACTGGACCTTTCTGGTAGAAGGTACAGGGTATTTCTTACCACCGTGATGAAAACGGAGCAGGATTTAGTAATGCTCAGCACCAGGAGGCACAGCTCATTTTCTGGACAGTTATTCTCTACAAGGGAATCCAAACAGGATTTTGACACTGGACCAAAGAACTTGAAAAATCCCGAAATAGAAAGCTACAAAGCACAGCAGAGCAGAAGAGGTAACTCAGGGCAAAGCCAGAAGGGACTTGCAGAACAGATTCATACAAGAAGCAGAACCTGAAGAGTGGCAAGCTGTGTAAACTACTTAATTCAGCACATGCCTTGGTCTCACCCGGTAGTATAGGAAGAATTACTCCTGCTTCCAACACTCATTTCTCTTGTCCTCCTTCCAAAGGAAAGAGAACTTAGAGTAGGAAATAATAGTCCATACGCTCCTTATAAAACATAAGCACCTGCAGGCACACTCAGAGCCAGTAATGGGAAAGAAGCTGTCAACACTTTGGAGGAAAAAAGTTTTCAGACCACGTGGAATTAGTCAGGAGATATCGTGCTGGCTTGCCAGTTTCCAGTAAACAGACATGTATTTTGTAAGGATGCTTAGCTGCCATTGGACAAAAACGTTGATTCCCAGCAGAACAGTTCCATACTTCAGGTTTGTACCATGTAAGACTCATCCTAGAAGAAAAGACCTTGCATGCCTACAGAAAGCTTTGCCTTCTCAAGGCCTGCTACTGAGTGAGCTTTTCAAGTTCAAATACCTACATTTTAAAATTATTTTTTAGAACACAGCTGGGTGGAATAGCATCCAAATTCAACTGGTAACAGAGGCAAAGACTAGAGGCTCTCCAAACCATGTGTCAAACCAGCAGACTAATCCCTTCAGGCAACAATGTTCAAGGCAAGAAAAACAGTAATCTGTCTTTGAAAAATAACTAGGTCAAGAAAATGCTCTGCTGTGGTTAGAAAAAACCACAAGGCCACTTAGTAACAAACATTATGACCTGTACAGTTCTGGTTTGGAACGTAGTTATCAGTTATATTTCAGTACGGAAAACATAAATCTGTTCTTGACAGCAAGATCATTTCAGGTACAAGATTGGAAAAATGTTCCCCTCTAATATTACTCAACCTAAAAAAAAAAAAAAAACCACAAACTATTTCTAACAAACTAAGGACTTCTTTAATTAGCAACTAGAGCTATAGGTAGAGGAGCTTTTTCTCATAATGAAGGAGGAAATTGCACAAGATCTGGATTATCCAAGCTCTGATGAATCTGAAATGGAACCCAGGATGGACAGCAAATTCCCCATCATCCCCCTCTTTTTTATTTTTTTCAGCTATCTAGGTCATTAATCTTGTTCATGGCAGGAACAGTAAAAGCATCAAATTTAGGACATATATTATCTTGAACAACTTAGCAAACTGCAGATTCATCCTCAGGTATTTGTACTGACACCACAGTAAAACAAGTCTCACTGGGCCTGTTTATTAAAACAGGTTTAGAAAAATTAAGAGCAAGTTCAAGTGCAAGCCTGAAGTCTGGTAGAGTCTGAAGGTCTTGGGATAGCACCTGCTCATCCTGCCTGAAGGATGTGTCATAAATATCAACACCTGCTCGCATAAGTCTGAGACTATACAATAAGATGTGCCATAAAGCTCTTTTAGGAAGAGTCATCCTGCTGTAAGGCACCTAAAGATCTATTTTGAAAGGTTTTCATTCTCAAAATGACTTTTTCTTGGAAAAAGATACCAAAATTAATAGCTTTGGTGTCAAAACATCATCAGTAACAAGACTACCACAGAATTTTACTAGTTTTATACCAACCGCAGAGCGATGTATGAACATCAGCAGATGTGCTGACACAGCATGGATTCAGAAGGCCACTCATGTTCCGTAGAGCCATTAAGGGCTACAGGCAAGACTCTCCCAGAAACCTTGAGCTCTGATGATTAAGCATCCCAGGCCACTCAAAAGAAGTTCAATACTGCCAACTGGAAACTTCTAGCTTGCTGGAGTAATTATTTGTAATACTCCTAACCTAAGCTAAAGCTACATAAAGTCAATTATCTCAAAAATAGTTAGGTGACCCTAACTCTACTTCAACTTCAAAATAATCTTTAATAGATCAGGGATACTTCTCTTGCTCATCTAAATCAAGTATGAAGCTAGCGTTACATGCACACCAATACAGGCAAAATACATCACTTGTCTCCTGAACTATAACAACAATTATTTAATAGATTAAACTTTAATCTCTGCTGCCCTAGAATAAATCCACAAGAACTAAGTCAACAAAAAAAGCCCCAAGAGGTGACCCTGTGAAAGCAACTCACATTGCTTTTTTACAATTATATAAAAAAAGCTGGCATTTAAGGCTTCATATATTACATCAAATTATAAACCAGGTAGAAACAGTTTCTCTACACTATCTCACAAAAAAAGCAAAATACCTGTCAGATACTAAAGCTTAGCAGCAGCAGGGCTCTCATTATCTCTCACTCATTAGCCATCCCACAAATCTGTTATTGCTTCCTCATATGGAAAGTTCTTAAGGACTGTCATATTCTGAAGTCTGGCAGTCAGAAGATGACTCACTTGCTTTGAGACAAAACATTATTACCAAAATATAATGCCTGTTCCATACAGACATTGCGATCACCATTGTATTTGAAAGACAAAAACAAGGAAAAGGAATTCGGCTTCCCTTCCTCTGAGTCCTCCTCATACAAAACTCAAACCACAGGGGTGGTAAAAGGGAGGGGAGTGAGGAAGGGGAAAAACAAATACTAAAGTGGTTTCTATAACTAGAAAAACCCCATAATTTCAAAGCAGGCTAGATGACTGCACAACACTAACATGCTACAGGATGATCACAGGAAAGCACAGCTCTAGAGAAGATAACACGTTACTGCCAATGCGATTATCGCCTTGCACACCGGCATTTCCTTAGAACATCATTAAAATACCAACATAAGAACTGAAGTGTTTGGAGAAGCCAAACTTAAAATTACACAAGAGTGGATGTGAAATGAATGAAGTTAGCACATCTTCATCTACATAACAAGACAGATAAACAAAAAAAAAAAACTACAGCAAGTGATGAAGCAAGACCTGTAATTCTGAACAAGGAAGAGCCACAGTTTCACATGGGTTTATGTTTTTCTCTATATAACTTTTTGGAAAAAATTCAAGTTCCCAATAGGCATTTTGTTGAACTGGGCAAGGTCTCAACCTCAATTATATCCCAGATTCAAAAAGAATTTGGAGGAAGTTGACAAGAAGTACAGTTTCAACATCTCATTTTGTATTTAAGCATGCACTTTTTTAGCTGCATTGAACTGTGTAACTACTGGAATGTGAAGTTTAAGAAATTGATATAACAAACATTACTTGCCACCAGAGAAGTTTTTTACTCTGTGGAATTTTTTTTTTTTTAAAGGGAAAACAGAAATGCTGAAAACCCTGAAAAACAGGCATCCTTCCCCATTTAAATTTGTTGGATTCAATATGTATCATTGAACAAAAGATCCAAACTCATCAACCCAGTCTGCCACTAAACAGTCTCCTACATCTTGTTTTTGGAAGAATCACGCTCTTAAGTTAGCATTGTTCTGCCAGGAAACCCTCACAGCTTACACAGGCAGCTACATGTATTGCAAGCATAAAGCAAAGTTCATCCCACAGGGCACTGGCTCTGACAATTAAATCCAGTGTTTTGTCCCCATTTTAAGTTGAGTTACATGTTTCTTATACGCACTCGATAAAACCCACAAGTTTTACACGAAAATCTCAGACAGGTCAGTTCAGTAGCTGCACACCACAGCATCATGAGATTCATTGCCAAATTAAATTATAACCTGACCTGCCTTTCTTATAGTCAGTTTTGGAAAGATTTACACAATGTTTACCTTCCTGTGAAAGAGTGGTATCTAATCTTGTATCTTCATTTTAGGAACCCAGACTTTTTCCTCACTTCAACAAGAATTCATCACAGCACGCTAAAGAATAAAAACCATAAAAACCACGCTTAAGCCTCTGCACCTCCCCATGAGCAGTAAAAGCTCCCAACATTTGCTCCCCAGCCCAGCCTTTAGTTAGCCATGGCACAAGGGCTGGCTTTAGGCAATGCTGCTACACACATTCCGGTGAAAGACTCAGCTCTTTGTACATGAGTCATTCTAATTCTAAAAACTTAGTGTTGTTACATTGCTTTGTTAGTTATTAAGCATAATACTCAGATTTTTAAAAAATTAAGTCAAGATCTTCACACACTTAATATTAAAAACTATCTGGGAACAGGTGGGGGTAAACTTGCTCACAGAAAGTGAGCATCAGTTTTCAAACACCACAGTGTTAACAACTATGCAGTTAGAGATAAGCCTTTTAACTGATGCTACGATAACAAAGTTACTGCTGAAACAGAAATTCAGAGATTTCCTACATTACTTTCACACAACAGAAAGGATAAGAGCCATACAACTACACCTGAAATGACAAAATCCAAATTTATAAACTAACTGTCAGGTAGCAATAAAGCCCCGTGGAAAATACAGATTTCTAACAAGGTTAAAAAAATCTGTCTTTAAACTTCAGTGAACTATTTATGCCACAAACACATACTCTACAGAAATAGTTTAATAACCTCCCTGAAAATACTATTGCTATTTAAGCAAGTTCCTGCTCAAACAATGGACACGGGAAGAGACAAGCACTAGATGCTACACGTGAGTAAGAAGTTTAGGAGAATGCTAACGAGTACAGGTCTATTTAAACTACATAAATCCAAAAATGGGAACAAATTTCTAGTTCAACAGACTCAACTTATCACACTCCAAGTGGAAGCATCGAGCTTGCAGAGGAACAGCTTACCTTCCTCAAGGCAAAGATCAGCATTGGCTCATTCCACTTGGGGAATCTTGTTTGAGAAGGAAAACACCATTTGAACTAAACATCTCACAGTATAACCTCCCCCGTCTTGATTTATAACAGTATAAAGTTGTGTGGGTTTTCTGTTGGGGGAGGAGTTCTTTAAATATGTTTGGAGTTTAAGTACACTTATTAGCTATGCACATCTTCACTGCAGATCATAGGAATACAGGCTTTTTGTTCTGACGTAATACCAGTTAATGATACCGATTTTTTTTCTTTAAGTTTGGAAAACAGCAGTTGATAGTCAATTTTAGGGGTTTTTTTTGTTTGGTTGGTTTTTTTGTTGGTTTGTTTTTTGTACCCGTAAGAACTTCAACATAGGAAGCAGCATCCGTATAACACTTCACAAACAAGAATACATAAAACTTATGACTGAAAAGGTTCATCACTTTTTACAAGCTGTTCATTTGATAACCTATTTTACTGGAGTACTTTGACGAGCGTTGAATTATTAAGAGACCTAACCATAAGTGAAAGGAATAATCTAAATGTTTGACTGGAAATGGAGATCTAGCTGAACACTTCAGCTGGTTCTACTCAAGTCCAGCTTGAGTTGGTTGCCCAGAGATGCAGTAAATGCCCCATCCCTGGAGACATTAAAGGCCAGGTTGGGCAGGGTTCTGAGCAACCTGATCTGGTCAGGGATGTCCCTGCTCCTTGCAGGGGGGGGTGGACTGGATGACCTTGAAATGGAAGAACTCAAACCATTCTACGATTCTAAGTCCTCAGAAAGCTCTGCAAGCAGCAGCAAGTGCTTTACTATTATTCTTACAGGAAAAACTACTACTCATGTAATTCCTCTAATTCATAAAAAAAAACCACAGGCAAAAGCACAATAATTCCTAATATTTTCAGAAAACAAAACGGAATAACTGGACACAAACTCCTAGTTTCTAGACACAAATACTTAATTGCTATCACTCTTCCCTCTCCTGCAGAAGTTGCATTCAAATAGAGACTGAGAAACCTCATATCTTCTCATTAACCAGAGGACCAGGAAGCTTGAAGTTTTATTTCTATAAAATATTCTCTGTTATCATGATAGTAGGAAAGAGATTCAAAAAGACATGCCACAATCTTAAGTGAGTCTGAATGAGTTTCATAGCTTAGGCAAAACTGCCTTTGCAGTCTCCCACAAAAGGCTCTTTATCTGCTAGGGAAACCACATGCCTGGAGACATTTAAAAGGCTGCAGTGGACCAAACACTATAAAGATATATATATATAGTGTGGGAAGTGATCATGCATCAACAGAGAATCAGACAAGATGATTTAAGATATCTTTCCTCACCCATAATTTCTACAAATGTTTTTTTACAGATTGATAGTAAGCCAAACATAAATAGTCACCCACACAAACTTCAACTCAAACTGCTGTACGGTATTTTTATTTAATTTGAGGATATGGGAGGCATAATCACATTGCATAGCGGATGCACATTGCTCAGCTTCGAAGAAGACAATTTAACCTACAATCCAAGTCAAAATACTTGGAAGTTTACCAGACATCTGTTATCCAGAGACAGGTGCAGAGAGTTCAAGAATATCTGTGCTGTTTCACCATAACAGCATGCTGGGCTGTCACTGGCCATCACTGAACTTTGCTCAAATAGTCTCTCCCTTTCATAAGTGCCACAGGAAGGTAGGCACATGAGGAAGCTGTTCCAACCTTTCACATCCCTGTTCCTTGCCAAAGGGAGGTTCTTCCCCATCTCTAGCAATTCTCCAGCTTCTAAACTACTCTTCAATGAATAAACATAACAGCTTGACCAGCCTCTAGCAGATTGAGGTTGACTTGCATTTCATTACTCAAAATCCTGCAGGTGTAGCAGCAGTTTATTTTCATTCTACTGGAGAAGTATCTTATTGTATCCATTTCCATTCAGAGACTTGTCTTCCAAGTCATAAGGTTGCCCTTAAAGACAAAACACATTTTGAAAATGCTGAAGTCTTTGGCCTCTTGCATGTAGGGGTACGTTGTACAGGCAAACACTAGAAGCACTTTCCTTGAGGTCCATTGGTGACTTATTTTCAGCTATAAATTAATTTTATACCTAGAATTATACAAAGTGGATTTAAATCACTGATTTACTTAGCTGGACAGTTTTGATACCCAGTTCCCCTTCTCGGAACAAGACCACTGACCTCTGAGCTTAAATTACAACATGCCTCTGGAAATACTAATAATCTTATCTTTCACTTTCTTGGTTTATGATCATTTATAGAAATTACCACCATCAGAAGAGGGGGGTGAAGCCCCAGAACTGTTTTTCAAAGCAAAGGTAGGCCAGGATTACCGCTTTTTTTTCAAATGTGAAGTTAAAGGCTCCTCTAGGAATAGGTATTAAATTTTCAAACAGGAACCAAAATTCTGTCCCTGCCTCAATTGCTTCATTCACAGCTGTTCTTTTTGGTTCTTACTGTTATACAAAGGGAAAATACTAGCAAATTAACTACATTGTACGTCTAAATTTGTTGCCATTTTATTGATCTGAATCAACCTCAGCCCAATCCTTCACCACACATAGCTTTATCTGTATGATTTTCCACAAACTGTATTCCAAAAGCCAAGGGCATCAAGGGTGCCCTGAAGCACAAGATATTCCCTTACAGCACAAGGACATCTACCATCTATTTTATCGGAGAAGCAGCAATGCACATCAATGCATCAAGGTACTCAAAGTGTCATCCACAGGTAGGGGAAGAGAAAACCAGACCTATATTCTATCCAAGAGATGCTGTACTACGTCTTCTTTGAAGAGTACCACAAGAGCTGAAGTGATTAAGACTTGCAGTTGTATTAAATATCTTCCCCAAATGACACTACACAAGTGCAGTGTGCTAGGCAGAGAGCAGCTTTTGCTGACTTAACTGTATCCACAAGCAGAAAATACATCTACCCCAAATAACCTTGTTTGTTCCCATTTTGACAGGAGGCTATAAGAGACAAGCTTTACATAAGCATCTCAAACTATTTAAAGCAACATGCTTACTATTTCGAGAGTACAATCTGAATGAACTTCATGAGCCAGTACTTAACCTACTTTAGCCAGTCCAGGCTTGACTCACAGGTTATCCTGCTAGCATCGTAAGGGACTCTTGATATCACTTCTTTATCTTGCACACGCTAAAACAGCAGCCTGAGAGAAAGCCTAATGCAAGTGAGCAGCTACTTCACAACACTACTCACGTATGATACTGGCTTCTCTATGTCCATGCTTGCAATTCTACTTATAGCAGTGACACTGCTTGTGCAGCTTGGGAACATTAATTCACTTTGCTGTAGCATAATCAAAATGGAAAAAAAACCCTATGTAACTATGCCTAACGGGCCATAGCTAGAAATTTTCTAGACAATAATAGTTCAAGGAATCAAGGAGAATGCTTCAGACCTCATTTTGCTTAAAATTAGTCAGGTCACAGTACGGCTACTTCATCTACCTGTCCACATACTGACCACTACAGTGACCTCAAAGAGCAACAAAACACAATGAATGCTTAACAGTTCTCAGATACCAACCACAAGTTCTGTTAACTTGGTTTAGATACTGGAATAAAAGAATAGGTATCACATCTCACCCTTGTATCTATTCACATCACCTTCTGCAAACTGTCCTACACAAAGTAAAATTCAAGTAAGTGGATACAGAGATTCCACAAGAGAGATGAGGAGTTACTAATGGGGTTACTAATGAGGTCTCTGCAGGAAAAGCAGCAGTCATCTGATCTAAGTTCGGTTACAGCTCTCCTGATGCACTCTGCCCTTCATGAAATACTGTCACCTCCTCACACGCTTCAGGGAAACACATCCACCCCCACCAATATTTTCTACTTTGTGTGCATTTTTAAATTGCTGTGGAAATGACTATCAACTAGTCCCTCTGCTTATCCTCATACCTAACTGATCCTAGACTTGCTGTTTTGGCCAGAGTTGACAAGTTTTTATGACTCAGCTGCTATCTTCTGCGAGAAGCCCTTCTTGCTATGTAGATCCACCAAGCCCTATGTCACTGTAACTGAAGGCATTAAGTCAATAATCATAAAGCAGAAACAATTTAAGCTCAATTTACTTTAAGGATCAAAGTTGTCCTAGTGTTTTGCTGATTCAACATCTTAAAACTCCAGGAAAGAAAATTAATCAAGTATTCAAGTGTTCAGAGAAGATGATAAAGAGTTCACAAAAGTTAAACTGTTGTGGAATATTTTGGAGGTCCAAGACAAAGGGTTAAAAAAAAAAAAAAAACAACCAGCCATATTAGCAACACAAAATAGATCTACCAGTAGTTATCAGAGTTTGAACCACTGATGCCACAGACACTTTGAAGCCCCCAAGATGCACACAGACAGAAGCCAGGCCATGGTGCTGGAGGAAATATCATGTTGCACGTTCATTGTTCCCTCAGCAGCTGCTCTGTCAGGCAGGGTGCCAGGCTGCAGAGTCCGGCCTGACCTGCTGTTGCATTTAGGATCTCTCTCACTACCTAGCATGAAATCCAGATGTCTTTAAAGCATTTCTAAGAAGGCAGAAGCACCCTGTGGTAGGAAATCACAACGTCATTCCTGGAGGTTCCTTCACTGTTTAGAGATCCTTAAAACTTCTCATTGGGTTGCCTTCTCGTCTAATGCTAATGCATGAGATACCACAGCACTGAACAGTTGAAACTACTCCTTACTTGGATAAAACCAGCTATACTGTATGAACTATTTAAACCAAAGATCACTTCAGAGAACATGTTAAAGAAGTCTGAGGGTTTTTAAGCATGCTACCAAGATTTTTTTTTTTTGGCAACTCCATGCCACAGCACTGGGGCAGGAGTAGCACACAAGAATGTTAAAACACCAGAAAGACTTCCAACTGCAGTGTGTTGTTTGATCTGAAACAGAACAAAAAATCTCACTGTCACAATAAAACTTGCTTACACACTGAAAAACATGTGCAACCTTTTGGCTGTTATTTACTTGTCGCACCTCAGGATCGACTGACATAATTCATGAAGCAGAATATTGAAAAAGCTCAGCTGTTTCCTCATCTTTTTTCTATCCTCCTGCTGCAGTTATCCATCTAAATGCCAGCTTTACCTTTTCTGGGGCAGCCTCTGTGACAGAGCTTATTAGCTGCAGAAGAGCACAAGCCCGGAGAAGCTCTTTGCCATGCACAGTCATCTTGAAATAGCAGGGTGATCAGATGCCTCCTCTCCAGTGAAGGACCATCATCACTCCTCACCCGACCCAGCTTCTTATCGGGGTAATTGTGAACAAATCAGCACAGACACTGTGTTCTGCTGTTCCGCAACCCATACGGCTATTCTTGCCTACATAACTGCACAGAGAAAGCGATTTTGAGTCCTTAGGGGCTGAAAACAGCTATCATATTTTGTTATCATTTCCTACAGTCTTTTGCACTTGTTTTCACAGCTGTCTTCATGTTCTAGAAGGTCTGAAGTTTCACAAGTTTGTGTTTTCAGCTCCAAGTCCAGAAAGAGATCCCTCCAGAATTCATCACTACGTGAGAGCGAAGCAGTGGTGTCTGCCTGACCATTTCAATCTATTTCTACATAGATAATTTACTCATTTTAATGAAAATAAATAGTGTTTTCCATGCAAATTGAAGAGATAGCATATTCTTTTCCAAGAGGGCATATAATCTAAAACAGAGGGGGAGTGCAGTGAAGTGTGAACGAATGTGGAAGAAAATAAAATCAAGATATACAGAAAGAAACAGTTTCCAGTGTTAACAGCTGCCTGATTTCTTTCCTTCTTTTAAATAAAGGCACAAATTAGATTATTAGTGGCAATAGCAGAAGTAAGCCACGAACAAGTACAGAAACACAGGAAAGATTAGAAGGACAGATTAGAGCTCACAGGTGAGTAAATACAGATCATTATTTAAGCTTAAAAAGCAATGACAATAGGAACTCTACTTTCAGAATTAGTTTTGATTTTCTAGCAGTTCTATTTAGCAAATTAGTAGGGACTGAAGCAGCATCAGCCGAGGACATTTTCCAGAACTCTGCTAGCAAAAATCAGTTACTAATGCAAAAAAACCAAAAACAACCTGAAAATACCCTTCACCCCTTTCTCCCGCTAAAGCTTCACTCAAACACACAGCTATTCGAGAATTCATTCATGTTAACAGCACAGGTTAAAGTAAGTGATTTTATTCTGATTAATATTGATTTGAGAGAATTCCTAGTTGAGAAGCCTTGAGCAACTTTGGCAGGCGTTTCAGTGCTGACCTCTTGGGACCCCAGAGCACTGGCAGAAGTGGCTGCAGACCCCGAGCTCCCCTTCCCACTCAGCCGTGGCTCCAAAACACCACCATTACCTAAAGTAAGAACTCTCCCTTCTCAGCACCTTCCTACCTACCATAACATGGGTCAACTATGGCTTAAGCCTGTCATCAGTAATACTAGTTATCTAATTACTGACCTGGTTTTAAGCAACTATTTGATAAGTTGGTTTTTTTTTAGGAAAATTTAGCATCAAAACAGTCGCAATAAAGCTTAGAACAACAAAAAAAAAATCCTTAAAACGACTTGTTTTCAATATAGGTCTTTCATAAATTGACTTAGAAGTGAATTTGAAATCACAGAAAAGGCATTTTTGGAAACAATAAGGAGCCATCAAAATACATGAAAGAGGTCTTGCTGAACTTCCCCTTATCCCCAGTCCTGATCTTCGCTGAGCTGTATGCAGATATAGGATGCACCCACATCTCCTTTGTATGACATTTCAAAACAAGGTTTCTGTAATATTAGCTTATAATATTTTGCACAGCTGTAATTTTGTTGAAGTGTAGAGAGAAATTTTTAAGATCACAATATAAGTTTCAAAGCACATACATTTGCCAGGATCTGGAGCATGGGGAGAAGGTGGGCTATGAAGAAACGCAAGACTTTAACAATGTAACGGGGTAAGCAAGCTGCCATTCTAAAATTCTCCAACATTTCTTGAAAACTTAATTCAATTTTCACTTCAAATGCTTTCAGTACTTGCCTAGTTTTTAAACAGATGTTTTCATTAAAGTTCAGCATGTTTGAAAGCTGATATATTTCCAAACTACAGTTCGTGCCTTTGATTACATACACAGTAGTGTCTTTATAGGAAGATTCTACTGAACAGCTGAACAAAATAAAACCATGGAGCCTTGACACTTTAGAATCAACTTTGTTGCATAAACTACTCAGCTTATCACGAAAACATCATTTCAAAATAGGTCTTACAGGAAAAAGTGATCAAGACTAGCTGAATATTAGTCTTATGGCTTCTTCAATTCCGCAGCAAGAATTTACCAAATCTAAACAGCTAAAAAACCTTCTGTAGACATGGGCTGTATCAGGTCTGCTCCATACACACTATGATATGGATTATTTAGAAGGTATAACATCTGATCAACAAAAATAATTCTGCCAACCCTAAATACTGCCTCTCATCTCTAGAGCTTGAGGAATGTAAGCTGCAAGTCTAGCCAAGGAGCAGGTTTTAAGTTTTACATTCTGTTTAAATAAAAAAACCTGCATTAGACCACACTGGCAGTTGAAACGCAAATCCACTAGTGTTTCTGGAGTAGATTAGCAAACTAATCTCAGCAGTGATTAACATAGGGAAACCGGTAAAATCTGATTAGCTAACTAGTAAACCTGCACCTTAACCAACACTCAGAAGAGTATGTAGTCATATCTAGAACAGAACTGGTTACCAACCTGGTGAAGCAAGCAAATAACTCTGTATGGCTTGCCACCCAATTACCTACCCATAGCTTCAGCAAAAAGTTGTATTTTTAAAGAAGAAAATCCTTTAAACTGTAAGTAACTTGTCTTACAAAGGTGTAAGAGAAGGACAGATGCCATCATACAGACTTTTAGCTAAGGAAAGTGGACATAAACTAGTTAAGTCAGTGACTAGTAGACAGTCCAGTTCCAACATCTTAGTAATATTTTTCCCCACACATTTTTATGTAAAGCCCACTAATACCAAAGGTACCACAGATTGGACATTTCAGAGTTCCATTCTGTTCAGCTTTTCTTTTGCACAGTGCATCACATGCAGGGACACTGGTACAGAACTTTCCTTTCCTTACGGTTTTATTGCTACTTCTGCAAACTGTCTCCTCCCCACTGCTTTTAACAGAACCACTCACACAAACCTTCCAAGTCTGATATCTGCTGAAGGCAGTAGGGTTATATTCTCACAAGCATAAAGTATTCGCTGACCATGATGTAGGATTCAGTTTTAAATCTACAGAAACTAAACGAGTATTTTCGGTTCTAAACTGTAGCATTTGCCTCCTGTGGACACAGAAGCTTTGAAAAATGAGCTGTGTACATGCATCTGTATTACTTGCAAAGCACAGGCATGAACTGACATTTACTAGTTTTTAAATCAGCACCTTTACTCTGATGTGAGGAAGGAAGTAGAACTCGGCATAACTTGAGTAAAACGTCTCCCCATTGAGCTGGAGCATCTGCAATTGCCATACTGGAACACTATTGTTTCTGATTGCTTATTATCAGTTTCTTTAGTGAAATCATTTATACTTGGGTTTGCTTGCTCTTATTTAACTTTACAGAATTACTCAAACAGTAAGCGGACACTTAATCAAACAGATTTGCACCAGGATGACTTTGAAATCATCGTATGCTGTTCTCAGGTAACAGCGGTGTAAATTTTTTTCCTACCCTGTCTACTGCTCTTCCCCATGGCTTCCTTGCACTTGAAAAACAAGCCGTTTTTCTTTGGCCTCTGCTTCAAGCATCTTTGTACTCTGTATCAAGCAAGACTGGACTTCAAAAACTGAGCTTGGGGAGCAAGGAGTAAATAACTTGCTATAGGGTATAGCACTGGCAAGTACAAGAAGCCCGCTGCACTGCTGAAGGTAGTACATATCACTACCAGAAAACAAGCAAATCTGTAACAATTAAAAATTAGTCCAGCTTATCTAGAAATAGCCTTTTTGCAATAGTTCCCTTCGCACACTGAGGAAAGTAAAATCTCACCCGTGTCATTTTAAAAAAGTCTAACGATGGTCTGTTCCATCGTACGTCCTCCTCCCGTCTGCGCTTTAGCCGGCTCTTCTTTTCATTCAGAACACAAGGCTGAGAGCGGCATCTCAACAAGCCCTGACGCCGGCTGAGCTCGGGTGTGGAGGTGGGAGTGCTGTTGGCTGAAGGCAAGAGATTTCCCGTCTCGGTGATGTGCTCCTGGGAGAGGGAGAGGCGGCGCCTTGGGTTAAAGTCACAAGGGCCTCCAGAATTCCAGCGGGTACTCGAGCTTGTGCTGCCCTCGCTACTGTCCACGAACCCACTGCTGGCGGAGGAAGGTCTGGGTACTGGTGATGTGTTGAAGCTGGTGACAGTGAAGACGTTATTTAGCGACAGTATGTTTTGTGGCAGACTGATGCTTGTGCTTCTCTGTAAGGTTGCACTTCCGTGACTATTGCAGCGTTGCAAGGTAGCGCTGCCGCCACTATTACATCGTCTCTTTGACACAGGAGTCCAAACCTTTGAATTGCCAGGCTTCCACGGTGACCGACAGCGAGCCAGCTCATCTGGCTCAGAGAGGGACCTACAATGGCGTTTTGTCGGTGGTGCCAAGGGCTGACCCGAGTTTTCGTTAAGGTTTAATTCACTTATCCATCCTGACACCATAGACGTACTGGAAGATTCCTGCTGCCACTGCAGACCACCATTACTGGCAGTGCTGGTGCTGAACGGGCACACTGGGAAAGGGTAAGCTGAATTCCTTGTCGTGTCAGTCTGAATTGGGCAACCCCCATTTAAAGCTTTCCAAGGACTCTCTTCTGAAAACAAAAAAAAGATACAGGTAAAAGATGCAAAGGAAAACAACGATTTGTTTTAAACCTAGTTTAATTTAAAACCAGAAATCAAAATCAAGCTTAGAAGCATGAGCCACAAATACTCAGCTCTTAGTCAAAATTTCACACTATGTAACATACCCTTTTTAAAAAAAGGCAGAAAATTCAAAAAAACATGGAGACTGAAGTATTTTAGGAGCCAATCCAGGCATTCCAGCATGTATATATGTACCTTGTTAATACTTCTTCCTGTATACTGAATGATTACAGCGCTGTGTTGCGTGGTGAGCAACGGGGACTGCTTCCTCACCTGCTTCCTGCTGCACAGCACACACCACAACTAAAACCTCTAATAGTGAGCAACTTAAGGTACAACCAAAATGGATTAACAAGTAACATGAGAACCTGCCAGGGAATACTAATTGTTTTGGTTTTTTTCAAATAAAAGAGCAGGATAATCTCTTCATAGTCTGCTGTCCTTCATTCGACTGTTATGCTTTTCCATTAAGAACTCCTTATTATAGACAAGTTTCAAAGAGATGCGTGTTCACATTCTGTGGTGTGAAAAGCCTTACTTTAAATTAGAAACTATAAAAAGTTTAAATGACACTGCAGGTTGGATATGAGCAAAAAAAGAAAACAAAGTGTAGGGAAAAAGAAAATAATCTTAATTCATTGCATAAAATGAAGTAAGTATCACTTAAGAACCTCCTGCAAGTTTTACTGTGAATACAGACATAACCCATAGAGCACAACTTCTCATCTGAAGTGGCAGTGCTGGGTTAAAAGCAGTCTGCCAGTGAAGCCTCTCACTCTTTTGTAAAGCATTTCTTTGAGAACATTCTGCACATTTTACAGCTGTTCCTCCACATTATACAATGAAGTGTAAGAACTACAGCAGACTTTGGATTTGCAAATTGAAAAGCAGCAAAACTGTTGGCCAGTTAACAGTGCATGCTTTATGCTTGGATAGAAAATTTGCTAATTTAAACCAATTAGCCAAGTAAGTTTCACTTATCCTAGCTTTAAAGGAAGAACATTTAAAATACCAAGCTTTTCCCATATGCTTATTTTAAGAACCTAGATATAGCCTAAACATTAAATACTTGCATATTCTTATAGCTGGCAGTCTAAACTAAGTTTTAGGGTAATCAACAGATAAAAGATTTGCTGAGTAGCTTTAAAAGTTGCAAACCCAAATAGTTGTACACGTTCCATGCCCAAAGTATGTCATGATTATCCTGTTTTTGGATCTTATTTAAAGAACACCCTATTGTCTCAAAATCATTTAACTGTGCAGACAGCTGGGCTATTCAAACAACATGTTTTATTAGAATTCCTCTGTCCTTCCTCCTCCATTCTTTCAGATGGGTACAACCACATACTGTGCTTTGCCTTAAGCATGTAAGCTCTTCAAGGCAGGGACCATCCATAATTCAATGCAAGTAAAATAGCCAACACAATGGGATCCAGATAATGTTTGAAACTCCTAGGATCTACTGTAGGACAATTTCCTAGCTTGGACTGGCCTGATTTTTAAAAATCTCTAGGAAGGTTTTTCTCTGGCTGGGAGATTGTTTTAAAGTTTGCCGCAAAAAAAAAAAAAAAGTCAAGAGTTGCACATGTGTTTTAATTGTTTACATGGTAATGGCATTTAAGATAAAATACCGTTTCCCTTCGAAACCTAACACAAACCAAAATTCACATTTTACAGGGAATCCCACTGAGCAAATAAAAAGCCTCCATGCTTAAAGACACGGCAGAACATGCAAAATTTCAAGTCCATCTCTTAATAAAGCGGTAGATAGTTTACATATTAATAACTGGCATTTTTATTTTTTGCTAGATACAATTTACTCTTATTCCTGCAGGGCCAAGGCTGGAAAAGTAACACTTGTATGAGGGCACTGGACTTTATCTTGTGGTTTGCATCAAGCTGGATATTCTGTGTGGCAAAGCTCGTAAGAAGGTGTGTAAAGATGTGAGAGCTTTCTGCTAGCAGAGGAACCTGAAGAGATGTTTAGCATGAAAAACAGCATTGCTGTGCTTCTGTACACCATAGCAGATATTGAACAAAAAAAAAAGTGTGCTACAAGGGCTTTTACTATGCAAAGCAGATCACAAGTACAAAACTAACAACCAGTTATTCCCAGTATTGTTCAAAGACCAGCTTAAACCAGCAGGCTCTACAACAGCATGCTCCATCCCCCTCACCTTATTTACAAAAGAAAGGCTGCTTGCTATACCAATTACCTCAGTAAAACCCAGCTAAGGTTTCTGAAGAACTTACCATTGATTTCGAAAGGGAACAAGCTGCCACTTTTGTTCAGCTTCTCAGATGAGTACTGAAATTAATCAGAAAAAAAAAAGTTTTAACTGTGTGAAAGAGCATACACCTCAAGGAAACTGCAGCAGTTTTCAGTTTCCCTAGATGTGCGTTTAACAGTGTCTTTAAAAGGACAGTGTTTTGCTGGGTATCTTGAAAAAATTCCTGAACAGCTGATCTTTCTAAACAAAACCTAACTATCTGTAGTGTTTTCTGATCTATTGCTAAGTATCAAACTGTTTCAAGAGCTGCAACATTACCCCATGTGAATAAACTGCGAAATTATGAGTGATAATTTACTCTTAACAAAAAGGCTTGGATCCAATTCTCATTTCAGTGGAGAGGAAACGACAGTCTGACAATTGGGTTTCTATTTTCAATCTTAAGCATAAAAAGCAAAACACTTCACCTTAACCTAAGAGGGAGGAATAGCTTTATCTAAATTAAATATACAAACTCTTAAGGGTCTCCAGAATGAACATTGTCCAAATCAAGCTTTATTAGTATTTTCCATGTTCTTAAGAATCAATATAGTGAAACGTTTTCTTATTTCTTAAAGCAGAAAAGCCATTTAAAAAAAAAAAAAAATCTTTCCTATCCAAAAAAAAAAAAATCACCTTTTGCAGATCGATAATTTTTGAAACCCTAGTTTATTAGTGATGGTTCAATAATCAGACACAATGCAAGAGCCACGCTTAAAACAAAGTTTGTGGGTGAAGGGCTTCAGAATTTATGATTAAGCCTCGTCAGTAGCATCCACACGGCAAGGTAAGCTTGCATGCAGAATGTTCTATCTCAACTAATTTTACTTAGGAAATATTACTAAAAAGGCATTCCTAAAAGGCCTAGATTTCTCAGAGAATAGAGCTTGCTATCCAGCCTTCTATAAAGAAGTAATAAGTAAATGGCTTAAGGCTCCACCAGAGCCCACGGGCCATTATTCATTCCCCATCACCACCTCGGGATGGAGAGGAAGATTGCTTCAGAGAGAGCACCACACTTCATGTGAACATTGTTTGTGTCTAGCCAAAGAAGATAGCATTGTACATACATTTCCTTTCCAAGCACAAAGTCAATTTTTAAACAAACATCCTTGGGCTACAAAGCTTTTCTTTCTTGCTATACAGCAACATGCTGAGTGCTAGTGACAACTTTTTATCCTTGAGCTCTACATATAAGATACAAACGCTAAGCTATAGTAATATTGCCTTGGTTTTACTGTTTTAGAGATAGGAAATAATGGAACAGATTAAAGGATAGGACAGAAATCAGATTTTAATCTTATTTTTATCAACATCTGCATATGAGAAGCATTTTGATTTTTCCTTTACATTTGCAACTGTACAAGTTATAAATGCATCTAAAAAGGCTACTTTAAGTAAACAGCAGAACTGCAAGTTTGAATCTCCATCAGATTTGCAGTTAACTAGCCCTATTCAAACCATCTGAAATGTGCAACTTGACGGGGGAACAGCAGTCACTTTTACTCGTTTGCTTTTAATAACTCCAGTTGCCAGTTACATAGCATACATATTTTAAAAACTAGTATCAATCATTTGCCCTAAACAGCTACTAAGGTATCATATGGTACAGAAGAGCACATTAAGATAACAATAACAGTTACATTTCAGCTGCCCCTTAAGGAGAAACAAACAAACTAAACTCAAAGATAAGGTTCCTCAAAGATAAGCAAATTCCTCCCTCTCCAGTCTTCCCCAAATGAAAGACAGTATCAAACTATTCAGCTGTCAGATAATAACTAAGGAAAATATGTTTTTGGAACAGAATTCCATGTCAAAAAGTCTTAAAGCTAATGTATTTTTGAACCACATGGAAGAGTGCAAGAAGAATTACTTAATCATAACATAATAATCACAGATGTTTAAAAGACTATTCTCATGGGCTGAGATCTCATATGCTCAGAAGGAACAGCATCTCAAAGACAACACCACGTGGCAATTATTAGATTGATATTTAGTTTTTACAGTTTTCAGCCAAACTTCTTTAACAAGGTCCTCTTCAGGAATGCCGGAGTTGTTTAATTATCAGTACTTCCATCACCTTAAAAAAGCTTATCCATCAGGTAGGGACTAAATTACTGCATCTTTGACAGCTCTAAAGCACTGAAAGTATTTTTCAAGGGGAGCATGGCAAAAGTGGGATCCCATACAGCGACCATCTGTACTACAGAGAATGACTGCAATGTTTTCCAACAGAAAACAGACAGCAATTTCATCCTTACAGCTACTTCTGATCAGCTTCCAGTGCTCAGTTCTGTGAGGATGCAGACATCTTCCAGCTACAACTTGTTCTCTTAAGGGATCATTTATGTAGAATCCTGTTAAGTTACAAGAAAGTGATAATTCTTTGGAGATTGAGACCAAAAACCCTCACTAAGAACACCACATGTGACATCACATGCAGAAAAGGGTCAATAAGCGACACCATTTCCAGCAAGAGTTCAAGGCACTGAAAGAAGGGGTGCCTAAGGGGAGAATAAGTAATGAGTCTCCTTTATGATCTATACTTGGCTTTCTGCAACTGAAACAAAAAATACTTGAACGCACTATATGGTAGTGTATTTTAATGATGTTTGGAAGTCCAAACTTGAGCAGACTATCAGGCTGTAAATTTTTTATAGAAGGGAGGATCTTTTTATCTTTACAGCACACGGCAGAAGTCCCACTAGATATTCCCGTAACAGGGCACTGAACCAGTTTATCAGCTCTCCTGGGTTGGCTATGCTCTACCCTCCCCCTTTCATTCCCTTTGTGCTGTCATCTACCTGAAGCTTCACAAATGAAGAGCTCTTTTTTAATGATTACACTTGAGAAGAGACCACAATTCCTAAGAATCTTTAAAGGGAGGTCTGCTATCCTCTGAGTGAAGGAAATCTTCCTTGGAATGAGGTCAAATTATTCAACAAGGTCACTTGCCTGAAGAGAAAACTCAAGAGGTCATGCACAACCATCTTCCAACTACTAAGACAGATAAGAGACACACCAAACAGTGAAACTACTGAGCCTTAGCAGCTGTTCTTTCATTAAAATATTCACCTAAAAAGACACTTGGTCTTGAACTGAGTAAATGGAAGAGGCATGCAAATGAGACTGACAATGAACGATAATTTACACCACTAATTTTAAAAGTGTTCTTTGCTAGCGAAAACCCAACTGTAACGAAAATAGTTCTGGCTATTCTTCTACATACACTGTAATCTACTATGTTAAGAACTTCACACACTATTCTCAGAATGACTTCCTGATCTTCATAATTTTAATTTCTTTAGTATCAAGGCTTTTTCTCCGTTTTCCAAATATATTTGAATTCCTCTAATTTATCAGCATTCTTCCCAAACCACAGGAAAGTCAGTGTTTATTATTCAAGCACTAATGTAACCACCACCATACAGATGTGATTTCATTGTTTCAACAGGCCATGCCAGAACTCCATCTCTCTACCAAATATCCTCCAACTAGGACTAGACAGGGAGTAGTGAGGAGAAACATTTGACCTTTTCTCAGAATGTGAAGTAGTAATAAAATCACATCTTAGATTCAACCCTCAAATCTTCCAGCTAGTGGCTTTTCATCCAAGGAAGTCAGCCCAATTTTAAATCTTTCAACACAAGTTACCTTCATAAAAATTAAAAATAATGAAAACCCAGATGCATGGACAGCATCTGTAGCACATCTTCCTTCCACAAACGCTTGTCTGGAGATGCTCACATTTCCTTCTTAAAATACAGCTTGAAGTTTTGAATCTCACACACTGTTACTTCACAAACCAATACTAACTTCTACATGAGTTACCAAAAAAGTACAAGCTTAGCCAGAACATACAGAAAAACCCTCAAGACTCTTCAGATTCAAGAAAATAAAGACCAACCATTTGATTTAATGATGCTGTCCACTCATGAAAGCCATAACATGCTTGCAGAACATCTTACTGTTGTGAAGTAGAGCCAACCAAGCAGAGATATGATCCCACCCTGCAATCTACAGTGCTCGCTTGAGATAAAAGCTTGGGAGCACCTTCCTGCTTCATCATACAGATTACACAAATGAAACACCATACTACGTCCGATACACATTGTCTTTGTGCCCAGCTTGGCTAGCTGGAAGGTAAATGGCTTTGAAAGAACTATTCTTTCTTTTATAACCCTCATTTACGAGCTGTGCTACAGAATAGCTTTTCCCTAGCTATTTTATTTACTTGTGCCAAGACAAGCACTTATGCAGACGCACTGTGAAAGGGATCGAGAAATTGATAAGGGTTAACATTAACCCCAGCAAAAAAGGTTAGTCTTAATCCTCGATCAGCGCACAGGATGATTCACCACATGGTCCCACAGAACTCTGTGCCAGCACAAGTAATAAAAGGTGCAGGCAAGGCCATTTCAGAATTGCACTAAATTGTTTTTGGTATTAGAAGAAACTACAGCATTAATCTGAACTTCCTGCCAAAAAGTCTTAGGGTGCTAGAGTTGATTCGAGACCCCCGCTAGCAGTCCTTTCCTTTATTAAAATTTAGCAGTTACCTTCACTAGTGGAAAAGCGCACCCTCAGCAAGTTCACCAATGACACCAAGTTGTGTGGTGCCGTCGACACGCTGGAAGGGAGGGATGCCATCCAGAGGGACCTGGACAGGCTGGAGAGGTGGGCCCATGAAAACATCATGAAGTTCAACCAGGCCAAGTGCAAGGTCCTGCACATGGGTCAGGGCAATCCCAGGCACAAACACAGACTGGGCAGAGAAAGGATTGAGACCAGCCCTGAGGAGAAGGACTTGGGAGTGCTGGTGAATGAGAAGCTCAACATGAGTTGGCAATGTGCACACACAGCCCAGAAAGCCAACTGCATCCTGGGCTGCATCAAGAGGAGCATGGTCAGCAGGTCCAGGGAGGTGATTCTGCCCCTCTACTCTCCCCTGGTGAGACCCCACCTGCAGCACTGCATCCAGCTCTGGAGCCCCCAACATAAGAAGGACACGGACCTGTTGCAGCAACCTAGTACACTAAAGTTTGATCTGCAGAAGAGTACCACTGCAATTAAAGTCAGTGAAACAAGGCTAGTGCATTTTTGAAGAATATGATCTCATGGTTCTCAGGTGGGCATTCCAAATTGATGGGAGGCTATTTTGCATTACTCACTCTGGAGCAGAGATAATCTCATTTTCACAAGTGAAATGTGAACAGAATAGATTAATTCATAGTGTCTGAATAAGATGTATGAACCACAACACAGATTCAGATTAAACCCGCTGAAAATAACCCAGTAAATACTACAACACTTTTCAGAGCACCAGGCACTGACACACTGGTAAAGTGAGGATCTACTAGCATGAGGAACAGTCTAGTAGTCAGTAACCTGACTTCCAGTTGAACTGTATTTACCTGATGACCTGTCCTCCTTCTGGTAGTGCTGATAGTTACCTACATGGTGGTCAGTGACTTCTGAAAGTAAATACTGTTGTCAGATATCAAGCACTTGGTTGTACGAAGTGAACAAAACTCACCACATACCAGTACTTCTGGTTTGGTTTTTTTTTTGTTAGGGGAAAAAAAAATCCTGAGAAGCTTTGATAGTTCTTTTCAGTCATTAGAACACTATTTTGTCAAGAGAACAAGGTTTTTGCTAATTATTTAAAATGAAGCTGTAAGGTTAAAAAGACTGTTAAAATAAGAAAAACATCACTTCAAGAAGGGCCATACACTGAAGTTTCACTTCTTCCTCTCACAATTCCCATTCGCCTTGCAAACTAGCCCTAACTCAAATGGCTCAATTCTAGCTAATCTACATTCTTGAATTTGTTATGTAGTTTTAAGTTACTATAAGCAGATTAAGTTAATCTACTTTGCATTTCACATTTACATGTTATTTTGGTAGATCCTTACCAGATTAATATTGTACGTTTTACACGTCAGATCATCCAAGCTCTGGTTCTGCAGCTTTTCTGTTATTAGTGTTACCATGGTAGTTGTTCCTTTTCCACTGTTCTCACGGAAGTCTTGGAGGCTCTTCGGTCTCTTGTTTCAATACTCATGAGCCATTTCTGGTTTGGTTTGAAGTCTTCAGATTTATGCTTCCATCATATTGCCGAAATTTATTTCCAAACGCTGTCAGTGTATCATGTCTGATTTTCTGTAAGATTGAGGCAGAAAAAGGAAAAAGTCAGAAAAATTCTTGTGTACATCATAATTAGTGCTACAATAAGAGGACTCATGTTTGGACCATTAATTCCTGCAAGTTTACCACTCTGACCAGTGCTACTGCCTGGCATTTCAGATGACAAGCCTCTGTTCATGAAAGAATACTCCTATTGAGATTTCATTGATTGCAACTTCAGAAGGGAGATGAGACTCATACACAGCACAGATCAGGATATTATTTGGCTGGTTCCTACTACTAAACTGATCCTACCCAGGATTTTTATGCCAAGCAGAAGGAAAGACTAAAGCTTCCCCCCATTTAAATTACTACTGAAATCCTAGCAAGGTGTACTAGAAAACACGCAGATAGTTAAACATACAGAACAGTATGGTAAGTATTTGCCATTTTAAGACACGCTACCATATTGCCTCATCACTAAATCCTTCTTGAAAGCAGAGTGGAGCAGTGGGTAGCTCAAATGCTATATTCACTTTCCAAACTCTCAGCTATTTTTAATACATTCCCTGGGTTTTTTTTATTCTTAAAAGATTATGTAATTGCTACCTGTCAGCAAACACCATATCTTAAACTTGTAAGCAGGACAGATTACCATACATGTAAAAGCATCACTGACAAAAGCTTAGACATCTTTATTCTGTGAGCAGTCATCCAAATAAACACTAGGTTCACTGGCTGTCTCTTCCTATCCTAAACATCCTCTACATAATTTCTTCCCCCCTCTCTTCCCTCAGCATCAGTAACCATTCACTGCTGCAATACCATTCCTCGCTGCCACCCAAAAGTCTTTATTAGCTGGTTATTTTTACCACAGCAAATGGACTTCCGTACTTTCAACTCAACATTATTTTTCCAGTTCTTAAGAAGAAAGAAAAAAACCACAGGACTTCAGCTTCTTCATTCTCCTCTTTCTATCATCAAGTCTTTCAGGTTCACCACAGTTCTAAAAACCACTTCCAGTTTTCAAGACCAAGTCTACATTAGTTAATTGTAATTTCTTCACACTACCTTCAGTGAACTCCCCCTCCCATAACTTTGCCTTACTGTGTCAACGAGTCAACGAGAACATCTTTCCTTAACTCATGCTGATGATCCATTACTGACATGCATTAACCATTCTTGCTTACGATTTAAGTTGGTCAAGTATATTCAGTTACTGCTTATGGAATTAAAAAAAGGGAAGAGATCCATACACAAGTATTCACCAATTTAAAGAAAGCAAAACAAGCCCTGGGGAAGGAACACTGATGCTGCTAGGTCCAAAGTTTATTTCCATTTGCTAGGTTTTAAGGTCTACAGTAAAACAAAAAAAAAGAATAGCAGAAAAAATAATTTTAAATGCATGTTTCTATAAAATATTGCCCGTTTTCCACACTGCCACCTAACAGCTGTTTAAATAACCAGGACGAACAAGAAAAAAAAAGCCACCTAAGTCCATGACCCAAGCTAAACCCTTTTAAAACTAAGGTATTAATAGTATTAATGATAATGTCAGATTATCTTTTAAACCTGTTACCTTTGAGTACATCCTCAAATATAATTTTCATATACTAACCATTCATTATTTCACCTTCACAGAAGTCTGTTACCTAACAGCTTCCCTTAACCTGAGGGCTGTCCCACAGTCATATTTCTGCCCATCTTTTGACGTCATTCTCATATCTACTTTTATTTGCTGTAAGATATGATCCTTACAATTCCTTAACCATAAACAATGCTACCCAGATATCTGGAGATTCCACTGGTCTGTTTTTACTGAATAAGTCCTGTCTTTCAGTAAAGCACCCAACAGCTTGAATTACTTACCACATCTTGTTCTGAAATTATATCAAGTCAAATATCAAAACCACTCAAGTTCGTACACTCACTGATAAAAGCTGCATATCCCCTTTTCAACACAAACATCTGTCAAAGCAAAGTGCAGTTCATGAAATGCTACCCAAGCTGAAGGGCAAGTGTGTGAACAGAGCAGTATTCAGAGCAGCACGATCAAACATTGCAATGTCCCTTTTAAACCCAGTTAAGTCTAACTAGTCCTAGAAATCCAGAATAGGAGTCGAAAGAAAGGCTGATTGGAGGTCACAAATTGTCCATATACAGACTGAAAATACACTGAAGTTGAGGAGCTTAGTAACTGGCACAAAGACTTTCAGATTCATTTTAAGGATTAAGATTTCCACAACTAAGAGGCTACCATTAAGAACCAGTTGAAAAGTTCAGCAGGTGTTTAATTACTTTTCCATTTGGAATGGCCATATAAAAACTTGTGTGGGTTTTTTCCTCAAGGAAAAAGCAAATCCAATAAAACTACCAGAGAGAGGGGAGGAACAACGTTTCGATCTATAATCAGTTAACTACAGTGTAGTTTACTTTGCTTAGTTCTTCTAATCTTCAATTGTTTCACTGAAATTTTAAGTCAGCATAATACATGCTGGAATAAGGACAGAACAGACAGAAGGCTATTAGTCCTTAGTTAATGAACCAGTACATTCGGTTGCATGAAGGGATAAAGGGGAGGCAAACGAAATCACAGAAGCATGGCACTTTCAGATCAAGCTGAATTATACAGTTGTCCAGATTTTTATGTTCTACCAGATATAAGAGCAATACTTAGAGTTGCAACTACTCAGGCCCTTTCCAATAGCATCCAACCCAATCAGTTCCGAAACATAAGCAAAACGGAAACTTGTAAAGTTTATCATTTTAGCAACTCATACCAACAATACTTTTTCAAACAAGACATACTTCATTGAGAAAGATTTTTGAAGTATGTCCTTAACGGCTACAGGGGACAGGGGTGAAAAAGCACTGTTAGCCAGACAAGCCTTCGTGTATCAGGTCCCAGTTTCTACTGCTCCCTTCCATCAAATTCCATTTCTCAATACCAAGCACAAACCCTAGGAGTACACATTTTAGTCCACATTAGAAGCATGCTGTGGAAGTTAATTCCTTTCTCATCCTCCTTTGATGTGCTTTATCTCACATCATGGGCCAGGCTCATCCAGAAGTAACCCACTCTGAAACAAAGCCAGAAGATGCGCTGCAGCCACCTTTAGGTGTTCAGTGCTGCGCTAGACTAATGCTGGTCCAAAGTAAGCCAGGCATATGCTGTGGACATCAGTACTAACTGTTTTACACTACAGATTTGTTCCTACTGAGCAGTCCTCCTTGCTAATGACAACATAAACGTTTTAAGTGGAAAAAATGTTACCATCATCAGGCCGATGAAAGCCATTCTAGGTTGCAGTTTGATATACCTCAGCTGCCATCACAACTGCCAACACATTTTCTTCTCTGGTTACTTGTTGCCCACGGCAGCATGCCAGCACAAGTGTTTTTGCTACTACACAGAGAACTAGATCAAGGAATTTTTATAGTTGGATAAAAACAAACCACTTCCTTTTGTTTCTGGTAAAGGTTGTTTTCCAGCTGGATCAGCTCCCCAGTCTGCTTTGCCATGAACCGAACATGAATGCTTGTGCAGGCACACTGGGATGCCGACATGCTTACCGAGGTGCCTGTCCAACTACAAAGTCAGGAAAAAGAAAGAAAAAAAAGAAAAGGAAGAAAGCCAGTTGACATTAGCATTTCCCACACCAAGTAAGGCATTCTCCTATAATTAGGAATGTGATGCCCTCTTCCAAAGTAAGATCTCAACATGTTTTGCTCCTATTTTCCTTTTCCAATTCACGCTCCTTAGACGAATCAACCTCACCAGCTCAAAGTGATCTGAAATCACCCCTGCAGCCTCAGCACCTTAACTCAAAGTGACCAAAGTCCTGGTTTGCTCCAGTTGAGCTACTTATACTCTACCAGGAATTGCTTATCTCATCTTTGCTAATTAATATCGGCTGTTAGGAGGCAGAAGATCCTTAGGAGTCACTATACCACTGCCATTTTAAAACTTTATCAATAGATATTTTCAAGCCTTATAAGCCTTGGGCCTTCAATATCTCCTAGAAGGAAGTTCCTTACGCTACAGAAAATTCCTCATGGTATTTTCACATTTTGGGTTTTTCATTTGTTTCAAGATTTATGGTATGCATTTAATGTACCCACAGAGATGGTAAGCTGTTTACTTTATGAACCCTTCCCACCACGCTCTCTTTCCAGAGCTGGTTAAAGGCAGTTAACTTTCTTCTTCACTCTCTCCTTATCACGCCCTTTATGCTTATCGGGCACCCCTCTCCAACCTTGGCACTTCAAACTAATTGAATTTTCAGTAATAGGAACCATTTGACCAGTCTTGCTAGGGCAACATGGATCCTGTTGGATTTGCATTTCTTCAGCTGCCTCACGGCGTAGATCTTGGCACAATCAAGTTCTCCCTACCACAGCAAGCATATACCCTGCTTTCTATACATCCTGTAAGCGTACCCCAAAGATACACACCTCTGCTGTCTCCGAGTCTCTACAGGTAGCAACTGAGCCAGGCATGCAAGTTCAAACACTAAGACACTCCAAGCCTTGAGGTAATAATAATAGCCCTTGGAGCTCCAAGTTGGATGAAGTCCTACAAGATTATGGCCATCTTTCCCTTAGCACATCATCCTTTATGGAGCTTGATTAGGCAGTAGAGTGAGAAAGCTGAGCCATCCAAGACAAACACGCATAACAGAAGATGTTGGTCTCTGTCCTGTGAGAGACTTAATCTTACTGGGATCTCCTTAAAGTGAGGGATATGGGTAGGAAAGGTGGGGAGCAAGTGAAGCTATTTTTATTGCTGAAAGGTAGACTAATGAAAAGGAATAAAATAAATGGAATATAAAAAATAAACTCCAAACATAAGCCAAAGTTAACATTCCTCACAGTTGGAGAATGAGCTGTGATGGAATCAGTATCACCATTATCACTGATTTAAAGTTCTGTTCCACAACACATTCTGAAGACTGAGAAAAAGAAAGATTTATTATTCTATCTCTATAGTACTAGTAAAGAAGAGAGGTTTCACATCTTTAAAAGTTCAGCCACAAGTAGCAATGACTTGTAAAATCTCTGCCAAAATTAAGGGTGGAGAGAGAAGAAAAGTAGTGCTCTTGTCACAAATTCCGTATCTTCTCAGTGACATCACTGTGGTCTTTTTTGGGAAGACTACTAAGAATACATATCACACAACCCCCCAGTCAATTAAGGGATGTCAGAGGCTCATCCAATTTGACAACCTACTTTTAAAGTGATGAAGAGTCCTGATGAAGAACATAAAGCCAACTCAAAAATCTCTTCTTGGCTCTAAGAGAGTAAGGCAGCCAGACTAATTTCCAACCCACTCCTCCTCCTCTGCATCCCGCAGGACAAAATGTTCCAGCAACAGCTCATCTTGCTGGGAAAATTTACATTTGTTTGAAACACTTCTAAATTTCTCCTGTCTCTGGAAGTTCCATCTTGGATAAAGAAGAAAAGATCACAAGATTTTAGATTATTTCCCCCTAACACAAATGTAGGTGTTATTTGATGATTGCAATTACATTTTTTTCTGCCTGTGGGACTAAAACTACCTAGTGAGAACACAGAAGGTCGTTACCGTTCTTCTGTTCCTTCACATTATTTCCTACCCTTTGCTCAGAGAACTACATGGAACCCTTATTACCAACAATCCCATAAAGACATACTTAGTGAGCTCCCAGTAGAAGAAAAGGATTAGCTAGAGTCAAAATTCCAATTCGGATAAGTAGGTCCTTTAAAATATTATCTCTCCTTCAGCAAGCCAAAGCAGCTAATCACCCCAGCAGTACTAACTCCAGATCTAGATGACTTTGCTACTAGACTCTAGATGAAAGATGTTGCGTTTTTTGCCTCCTGGCACTTTCTGTAGCTTCCTAGAAGGATTTCAAAATGGAACCATCATGCAAAAATGGTCAAGTTTTAACTGAGCATCGCCTGTCCTGTCCTAGTTATGCTTGAACCAAGACTAAGTTGGAAGATCAGCCTTTTAGAAACTGTTAAACTAATACTTTATGCCATCTGAAAAAAGCTACATGATGTATAGTTTCTTGCACTGCAAAATTCCAACTTCCAAATGCAAAGAGAGCATTCTAGTCCTAAAACTACACTTTACCACAGTGCTAAGAAGTTCACAGGGAGGCTAAGCATTCCTTGTAACATAAGTCTATTATTAATAACTTTTAGCCCAGAAAGGTTCTCCATAGCAGGTATTTAAAGAGAATTATTTGAACTCTATCCTTTTTAGCACTAATCTGCAGAGTGGTTATTCTGCAACTTTCCAAAATTCCACATCAGGTCTGAAAAACAGCAAAAAAAACCCCCAAAAACAACCAAAAAGAGGTTTAATTAGAAAGTTTTCTGCAGTTAGAGAATTATCCATCAGTGGTTTGTTGTATAGGTGCTAGAGGGGGGCACCTCAATCTCCAGTATGCTGTATTTCAGGCATCTTCTCTTAATGGACAATTATGTAGCACTACTCTGTTTTCTGAGGTTCTCCACAAAAAGTGTAAAAACAGTGTGTTAGAACAACAGTCTCTGACCAAACGGGATGAAGAAAGAGTAGGGTTTATAACCATAGTTTGTGTTCTGTAGAAATTGTTTCACAACTACCCAGCAAACCCTGTTTAAGTAGTAGTTCCTCTCCCTGAAGAGGTCAGATGTGACAGAAAACATGGTAGGGCTCAACAACACCGTCTACGCATGCTAGAACTCAAAATGAAGCCAAAGAAGTTAGTTCCAACACTTGCAATTCAGAGTTTCTTTTAAAGATTAAAGAGATATTTCTTGAGCTACAGAACCTCTCAGCTTTCTCCACGCAGTGCTTTCATAAGCCAGTTTTTATTAGAAGGAAGCCTCAATATCACGAGGTGCTCAAGCCTGGATTAAGGTTGCCACAACTCCAGCACAAAACTGCAAAAAGTGACAAAAAAAATACACTTGAAGGCATCTTTTATATTAACTGATGACCACTGGAGTCAAGTTTCTCAGCTATTCCACAGGCTCAGGGAGCAAAAGAAATATCAAGAGCTCAAAAAAATTGTCTGCTGAAGAACATGCCTCACTTAATGTGCAAGACAGGACTATATTCCGCCATTCTAGGGAAAAACTAGGATTTGGGTTGTTATTGCCTCCAGAGAGAGAAGAGAGTAAATATTAGGTCCACTTGCTTCAAATGCAGAAAATCACTACGGAGCTCAGGATTTAATTGCATTTTGACCCTAAAGCATCATCATTCTAACACCAACTGGTCCCTGAGACAGCTGTGACAGTACAAACTAAAATAAGGCTGCATCCTACACACTCATTTCTACTCCACCTCCCACACTTCAGACACGAGAGCTCCTATGAGAAGGAATCAAAGCCTCAACCATCACACAGCCGTTGGACTCCGTTTTTACTTAACAATATGCAACACATTTTGGCAAATCCCTTGAACTCAAAAAGAACAAGTAGTACTGAGTTTTCTGATTAAAAAAAAAAAAACCAAAAAAAACCCCAGACCTTGTTCAAAGCCTCCCATGTGTGATGGAGAAAACCTGCAAGCAGAAGCACCAGAAGTAAACCAAAGAGAATAATCCTGGCTTACGACAGTGGCTTCCAGGCTGCAAAATTAACAGCCAGACAATGTGCTGGGAAGAGCTCAAAGGTAATACTTTGGTGTACAGGTTCCATTCTTCAGATGTAGAATTCATCCAGCTCGGCTGAGAAACACATATAAAATAAAGACCTAAAATGTTTAATAAAATGTAAATTAGAAACTCAAGATTTTACTCTATTACATGATGAACTGTTGTCAGTAATAAATACTACCCGCTATTTCTCAAGTTGCTATCAGGTGGTTCGGGTTTGTTTTCAAACCAAGAAGAAAGTCTCCTTCCAGACAGCTGAAGGAAGGGTGGAGATAGAGGATGTTAAGCCTTTGTCACAGTTTACATATTTCCCAAAGCAACAGAAGCAGTGGAGAAGTAAGCTCAAGGGACTTTTTCCAGGTCACATCTAATTAAAGCAGGAAATGTATCACCATAGAAAACTAGGGCTGAGAACTCAACTCAGCCAGAGGTTAAAGCATTTTTTCATTGCCAGCTCATATCAGTAACCAGTCTCAGTCTCCCAGGTTTAAACCTGTCTTTCAGACTCTAGGAAGACCTAACATCTGCATCATAGATAACTCATCCTGCATCTTTTAAAGTATTTGTCAGACAGGACAACAGATGAGCTGTGCCTTGCATCTGATCCTGCGCCATGATGCTTTTCCAAGATGCTTTGGTTATTTACATTCTCTTTCTTAAAATAATCTACCACTATTTAAATGGCAGACAATGATTTCATTAATTTTGCTGAAGGATATTTACATCTCCTGTGTTTGGAGTTCCATTTGAAGTAGCCATCAGCGTTGGCCCACAGCCAGTTATCTCCCTCCAAAGTGCAATTTGGACTCTTTTTCCACCCTCTTCTCAGCATTACTGCAGAAAGCACACGATTGTTGTACAGTGTTGGGGAATAGGAAGTCTGGTCTACTGAGGCTTTTCTACATGAACACCAAGCCCCTTGCTTTCACCGTAATTATGAACTAAATGTGCTAACAGTCATTATTTCAAGAATATGTAGCTCAAACTAAGAATTATTGCCTGTTTAAGCAGTTCAGAACAAAACCTAGTGGGCAATCACCACTTAAGAGCATTACTGTAACTTTCAGCCTATGATATTACTGAAAGCTTGCAGCTCAGGTCCTACACAAATTATTTTAATCTCCACATACCGTTTTTATAAATATTCTATTTAAAACCAATGGAAGCATTTATTTAGTATACAAAGCCTCCAGTAAAATACAAAAGTCAGATTCATTATAAATAATAATTTATACAGAAAATATTAGTGTTTGAAGAAATATATGTACCACCAACCTAAGCCTACCACACTCCACTAAAGGGAGAGATCTAGATTATGCAAGAGTCACAATATTTTATTTTACTTTAAGGCTTGTGAAAAAACACACGGACTAAGATTAACTGGCCTTATGACTGAAATATTTCCTTCATTCCATCAGTTAGGTAAGAAAAGTCAGGGGGGAAAAAAAAAAAATAAATAAAGATATGCAGTAATATCATTTACTTTCTCTTATTGCTTGCCCTTAAAAATGTCAAGAGTCAAACAGGCACATATACACAGCTTTAAAAATACTGAGGCCTGAAAAACATGTAGCACTGACCCTGCACTTGTATGACAGCAATGATTACTCCACACACGTGCTGCTCTCCCATGACAGACTGAAATAACACCAGTACTGAAGTACTCTTACATTACTAAACCCTATGGGCTTGGAGCTGAGGGATTATACAAATCTCTCCCATAAACCCCGCTCCCAAAACACACACAGCTAATAAGCCTCCTCCTATTTGCCTTCAGGTTCATTCTGAAGAGTTTCAGACATCTGGTTGGCTTGTTTAACATAAAAAGCCCAACGGGTAGGTTTGGTTTTACAATCCCAAGTGTGAGATGTTCTTGCTGTAGGCTCCAGGCCCGGTGAAAACCACTTGTGCTAGGACACAACTTCGTGGCATTTCAGGGGTCTAATGAGCTATATGAACTGCACACAGGGAAGTCTCCCTAACATTAGCTTGCATGCAGCTATGGAAATTAAAAACAAGGAACCTATGGTAGTCCAAATAGTTTTCAGTAAATAGTACAGCTGGTGAACTGCAGATAGTGCTAAATTTAGAACTTGGGGCTTAGCAGTGTTCTCTAAATATCCATACATCTCAGTGCTTGCAGTAACATGAAATACACTCCTCCTCGAGCCTTACTGTCCTAACTCTTCATACTACGAGTAATAGTTCCCTCTCAGGACAGAGAACTATGACCAATCTAGTAGGGCAAGAAAAGTTTCAGTCTTTGTCACAAAATTGTAACTCTCCAGATCACTGCACTCAATAAGTGCATGTCTGTGTGTATCCTTATTTTAGCAGCTTATGACAAATACAGTTTCCATGTTTTCATACAAAACTGAAAACTCTACGAAAAAAAAGCAGATTACAGAAGTGCTATGCAAGAGTAAAGTTCTATGCAGGCTCACATAAAAGCTTTCTGCTTATTATCTATCCTGAAGGAGCACAGAAATGCATTGAGAAGATATGAGATGCGGTGTGCAACAGACAACCAAGTTCCCTCTCCTGGCCCAAGCTTGTTCCCAATCATGGCTGACCATCTGTAATGTGTTACTCAAGAAACTTGAATTCATCTGGCAGAAGACACCACCTCAAGAGGTGGCACACTGAAAGGCCTCAACTTTTGCAACACCCAGCCAGTTACATCACCCATTAGAATTTAGAAAAAGACCGAAACACCACACAACTTTCCAGCAGCAAGAATTTTCTTTAACATAAAGAAGTCTCAGGCATTACACTACAAAAACCAAAACGGAATGCTCACTTGAAGAATCTGCTGCTGTCACTCCTTACTTTGCTAAACTGCAGTTCATATAAAATGAATTATTTGTTGGTTTCCAACTTCTGGTTTGCAGATCCCATGAGTTTTGAAACAGTGAGGTCTCTGAAAAGATCTGCACTACATACATACCGCTCTACTGCACGCCAGCACTCAGTAACAGCTCACAAATACTCCAAGTATGAGTGGATCACAAATTAAAGTCCATTAAAATAACAGAATGAAATATGAAGACAAAAGCAGCACATATGTCAGTATTAAGTATGCTTTCAGCATTCAATTCAGATATTACCTCAAGTGTCACCAGAGACATCCCTCTTGCCAGACGTAAGGTACTTCAATAAAAATTAGTTCAGATGAGCTACGCAGCTTAAGTCTTCCGAGCTCACCAGACCTTCCCAAAGGTAAGGTAGCTGCTTTCTTTGTCGATGCATTCAGCTTTCACCAGCACACCAAAAGGCTGGATTCGGGAATGCTGTGCTAGAGGTCAAGACACAAACCAATGGGTACACAACTGCCGTAGGTATTTAGAAAAAGCATTTGGAAAATTTCTATGAATTAAAAGGAATCTCATGAGACAAACGGAATTACACCATGTAAGAGAAGATGGCTATGTTAAGTCAGAAAAAAACCCCAGTGAACTCTAGCAGTGTGGTTTTTTTTTTTTTTCTTTAAATACTGAAAGAAGACTTTCTGCTTGATGGGAAAGCTCAGTATTTTCAGTGTGTACTACCTCAACACTATCAGATGTTTACTGAATGAGTCATTAATTCTAGAAGCAAGTTCTCTGGAGATATTCAGTTGTCAAATGGACTCACAGAAGTCACCAGGACTCCAAATCATGAAGTTTACTCATATAGCACAGACTATGAAGCCTTAATGCAAAACCACGCTCCTGTACAGAAGCTGGTGGACATGAGGTGCTGATCAGTACACTAGTATTACAGACCACACTTCAGTTTTTGAGCCAAAAAGTATCAGGTAAAAAGTGCATGTTGAAGAGCCTTTAGTTTTAATCTTCACTGAGCATGACAGAAATTTGGCAGTTTTAAACGGCATCAGGTAAGTCACCTGACTAGCAAGTCAGGCATATAACATCTGCACACAACAACAGCGCAAGAGAGGACAGGACCATCAGTGTTTAGAAGAGAAATCTGTGTCCTCCCACTTGGGCAACTGTGTTTACAGATGATTGCATTCTGACAAGACCAGGTTCTGGTAACCATGTTGAAGGACAAAACAGTAAAGATTTATCAGATAAAGTCAACAGTAAGACACACACAAGCATGTCCTTTCAGCTCTTCACCTGAAAACTGAGGCCTTCAAATGATCTTTCAATACTGATAAAAAGTGTGCTTTATCTAAACACTCTTTAAAATAAGTCTCTGAAATTACATTTGGGTTTCTGGCATCTTCACTCATGCAAAGGTTAAGCATACTGTATAGTCTGCATAAAGCAGTCTCATCTTTTTCTCCTGAAGATCTGAAACATCAAACCATTCATTAGGGGAAGTCACTGGGCTGAGCACCTGGAGCTGAGAAGCGATAAACAAGGTTTTGACAGCTGCAGCCTTTTCTGCAGGTGCAAGAGGCATTCACTTCATTTCAGCTTGGCTCGGTTTAACAATTAGTTCAATAACTAATTCAGAATTTAGAAACAAGTTTGCTTTTATTTGATCCTCACAGATCTTGTGCTCAACTGAAAAAAGGCTGAGGGGAAGGGATGGTTCCTCCCAACCAGTTCTTAAGTTTAAGACTGTGTATTTAACAGGACTATAAAGTTCGTTCTCAAGGATACATGGTATTTTGCAACTGATTATATCACTAAAATTTGAGCATCACACTTAATACAGAAAAACCTCCCCAAACCAACTATTAACCCACTCTGAAAGAGCCATTCTGAACACCCTTTGCCCTGTACCACCTTCAGTTGCAGTTTCTACAGCCAAGCTTGTCTAGCAGCATCACTGACAGTAGGATGCACCTAACTAAACAAGCCTGGGGAAAAAAGGGGAAAAAAAAAAAAAAAAAAAAAAAAAAAGCATCTTAACAGCAAAATCCCCGTTTCTCTTGACTCTGAAGGAGCTTGGAACAGCTATTTCAGCTGAAGGTGACAGAAGCTAAGCAAGTAAATCACACCCCGAATATCTGACTCGAGGGCAGGAACTGGGATATGCCTTGCTGTACAAGTGAGGGCACAAATGCTGCACACAACGAGCTCGGCGTTAATCCCCACTTTATCCACACCCCCAACCTATGCCAGCCACCACCTCTTCAAGGATATTATGCAAGATACTTCTCAGTCATAGTATTCCACAGCAAAAATTGAAGTTTTGGCATAAGAGCGTGCAGCTACTTATATCTTAACAGTTTGAAGAGGAAATGTAGTGATTTTATTTTAAGATATGGTGTTATGCAAAAATACATCAAAAAGTCCTTTTACTTTTCCATAACTTTAAAAATAGGCAGCTATACTTCATCTTGCGTATCAAAATACAAACAAGTATTAACATCCTAACGTACACTCAACTTCAATTAGAGAAGGATTATCAGACTTCCTAAACTTCTGCTTAATTTAAGACTGCAGCATGATTTCAAAGGATAGATGTCAGTCTCCTTAAAGCACACATTGGAAAGAATGGTTAGAAGACAAATTATTCCAGCTCGTAGCCAACCACATCAAAACTTTAAACTACACTCAAACGTATCTGCGTGGTGAGAATAAACTGCTGCATATCGTATGCAGGGACTACAAACAGAGCAATCATTAGAGGAAGACTAGGGAAATCGCTGCAAGGTGGAGATGCAAAGTAGGTTGCAAGTTTTCAGGGTGAGACGATGGAGAAGCAACAAAAAGCATTTATAAAAACTGTGTCAAACAATCCCAACAGAGACAGGGCTCAGAGAAACCCATTTCTATCAAGTGCGAATTCAGCCTTGTGAATTAAGTTTGGCAGGGGAGATATCATGAGAACTAAGACTTCGAAGAGATAAAGTTGCACCCATAGAGATGTCAACAAATACTTCCAAATACTTAATCCAAAAAAAAAAGCACCCTAAAGAAAAGTCGGCCCCGAGCAGGGGGGCTTATTCTTCAATGCCTAGCTTGTGATGCAAGAGAAGTTTCATCTCAAGAACTGAGAGCTTAACAACCCGAACTACACACGACTCCAGAGTCACTCTACCACAGCCATCATTGCTTGCAAGGTACCAGACTTAGGCTGTTATGCAATATATTTGAGTACAGGCCGTAATGGGCCACGCTTTCTTAAATAAGTTTGGACATCAGTTTCCTGAAGCTAGGCCTGCCTTCATTCCACATCTGCCTTCAGAAAAAGGTCAAAATGCATGTGACTGGTCTCCAATTCTCCACATTCCAACAGAATCCCAGGGAAGGAACTTTTTGTGAGCACTAAAAGGCAATAAGGAGGTGAATAGCACCCACCAGGTTCACTTTGACATCAGAGTAACAGCATTTGGGGATGAGAGACAATCTACTGAGGTCATACACCTAGTTTTAAAGGCTCGTGCCGTTGGCAAGCAAGCAAAGTCTGTATAGTAAATGCAATAGTTAGTGGATAACCATCCCCAGAGAGCAGTTACCAGTGGCACGTGGGTAAACACAACGAACAGGAACCCAGCCCAGCTTACCAATTTCTTTGTTTCCCATCATCTGTTGCTGGCAGAGCAGGCTTGCTACAAGTAGGAGAAAGGCAGGAAGAACTGCAAGACAGCATTAATGTTGTATGGAACTGACAAATTGGAAAACTGTTCTGCAAGAAATAGGATATAATTCAGTTCTGAAAGGTATGCTCAGGTAGAAGTAACTGAGAAGGCAAGTTCTTCAGAAGAAAGTTGTAGGCTAGGCTGGATCAACAAGCTGCTGTAAGAATGTCAAGTGTATGGGGACGCATAAACAGGAATATCAGCTCCAGGGCACATGAAAAAGTCTCTTTACTCCAATCTGCACAGGAAAGCCTCAGCTGAAGCACCAAGCTGGGCTTTAAGCATCACACTTGAAGACCAATGCACACTAACTTGAACGAAGAACAAGAACGACGAGAGCCAAAAAAACATGATGTCTCAGGAAGAATGGAATACGCTAGCTTTATTTAGGCTAAAAGGATCACAAAGCTGCAGGGTGTAGGGTAAAACACAAGGAAACAGGAACATGACAAAGAACAGTTCAAGTATTTTTTAAAAGGTTACTTACTACAGGGGAAAGAACAGCTGTCTCTCACGCCCAGGGAATTAGGCAATAAGCTTGACCTGCAGTAAGGAAGAGGTCTAGTTCCATACTCAGAACAAGTTTTAACACTGAGGACAGCAAAGCGCTGGACTGATGAGAAAGTAGAGCTGCTCCGGCTTCTTTCGTGAATCATATCAGACATACAGCACTAGTACGGGGCAGAGGACTCTCACAACCAGCCCACACCTTTTTCAGCCTGACTTTTTTCTAAATTACTACCTCAAACCACTGGAGCATCTTTGCTTATCCTCCCTACAGTGAATGTTTAGTTTCAATGAGCTAAAAGTTACTTTTTTTTTTATTTTTCAAATTAAAACTTCAGGATTTGCATGTTGCGGTGCTTTTACTACATAACAAAAGAAAAGTCACATCTGCCTCATACTTCACACAGAAATAAATCAACTCCAAACGTCTCCCATGGCAGTATGCAAATTTCAGCAATCTTGCAGTATCCTGTTGTACCCTTCTCCTCTGACCAACAGAAATCAGAAGCCGTTACTTCAGAAGGACCCGCATGCTCAGCCTTCTAACAACCTGCAGCAGTGATGTAACAGCTTTCAGCGATGCGGTGTCACAAAGCACCTCACACACATACGCATGCACCTTTCACTACCGCTGTAGCCTTAGGCTTGGTTAGGACTTCCTGAGGATGGAAAACGCTGTATGCAAGTCAAATGCTCCAAAACAGAATCTAAAATACCCTTAGTTACAGCCAGTCAGAGGAAGTCTGTGCCTGAGATAAGTTATGCGTTCACATTTAAACTGCAGAATCTACAGTCACTAAACTGGGGAAGAATTCACTTGTACAAGCTCAAACACAAATAGGACACCTACAAAACATACAACAGTTAGAGACAAAGCACCATCCTTTTTCATCCCCTGAAATAGTTTCAGTACTACAAGTATTTATCCAGCTCCTTGTCTGCTTTGTTTAAATGTCATCCTTCCAATTTTTTGAAACACGAAAGAGAGCAGCAACAGTCCATTTCACCCTCCAGGAGCTCAGATATTTCTTATCCAAACACTGAACCAGCAACAGGGCTGGTCAGGATGGTGTGCTAACGGAAGAAGATGAAGTAGGCAGGCATACATACACCATACCTGCTGAGAAGTGAACTGGCTAAGCATCATACCTGTTCCAGTGCCAGCAGCAGCATCTTTTAACCGGCAGCTCTGCTGCTGTACCTCAACCTTTGGCAGCCCCTTACAGCAAGCAACAGCACTGCAGTGTAGCCTCCGAGTTTGAACTTTGTTATCCCATTTCATCACTTTTAAAAAATTAAAATATGAAGTCCTAGGTACCCACTCCTTTCCCACTAGAAGAAATATATACCATGTTTTAGCCAATTCAAGCAAGTGGTTATTGAATGATATTTTCATTAGTCCTCTCTCCTCCTCACTTACTAAATACGACATCAAATTACGCTCTGGAGCACAGCGGTAGTCTTGGGGCACGCTTACACACCACTACACTCCACTCTAAATAATAAATAATTATTTGCCACTACTATTAGACTGGGATAATGGAGCAAAAAAAGATTCCTTTTTTTTTAAACTAGGATTAAACTTCTAGCTGTCAGCTCATCAAATGCAAACACAATGGTTCCATACAAATAGATCATGGGTATCTAAAGACCATCACTTAAGAAAAAAATCACACCCTCAAAAGCCCACAGAACAGAAGCCTCCTATGTTATGAAAAACAAAGCTGGTTCATACCATCATACAAAAACCACCTGCAACAACACCTCAGTGGCCACCTACACATGGACTAAGAAATGGTGAGCTGCAAGAGACAGAACCCAGCAGATCCAGACTGATCCAGCCTCACACACATTTCCACAACTCTGTTGATTCATAATCTGCATCACTCCTGAGGGTCCAAACTTCTGCCTTTTTCATATTCTGCATGCTACTTTTGAGACTGTGGAAGGTGATAAAGCAACAGGGTTTGTCAGATCCAAATGACATACAACTTTTTGTCACTTGCATCCTTCCTTAAATATGAAATTTTCATCTCTCTAAAACCAAGAGGTCAAATCAACGGAGAACTTCAGGACAGACAGAAAAGTGCATTTTTCATTGGGAAAGCAGCAGGAGTAAAAGCAAGCAGTACTTGAAAAGAAGAATTTTCCCTATAAGCAAGCTTTGGAAGGTAGAAAAAAGAATGCAAACGTTCAGCAGGAGCTGTACTACTACAAAATTTAAAGCCACAATTAAGAAGGTGAAGCGTAATATATGTTCACTGTACTGAAGGAATGATTTAGTGCCAGTGACATCAATATGAACTGCACAGAGCAAAAAAATTTAAACATGCTGCAGTAATAATTTGAACTGCTCAATTAGGTTAAAAGACACATTTACCCTACAAATTAAAAAACCTCCCAAACCCCTCAAAGGCATTAATGTTGTTCACAATGTTATTTGAGATGCAAATTAGAGACCTAAAGTTAATATAACACCAACAGAAGTTCCTATTATTCCCATTCATGGCTCAAGGGGAGGTGACAGTAGAAGAGAAGCCACAGTCTTGTTCTATGAGGTCTTATTAGGACAGTAAAAGTTTTTCTTCATTTTTTAAGTTAACCCACCTTAACTTCAGGGTAGAAATTTCCAAATTATAAGTGTGATCTTTCATAAGCCCACAAGACTTCAGTGCATTAATAAATAAACAACAAGCCAGATGCTGAGACTGGCTGGATGAGGGGGGTGGTAAGGAGAAACAAGTATTCTTCAGAAAAAAAAAGGGAATTCAGATTTTGTCTTGCAGCATCACAGGTCTCAGTTTAAAACACAAACGCAAAGGTACAGACAGTGGTGTTGCAGTTACTTCTTCAACTATTTCCTGTACCAGCTGGGTTCCAATTTTAAAGCTCAGCAAATGCAGAAACAGCTTTCCTCCATCTCAAATGCCTCTCCCACAACAACACGCAGGTCTTAGTCTATATGGAGTCAGTTTTGCAAATGACACTTCTAAAGGCAGCTCCAGGCAAAATATTGTTTGATTTCATACTCTTAGGTCTATCTGTACAGACAGACTTACAAAAATGGAAGAGCAATTGTCACCACCGGCACCGTATGTTCTAGGCCTGTAATTTGATATATCATTGACAGTATTCTTCTCTGTACTAAAGTTTCATTTTCACAGGAGCTTAAACCGATGTTGCCATATGAAATTTAGAGCAATTATGCTAACATTAGATAATCTGAACCCTTGATCTTATGGTTAACACCCAACAAGCAAAACATAAGTGACAGCCTGTGTCTCACTAAATATAATCAAGTTCAAACAGGAGAAAGTCAGCTGTATTAGTTTTGGTTTTTTCAACTCAGTAAGTTTCCTAATGGAAACATTTCATATTTTCTACAGCATGATATTCAACTGCTTGCTTAAAAAAACCACTGCTGTCAGTAAACTGAGAGCCATAACCCAGATAATGTATTTAGTAACAACCCTGCCTACTTCCTCCCCTCAACCTAAAAATTAGCAGAAACATGGCCTTCAGAAGTTATTTCTGCCCACTACAAAACATTAGAAGCTAGCCGAGGAGCTTCTTGCCAGCTTGTTGATGACATTATTTCCCAAACTGACTGAACAGAAAAAGCCAAAACAACACAAAACGCAGAAATGGCAATATTAAGGGGTTGACAGTTATATTGATTTCAGGTTTTTCTATACTCAATAGTGCTGCAACATTGAGTTTGTTCATCATGGAAAAAGTTGTAAAACAGCCTAGAAAGGAGTTAAAAATATGCTTCTTTTTTTAAAGGCCTCCTTTTGAGAGGGAAAGAAATTCCTTAAAGAAAACCATTGTCTCAATCCCTCTAGCAGAGTGTTTACAGTTAAGAGAAAGCAATAAAGCACAGATTTAATTTTTTATACAGCCTCTCTTTCATCACTTGGACTGCAATACTTCACTGTCAGGTAAAGATCTTGTTAACCACACAAACCTCTTGACACACCAAAAAACATGATATCAACATAAATGGCTACCTCTCAGGTACACACAGTCAAGAGACTGAAACAACTCACCTACCAAGAAAATATCTGCCACCACACTACTGAGTTCAGCTAGCTGTTTTCCATTTCTCCCCTAGAATTAATGCACAGGGCTACCTTCTGCTCATTAACCCTTCTTTCTGGAGTGCTCATAAAGCCCTTCACAGATTTCTGTGTGTAGTTTCACTCCCCCCCAGTAACCTTATGTTACTTACAGCATCTACAGCAAGTTACAGCTACTTCTGTAATGGACAGGAATCTTACACGTTCTGGCATAACATATTTCAAAATTCAAGTTTATATGTACATTGTATAAGACTAAAGACAAGGTCCTATGAACATTTACTTGCAAGTGAGTTCTTACACAAATACCAGATCTCAAGAACGTAGTAATCTAAAAATAGTTCAACAAGTTTATTTTATAAAAATGAAAGTTTAAAGCAAACAAAGTTTTCTCTAAAAAGAAAGCACAAAACTTAAGGGCTAGCAGGGAAGAAGGAAACTTTCTGTTGCCAAAAGGCAAAATTTCTGTTTATATTATGACCTTCAAAATACACAAGAAGAAATGTAAGCCATGATATAAACACTAATATTTTCCACTAAAGGTTTAACAAGACTTCTCACTACCATTTAAGAAAATTCATAGCACAACCAGAAAGAACAAATTCTTCGAACAAAACTCAAAACTAGCATTGAAAAAGTGTAGGAGCAAAGAAAGAATCACGCTTGGAAAGTTTTAAGTACACCACGTTTCTAAAGGGAATAATCTATCAAACCACAGGAGGTGACTAGAACTGCCATCATCACTGCTAACACAAAGGAATGTAGATTGGGGGGAGGCAACAGAGGAAGGGGGAGAAAAAACAGGGAAGGGAAAAGCAGAAGGAACTAAAAAAGGGGAGCTACAGTAATGGCTACCAGATTCTCAAGGAATTGCCATAGGAAAGAATAAATCCTTCACGGCATTTTAAAATAAAGCAATCCATGCAATAAACTGCACTCATCTCAGTAACGTTAAGCCTTCAGTTTATCTGCCCACCATATTTTCACAAACATAGTTTTATGCCATATACTAAACTTCTAAAGATCAACACAATGGTTGTGAATACAATTAATATTTCTTCTTTCGGCCTCCTCATTCCTCTGAATCACAGTCCCTTGCAGAAAAACAGCTTTTCAAGAGGAAGTAGACAAGGTTAATTACACCAAATTTAAAATACCCCTTTACAATTATTTAATCAACTTTAATTCTCAAGTTAAAGAGACAATAACTATGGGTTACACACTGGCAGGTAAAGGCCGCTAGAGGACAGCCAGATTACCACAGCGTGGAACATCCTGAAGCATATCATTAGAGGGATGATCTTGCAGATCAGTGTTTTAAGTTTATGTCTAACAGGCAGCATGCACTTCCATACGCTGAAGAGTAGAATCTTGTCACTGACAAAAAAAATAGTGATGATTAAAAACAAGAAACCTATTAATATGAACAGTATTTCCCAGAAATTCAAAATAAATGAGTAGTAAACTAATTTTCTAGTTAGGTTTATGTAGAATTACTTGTTTTAACTCCCTACACATACTGATCTTGCCTCTGAGTACAATTCTTCCAGGCATTTTCAGAAGCACAATAACTGTAAAGATGCAAGCACTCTGGGCTCCATCACGTACACTGCATCTCCAGTAAAACCAGACCAAGTCACATGTTTCATTAGGAAAGTTTTTGTTATTTGGCAAACACTGTACTCCAGATTTCAGAAGCCTTGAAGCAAACAGACTATTCACAATTAGAACACATCCAGAAACATTTCAGCTTGCCACAAGATACACAAACTTACTGGTTCTTGCCAAAAATGGCTTTGATGAAAATATTTTCTAGCAGTCAGGCATATGAACAGGAGGCAATGTAACAGTAAAGGCTGTAATAACTGTTCTCAGGAGCTAATTTTAATGTAAGCACAGTGAACCAGAAAATAGATTTGACCAGCTGGCTCAACTCATCCCGAGGCTTCTAGGCCTTCTCGGAGCGCACATGTAAAGCCAGCGTTGTATCTGGTCTGACTCACCAAGCCGCTCTCAACCCTCCAACCCGAAAGTTACAGCGCTGCTACAGAGCACCGCTTCTGTAACGGCCGTTTTCCGAACGGCGATGATGGATATACCGCTTACCTAAAGAGAAAACGCCTCAACTTTCAGATCTCTACCAGGAGAGTTCAGACAAGCAGCACGACGCTAAACCAGAGGATGGTCTACAACGGCAGCCTCTCTGTCTCACGGGACCTCCTTAAACAGCACCCAAAATTTCACATTCAAAAGAATGCATTTCTAGTTAGCCTTCGTGCAGGCTGGAAGATATTTAATAAACTAAGTAATCTGGACAAAGCCCTTAGAAAAGCTGGAATAAGACAAAGAGCCTATTCACTCGTGGATCTCAGACTTTTTAACCCAACTGGTCGTTACACTTACAAGCCATAAATTAGAAATCAACTTTCCCATTGCCGGGGTAGGAAGAAAACGACCACGGTCCTCATCCAGGAACCATTGTGGAAGGCAGCTATTGTGGGGGAACGGGCACCTACTCTGACGTAACTCTACCCTGGAGCAGCAGAGACGGGGGGAATCGCCCCAAAACGCCCGGGGGCCGTGTCCGCAGGGCAGGGGCACAAAGGGGGCTGAGCCCTGGGGACCCCCCCATCACCCGGGACAGGCCAGAGCCTCCCGGGAGCAGCCCCGCTGCGTCCTGGGGGACACAGCAAACCCAATTCCCACCCCGAGCGGCAGTTATTAATGCTAATAAGTTG
>WHYT01017552.1:0-14966 GCA_009806455.1 Tetrax tetrax
CTTGTGTAAAAAAAAAAAAAAAAAGAAAATCTAGCCACACTGATAATTAGAGAACTGCAGACAAGTTAGACACAAGGCTGACTTTTGTATAATTATTTTGATTACTGTTAGGTAGATGTGGTATAGGCATACTTTAATATCCATCAGTATATTTGTACTTTAATATACTGTTCTACAGATGTCTTTCCTATCTCCTACTTCCATTGTCTTTGGTACTGCTGAAACTCTAAATCATTCATAATCTGTGCTTTTTTAGTGCATAAAGCTAGCTGGTATCAGTTCTGCTCTGGATTCAAACTGATATTTAACTAGAAGTCAAGGCATGGTAAAGACTAGGCACTTCACTTAAAGAGGCTTAAATCAATGTCCTTTTAATTAAAACTGAGAATACTATTGGTCTGTGTGTTATTCATATAGGTTTTTTTCCTCCTTTAAGTGATCTTTTGATCAGCTCCTTTTTTTTTAGAATAAAAGAACATACAAGTCCAATCTCATGCAGACCTGGGGTAGAATCAATATCCTGCTGAATGTCAAAATTGTGCTTTGGCCAGCAGTGCTAAAGGAGAAAAATACAGTAAGCTGTTAAAACTCTGACTCTTCACTTGTAAGGAAAACAAAATAAAAAAGCAAGCAGGAGGACATCTGACCATGAAGGTGAGTGAACATGGAGAGCCGGTTGCCAGCCCAGACCATTAAAAGAAGGCTAAAATGCTGCTTTATAATAGAAAGCATAATTCTCTTGCTGTGGAACTCTACACACCATCTAGGCATATACCTCTCCATTTCATAGCGATTTTGTAGATTCCTCAGAGATAGGCTTTTATTGTTTTGGTGTATTCTGACTAGCTACCAAAGAATCTTTTACAACAGCTTTGATTAGTCTTAAATTAGGCCTGTGCATGGTACAGGCAATCTGAGGTGTTTAAACCAGCACTTTATGTGAGACTTCTGATAGTAAGGTTGATTATTCTGTTTTCTTTTTTTTTATAGCTAGTACCACTTCAAAAACCTCACTGTAACTGTAAGTCAGTCAACATACTAAGAAGCAATAGACTTCCAGATGATTAGAGAGACTGGTGTGTCTATGTGAAGAAAATATTTTATATAAAAATGTATTATGCTTTGATTAGTCCACATAAACTTCAAATAGAATGCTAATTATACAATACTGTGCCTCATCAGAGAAATCAATTACTTTTAAACTGATATATGTGAAGCAGCGAGTTATGTTATCAAGCTTACTTTGAAGACAAGCCAGCAGAGAGGAAAATGATTACAGATCACATCCTTTTGCAGAATCTTATTTGCCTTGAACATATCTCCTGTTGTCAAATGCTAACTTTTCTTAGACTGTTGCTGATGTAGTTGAATATAAAGTTGTCTTTCTTGAAATTCTGATTTATATTACATGTTAGCAGCAACCATTTGGTCCATCTAGAAATGTAAAATGATCTTGAAACCAATCCAATGAGCTCTACTAAATTGAAATTATTTGTATAATCTTTTTCTTAATTCAGTTAGCTTTTGGCATGCGATCATCACCTTTTGCAAGCAATTTTTTCTTTGACCTGAAAGCGCTGACTTCTTTAAACACAATTACAGTTGTTGGTTTGCTAATCCTGTGAGTCAATCTACACTAAACAAGAAGCTTATATCAAACCCTTGGCAGCTTCAGTGAAAATTAAAAAGCATGCTTTACTGTAGAGATTGTCAAGAGTGGAAATAATATTTGTCCAGTTGGACAGCTTGCTTTTGTAGTCGCTAAATGAAAGTTGAGAATCTGTCTCTTCCTTGAAAGCTTCTGTGTCAAGAAGGTAATTTGGACTGTTTGTGGTTTGACAGGGATTATTAAAATCAGATGACGTGAAGGGAAGCAAGTGTGAGAAAGCAAAATTGACAGTGACACTCTCTATTATTTGCAGCTTGGATCATGATGACTATGTTGATATGAAGGATTCTAAATGTTAGGTTCACTGTTGGGATATGTTAAGCAGCCACTACAGTAAAATGCAGTTACATTATTTTTCTGACTTAACACAAATTTGAGAGGGAGAATGTAGCAGAAAACAAAAGACTGGAGTGGCAAATGGAAGGGAAAAGGGAGTGGTTCAGAAATAATTTAATTTTCTTGTTTATGATTTTATTTAAGCAACAGCTCTATCCTTATTTTGTGTTCATACAGCTTACTAGTATACTTCAGAGGGAATAAAACTGAGAGTTAAGAATTGATGGAACAGGTCATAAAATTTCTTTTCCAATGACTTGAATTTTGGTAGGAATTTTTTAGCAGTAATAGTTTTGTATAAAGTGAGCTCAAGTCTTACAGCTTTCTGTTTCATATAAATTTTTCAAGACTTGCATCTTGCATGTTTTTTTTAAATAGCGATCTTTTCTGTCACTTTGAGATAAATAATTTAAAAACTTAAATTATTGCAATATTCATATAGCTGAATTTTTAATTGCTGAAGATACATTAGCTGCACACTATGCATCTTTTGGTGTCTAGTGAATATACAATGTATTATTTAATCTTAATCCTTTGTTTTATCTCTTGGTTGTATAGGTAAACTTTCAATTTTTGAATAGGCAAGTTCGTGCAGAAGACAGACATCTGATTAGTCAAGTTTGAAGGTTGCTCTCATTTCTATCTGGTTTCCTATTCTATTTTCCAGTATGAGAACTTTGTGAAAAATTCTATTTTGGGGCAATTTTCGGTGTAGAGTCTTATGATTTCACAGGAAACCAGAGAACTGAAAGGAAAACAGGTGTCACATGAAAGCCTTTGCTGTTATTTAGCATAGCCATAGCTTCATACCTTTCAAACAACGTCATGAAATGTTTGAACAGGTAAGCCATGCCCGTACAGCAAGTCCTGTCTCTCATCTTCAGCTACCTTACAGTAGTGTGAAGCATATTAAATTCCAGAGTGATTCACGTCCCAGAACAAAAAGGGAAAGGGAACAGAATGAGTGAGGGAAAAGATGTTAGAGTTGTTCACAGACTTCAAAATAAGGACTGTCACCGGAGAAGAGGGCGGCGTTGAAAACGGGGTGGAGACCCTGGTAAAGGAGGCACTCCGGTAACGGAGCACACAAAACTCCTGATGTGAGAGAATGGTGTCAGGCTCTGATGTGGGCTGGAGGGCGAATGTGAAGCACAGACAGCTGCCTTGAAATAGACCCTGAAATAAAAGAGGATTGAAAATGTGCGTACAGGACAATCTTAGAGGGAGGTACAAGATACAGCAGTGAGCTACTCCTGTGCAAGAAGTGAAACGGATCGTTCTGTAGTTGCAGAAGCATGTACTTGTACTATCCAAAAGTCAGATTAGGATTACAGTTTTCTCTTTCAATGGAAATAGTAGCTACCAGCCTGAGGTCCTGCCCCAGCTGTGGTTGATGCTAGGCATAGCGAAAAACAGTCCTTAATCAAAAGAGCTTGCAATATACATAGGGCAAAGGGAAGGGGAGGAAGGAAATAGTATTCCTGTTTTAATCACATTTAAAGAACAGGAGTAAATTATTTACCTAACTCCTTCTCTATCGTGGAGTTAGTAGTGTGTAGTAGAACTGGGAATGGAACTCTGCTCACAGGAGTGTGACACACGCAACTGAGTTTGTGTGTGTATATTTGTCATTTAGGGAGTTAGCAATTGATGTGTTAGTAGTGTGTAGAAGACAGAAAAATCAGTCCAGTTTCGCACTTCGAAACAATACTTTACTAGTTTGACATTAATGAACAATAAACATGGTACTTAGTTGTCGTTATCACACAAGATTAAAACGGTGAGTCCTTAACAAGCTTATCCTGACCTGTAAGTATACAGTACCGCAAAGCTGATGCAGCACAGCTACGACTGGCGGCTTGGGCGCGTGATGGTCTTGGTTACTGACGCAGCCAGCCTTCAGCTCTTCAATAAGGGAAAGCATGAACCCAATAGGCAACTTCCCCCTTTTTTTTTTTGCTTTGTATTTGCTTTGTATTTTATGCTTCTTACTCTCCTCCTCAGATTTGCTCTTAGCAGGACTGATTTTTTTTTTTAAGGTCAGGACTTGTTCTGGTTTTGCCAGACTCTTTTCTGTTTATTCTGCAGGATTCTTCTGGTTCCAACAGACGTTTCCTGCTGAATTTGTATACTTTTCTCTAATCTTGGACGTGTTTTCTTGAGCCCCTTTTGTGCAACCATACCTTAAGTTTCTGCTTCCTCATTTGCAGTTTTGTGTTTCTGTTTAGCTGAGTTACAAAATGCTTACACATTTTCACAGGTTGTGTCGTTAGTAGTGTTACAGTGCTATAGGACGCTCCTGCGCTGTTAGCAGTTACGCTGTTTTAGTCACCTGGTGCTCTTTTCAGTGCAAGGAAGTGTTAATTTGTCATACCTGAAGTGGTGGAGGTGGCTGTGCCTGGAAGCATGGGTTCAGCAGTCGATTGCAGGTGGGAGATGCCATTCTGATGGTAGTATTGAATGGGAGGAGACAGAGTACACTTGAGCTGTAGCAGTTCATCACCTGACAAAAAGCAATAATGAAGAAGTTACAGACAAGCGGGGTTACCCAGAGAGGCAGAGAAGCAAGCTAACTATCTGCATTTCATGGCCAAGCATTTATTGGTTCTTAGAGATTCAGATAGTCTTCACCTCCTTCAGCTACTGATAGGACATAATTCATTGTAAACACCTTTGCGTTACAGCTGTGCGTTATGTCGCTTATTGTTAACTATTAATCATGGTATAAAACTGTACAAGTGAAAGACTGTCACTTTGAAGGCAATTGAAAGGGTTTTGCTTTCCTCCACCCCAAATAAATGACTTTCATTTTGGGACAAAGAGTGGGAAATGTCAACTACGTATCTGCATATTTATTTCTATATCTCCATGTCATCATTCTTTAAATACTATGTGTGCATAAGTACTTCCAAGTACTCATGCTGTGTTTTGGTAGAGTAACATGTTAATCTCCTGTCTGTTCCTGATACCGGCTATTAAAAGCTTGTTGAAATAGAAAAGTAACATGAGCAGAAAAAAAAATTTAAAGCAAGGGCATTATACTAAATAAGCATTTTCAGCATTTTGAAAACATCCTGTTAGGCTGTCGAAGTGAAATAAATGTCCACATTTCAGAAGTCACATGTATGAAATTTCACTTAAATGAAATTGAGTAAAAAGTACATGACAAACATCAGCGTTTTGTATTTTTCTCTGCTAAATGTTACTGTCCCATCACAATTATTTTTATACCACAGAGGATCTGCATGGACTCCTATATCTGTCACAAGAGTTTTGAGAAAACGCTGAGACCGCTTAATAATTCTGAACTGAGATTTTTTGAAACACTGAAGCTCTAAAAATTACTATTTGAAAGGAGGGATTCCTGTGTTGACTTACTAAATTATATCCATCTGCATTAGTATAAATAACATCCAAATTCACTAATTACATCTTTGTGACGAGTTAGCCAAGAAAGTACTACAGTTATTCTCGGGCGCCTGTTCTGACGCTCATTATAATGGTGCAAGCATGGTGACTAACTTGCATGTTAAGAAGCAAAGAGTATCAGCCTGAGACTACAAGTGGTTTAAGTTAAATCTGAAAAATAGATGTCTAAAAACAGAGTCAAAATCTACAGCAGAACTTGTAAGAAAGACAACGATGAACACGTGGTATATAGACAGAGTTGCTTCAAATGATGGCAGTCAGTAATGGACTAAGCTTTGAAGGAGGTAGTCCTTTTGTCTATAACCCACACAAGGCCTCAGTTTTCTTCTTTTCCTTGTTTACACCAATTATGCAGGTTCTTACCACATTTCATGGCATATTTTTGGAAAAGAGCTGAGTAGTTTTATCTACAAATACTTTCTGTTTATAAAATCTTGTATTTTATTTTGATTACAGTTAAAAGCTGAACTTCAAATAATAAAATGTGAGCCTAACACAAAACATACTATGATCTGTGTTGAACTAATACTTGAGTCTGGAAGGTTAAGTTTAGGTGGACAAGGAACTTGAGTTTCCAAATAAGATAAGTATTAGTAAAATTTCTCAAGAGCTGTCTTTTCTACTTCTGTATAGCTAAACAACTCTTTTTCCATTTCCTTGAATATTCAGTTTTAGAAAGTGACTTCCTACACCGCTTCCTGAAGCTGAAGTAGGTCTGTGGATTGAAAAGCTACAGGCCACAAACTTCTGTGTGATCTAGGATGCCAAGATAAGTTAACGTGTGGAAAGCTATTGTCTTCCTTCTTTAAACGGTGATTCCAGTTATGTTGGAGTGCAAGAGTCTATGTGAAAAATCTTGAGATTCAGAAGTCATCTCTGGGTCCTACAGCAGCTATGCCAAGATAGAAATACTAGCTGGATGTTTTGAGAGCTAACAAATACACTTTCAGAAACACTTATATAGCCACTTCCTTTTTGATAGTTACCGTCTATTTTTTCCCAACAGACAGCAATCTAGGAGATTCAGAGTAGGGGTATTCTTTCTGCCTCTGTGCTACTTCAGCAAAGCGAGGAGACACATGATCTCTTTTTGAGAACATGTATCCTTTTACAGTAGGTATCTTCTCAAAAAGAAGTAGACTTTTCTCTTCATTAATATATCTGAAAATGAGAAATAGGAAGTCCACTCACTTAGGCTTGGAAATATTTAAGACAATTTTTTTTTTTTTTTACTAAATAATGAAGTCTGTACAAAACCACAGTAGTAGCTTGAATGGAATTCACAAGTTTCTTAAGAACTTGACCAACCCTCTGTTTTCTCCTAGTCAGCTGTTTGAAATGATCTGACTGGAACATGAACAACCTTTTTAGTATCATTTTTGAGTAGACTTTAAGAATTCTATCAACTAAAAGGGGAAAAAAAATTAAAGCAACAAGAACAAATCAGAAGGATATACAACTCCCTTTCCCGTTTCCTCCCTTTGCCATCTTGCATCCTGCTTAAGTACAAAGATCTTATTTTGAAGATAAGATTTTGAAGATCTTATTTATATGTCTAAGTTAAGGAGTAAAAAATGTCTTTAATAACCATCTTTCAAAGTAAAAATGAAAGAAATATTGTTCTATTTTGGTAATTAAAAACTTTCTATTCATTAATTAAGCTCAAAAATAGTACAATCTAAAATGTTCTTTTATGTTATTTTTAAGATCTTATTTATATGCCAAATATTAACAGGACATTTGGTAATTTTTAGAAGTGTAACATGATTGTGTTTCATTTTAAGCACCTGGAAAAGGAGTAACAACCTTTGTCACAGAACGACATTTTTATTAATTTATCCAGCTTTGCACAGGACTTTCTGTAAGGAAGAACACATAGGCCATAACTAGATCATCCTTTTTATTAGTTTGTGTTACTTATCACATATCTTCCAACCTCAGTGATGACTGAGGTAGGAGTCCTTGAGTCATCAGTTTTTAGTAAGCAACCCAGATTTGGGTTTTTGATTGTCAGGTGGAATTCTTGTGGTAGAGACTCGGAGGGCAGTATTTTGCAAACAGTGTAGTTAAAGGCAATATCCCTTGCGGTTACGGCCTCCCGTGTCTCATACTCTGGTGTATTAATCTTTAGGCCACTGCACACCTAGCTTTCCTGCAGTTCCTCTCAGGTATGTAAAACAGTCGTGCTCTTCTCAACCACGTCATAGTCATGACTCTCATGTCTTCTGCAGTTTTGGCACTTAATTTTCTCGTTGTTTTCAAGAGGGATCCACACGTATCTTCCCATAATTTTCTTGACTATTTTTGGTGGGTTTTCCTTCCTCTGCATCTGTGTTTCTGAATAACTTCTTATGCAACGTTAGGTGGCAATATGCAAATAATGTTTTCAGAACTTGCTCAGAAACACAGACAGAGAAGGTGACATGGTTCTGAGATTTTATTTAACATGTGTCTTGAAACCCTGCCTTGGGACTTTGCTCTGGCAACGTCCACATCCTTTCTGTCAGCAGATCATTTTAAGTGCAGTAGCTGACACTTTCCAAAGAGGTTTGATGTCAGGAAATATTTTTCTTGATTGTTTCAAAACACTGTCTTGAGTGTCCTGAGGTCTCCCCAACTCCACTCTTTGAGTATGGTTTGTTAACACAGAACTTGCAGCTCAGGTTACTCGTGCATCGGAGTAAGTTGAAGGACCACAGATAGCCTCTCTTTTTTTTTTTTTTCTTAGTACAAGGAGGAGAGGAGTCAAGCAGACACTCCTGGATGTGGCATCAGTGCTTAAAACCACTTTGAACATACTTAACTATAAGTGGTGCCAATGTGTCTCAGAGTCTCCATCAGGTTGCCTTTTCTGCTTCTGCTTATTGGAGGTTATTTCCTCTTTGAAGTACTCAGGGTGTGATTCTTCTTGAGTCTTCTACACCTTTGCAGAACTTGGATGAAGCTGGGAAGAGGGTGCACCTGGGACAGCGTGGAGAAAGATTCACAGACAACAGTTGCATAAGCCACATTTTCTTTGTAACATAAGCTGAAAAGCAGGAGCACAAAAAAGTTGAATTAGGCAAAGAGAAGTTCAGAAGGCAATTAATGTATAGAAAAGAGTTTTGTATAAAAACCAACAGGTAATAACTTTTTTTTTTAACTTACATTCCACATATTTAAGCTTTAAAGAAGAAAAGGCTATGGACACTGAGGAGGAAGACACTGGCAGTGTGTGACAGTTGTCACTTATGCGATGGTGAAAAGCCTTTTTCTGGAAGGAAGTGATGCAGATGTCTTTAAGATTATTTAGTCTTGCCTTGCTGTCCTCTTAGAGTTTGTATGTAACCAAATATTCTCAGGTAAACACCTTGTCTCTCTGGGCTTCATCATGAATTTGTTGGTATATTTTGAATAAGAGCAGTGAAGGTTTGTTACAAATTCAAAGATAGAAATTGCATCCTGAAGATAAGTCTGATTTGACCTATTGGCTGCTTTGAAGATCTGGGGAGACTGACTTAAGAAGCTTGGTGTTTCCATTGCATATTCCTGGATGCAGAACATGAGGGAAGCAAGCAGATGCTTTTTGTTCAAACAGGACCTTGTCTTGCAAGCTTGAAAATACCTAACACGTTCCCAGTGTATATACTCCACTGTGCATGGTAAAAGGAAGTAGAGTGTCGTTATTTTACTTACGGGCTTTTTTTTTCAAGGAGAGAGAAACAGAAGCTTAACAGTGCTTTGGAAGTTGAAACTCAGGTGAATAAGAAGCTGTACGTGACCGCAGTACCCTGTAGTGTCTTAATGAGCATTAGGCAGTATGGTGTGAAACTTTATAAGCTGAGTTATGCCAGCAAGAACTAATTTAAACTTGGTTTAAGAAATTAAAGAGTTAAAAAAAAAGTAAATTTAATGAACATTAACAGTTGTAAGTAAAATGTTTTGTATGACCCTGGGCAGAATTTAGTAAGAAGCTTTAATAATAGTATTTGGCAGAAAAATAAATCCATGACATTTATACTACTAAACAAGCCTTTAAGATGGTGACTGTAAACTTGGACTCACTTAAGGGACATCTCTATGGAGAGTTTCTGTATGTCATTTTTATAAAACTGACATTTTTTCAGACTCTTAGCTTTAAATTGAGAAGTAATGGAAGAAAATAGAATGTGCGAGAGTGAAGGGACTGAAATGCAGCCTGCCTTTTAAAGGCTTTGGTCGCAGACTTTTTTTTTGTTACTCTTTTAAAATATAATAGTTTCATTGGAAGGCTATTTCCTGTTAAAATTCTAACAACTCTGTTTCTGATCTACTGAACTATAAGACCTCAAAGGTCTTGAAATTTCTTTCCTTTAAATACCATTGTCCTTGAAGAGTATTGTGTCAGGATGGAGAATTTTTCCAATAAACAAGAAAGAAAAGGCTTTTATGGTCTAGTATAGAAGTAGCTGGTATGTATTTGTAACATTTTTAGTTGAAAATGGTACATGTTATATTCATTGCCAGTGTGTTAAAAGATTAGTTCCTTTGCTATAGTCAGCACAGTAAATCTGTGCAGTTTTAGATGTTAATGACAAGCAAGATAGGAAGGTGTAGCAGATGTTTTTGAGAGCATAGTTCTGAGAGGGATTTGGGGGTTTATAAAGTATTACCTCTTCTTTCTGAATTTATAAGTGACAGAAAGTGAGAAAACTCACGCATTATCCCTAAATAGCATCTCTTATTGCCACAATTGGAAAGACAATTCCATAGCAGATGCACCATTAGTCTCACACATAGGAGATGTCATATATTCTTGTCCTTCAGGAAAAAAAAGACAATGCTGTGCAGTCTTTCTGGGGAAAGTAATTATTGGTCTCAGACGTTTTGTCATACCAGTATGCAAAATTTACTCAATACTTAAAACATATGGTAGGTATTTCTAACTGGGCTTCTAAGAGTCTCTTGTCTCATTAGTAATTTCTTTAGTCTATTGATTGGTAATTATTTTCTGTAATTAAGAAGTATTTTGAAAACATCCATCATTCGTAAAGCGTATTGATTTGACAATGAGATTGACTGATGTAGTCTTAATCTGGGACAATGGCAGAAGAGCATTTTATGCTGTGTTTGTTTGTATTTGGCACTGGCAGAAAGGTGGATTATTGAATTTTTTTTTGTAAGGTCTTAAACTGTATCTAAAGAAGACAATGTTGCAACAAGTTTATCCATTTTTTAAAACTTACTAAATATAATAGAACTGCAGGCATAAAAAAATGAATTCTATGAGAACAGGCATCTTGAATCCTTCTTTTAGCTCTACTAAAGAAAGCCAGAAAAGGAAAAAAAAAAAAGAAGAAGAAAGGCACACTTGTGTACTAACAGTTATCACACTTACAGTTTTAGTAACTGTAAAGACTAATAAGAAATCCAGGAAAGCTACTGACTTCTCACAGGTAGGATGCTTAATGTTTGCAGACTTCTTGTCTGGGAACGGCTTGTTTATAAATGTTGAATCTTGGATGCAGTACACTGTGGGATTCCAGCTGCGGGGTAACTAGCTGAGAATCAAAAATTATATAGGACTGTTTCACTCAAGAGCTGCTCAGAAAATGGCCATTTCTTCTCTTCTGAAGGTTATGAAATCATGTTATGCTTTATTCCTTTCTTCTGACATAACTCCTCAGGAGTTTCCTTGCAACTCCAGATGGCATGTTCCTCTTTTGAAGTCACTGCCTTTGACCAGTAGTGTTTGATTAAGTTTATGTAAATGAGAATTCTCTCCTTGTCTTTGAACGTCTCTTACCAAGTAGCAGGAAATCTGAGAAAGCAGTGCTGAATTCTTTGCTTTATATTCTCAGCATTTCACTTTGTGTAACTCAAAGAATGGGAGAGAGGCAGTAGGGAGAACTCATGGATCTTGGTTTTCAATTCCTGCATGTACATATGCCTAGAAAACAGCAGTAAGCAACATAGTTTGAAAAAACCAAAAATAATAGCATTTGCTATTTGTCAGAAATGTACGTTAGCTGATTTTCAGTATCAGAAGATTTCTAAGACAGCTACACCTCCAGTCCTATTTCAAGGCTTTAGACAGTGTTGATGATTCAATGGCTCATATAGCTGCTTTAGATCAGAGAACTGCATTCTGATATTACAGCTTTAGAGAGATGCTTTCTGTTTAATCTACAGCGAGGACTGCGTTTCTTCCATCCCGCTGTGGATTGTATCTTATTCCCACTCTCTTATTTGCTGTCTCTTATAATGGCAGAATTGGGGACAAAAACTGTGTTCAATGCGGTTACAAATTTATTTATAGATACTGAGAAGCTCTCTTTGAAAGATATAAAGGAAAATCTGTTATATGTGTGGTGAATAATAACTGATGAATACAACATTAAATTTAAATGCAAGTTTATGACAAAAACAAATGTGGAAAGTCTGCAGGAGGAACATTACAAGATGTTTTTAATAAAACTTGTTTCAAAGTTATTTGTGGCGTTCAAAATATTTTGTAAATACAAGCCTCATGAAGACTATTTTTCATATGCGTTGTTTTTTTTTTTTTCTTTCACTGGAACGATATGGTATTCTTTTTGTAAAAGTTGTGTATGCTTCAGCAAAGTGTGGAAAATAGGTGAGGATGAAAGGTAAATCGGAAAATTTAAATAGAGATCTTCAATACCTGCCTATTAGCAGAACCAAAAATGGCTGTATTCTTTTATAGATAGAATTTTTAATTTATTAATTTTCTTTTACCAGTCTTTATTTTAAACAATGATACAATTTTGAAAGGATTTTTACCATGGAAAAATGGGTAAGAAGCTTTTACCGTGTCAGAGTAGAGCTCAAGAAATTATAATTTTTGAATGTGTTTCTTGTGTAAGCTCTCTGTGGCTTCCAAAAAACTTTAAATATTCAGACGACGTGGAGTCCAGAGCAGTAGGAATTTCGCATTGAATAGTATTATCTCAAGCCATTGCCATCGCTGTTGCTGCCTGCTGTGCGATTGCAGATGACATATCTGCACTGTAAAGCGGCTCGGAACAGTTGTGCAACTAAAGATAGATAAAGGAAATCATTGTTAAGATGATGGTTTGAAAGTGTAAGCTGAGTGATAAAAAATATTGTCAATCCTCTCATCCCTCTTTAGTTTTGCAAGGATGCTAGGGCAATAAAGAGATATCTCCTGTAAGATAAGAAGCAGTATCAGAAAAAAAGCTTCAGTGGTTTGGCTAGCTCTCTGTACGTAGAGTGCTGCAGTTTGAAATATCTCTGTTTTCAAATCACGGGTACGTTGACATCCTCTTTTTAAAGTAGTGCTAATGGTAAAATTTTTCTTTTATCGTCCTGGATATGAATGGAATGAGAGCTGTAGGGGTAAAACTCGTATAAAGTTAAAGTAAGTTTTCAAATATTTTGATTGACTGTAAAGTAGCGGTCCAGAAAATTTGATTGCCATGGTGCTTGGGTTGCACTTAGACAAAGCATTTTGTGCTGAAGTGTGGGATATTATATGTGGAAAAATTGTTGCTAGATGAATAAATATATTAAGTAATAGTTTCTAAATACTTTGGATGTACAAGTTATTGTTTAAAATCAAAATATAAGTAAGTATTTAAAAGTTATCTTGAAATACACTAGAAGTAATATTTGAGATATTTGGAAACTAGTGTCTCATACAAGAGCTAAAACAGTACATTGACATTAACTGAATGAAATTAATGACAGGTCATGAGTTCTTTAACTCTTATTTGGCTTTTTAGAGACTGAATTACGGAGTTGTAACATAGTGAGATTTGATTTATACAAATCTGGGTTTAGAAGCCAGTGATTTGAAAAAAATAATGTCAGCCTGCCAGTTTTTTATCCACTGAAGAGGTTTGTTTACACATATATGCTGACTGTGGTAAGTAACAGAAGTTATGATACAACCAAAATGTTTTTTTTTTTTAATAAATCAAGAAGCTAAATTATCATAATGAAACTGAAGAGTGGTTTTTTTTTATTCTTCAGCTATTAGACCCAAACTTGGTAATTACTTATCTATCTTTATCAAACTATTTATGTTAAAATTATTTGGAATTAATTTAATTAAGATTGTTAATGGTTAATTTTCAGTCATCAAGGAATAAATCTGAGATACATTGCCTCACATTCTGGCCCTAACAGGTTAGAAATACTGGGAATTAAGACCTTCTGCCCAAGTATCCAAGTATCCATAATTTACTTACTGTGACACCCCGTAAATTGTTCATTCCATTAAATATCTGGCAGTATTTTAAGCCATAGATTCTGTTTAGAGTTAGGGAGCTTCTTTAGATTACTTCATACACCGTAGTTTCTGTAAAAAAGCCCACCTCTGGATTTTATGGGAACTTTAATGGTTTGCTTTGCCTTTTTCTCTGAAAACCTACTGTGTAATTTGCTCAAGTAGGTGGTATAGTGCTCTAAGACAGATCTCTTTGGATCGGCATGGTATGAAAAGTGTACTGCCTACGGCTGCTTAGTTTACTTAGAGTTTGCATAAATGCATACAGGGCATTTGAAAACCCATGAAAGTTTAAAGGGTAGATGGAAGTTTAACAAAGTGTGATCAAATATTGTGAGAAACCATGTCTAGCCTTAAACTCACTGCTTTAGTTCTACTATGATTTTCTTGAACACATATGTACTATAATTTTTTTTTTTTTTCAAAGGGCCTAAAAGCCCAGCTGATTAATTTTCCATTAGACTTGCTTCAGAGGAACTCCACGCGAACTGAAGTTTAAAACTGTATTTAGAATTTTTACTTCTCAAGATGTTCTGTGTAACTATAACATAAAATTTGCCTGATATTCGCCATGATTGATGCTGTCTTGTGATAATCTGAAACCCTCTGAAGTCAAAACAGGAACCTTAACTGGCTGAAATGGCATATGGAAATAAAGAAGTAACCCTTCAGGGACACTACTTGTCACCCATCTCTATGTGGACATTGAGCACCCTCTGGATGCAACCATCCAACCAATTTCTCAGTCACCAGACAGTCCATCTATCAAATCCATTTCCCTCCAATTTAGAGAGAAGGACGTTGTGGGGGACCATGTCAAAGGCCTTGCAGAAGTCCAGGTAGATGACATCCATAGCTCTTCCCTTGTCCACTGATGTAGTCGCTCCATCACAGAAGGCCACTAGGTCGGCCAGGCAGGACTGGCCCTTGGTGAAGCCGTGCTGGCTGGCTTGAACCACGCCGCTGTCCTCCATGTGCCTCAGCACAGCTTCCAGGAGGATCTGTCCCAGGCACAGAGGTGAGGCGGACAGGTTGGTTGTTCCCAGCGTTCTCCTTTTTACCCTTTTTAAAAACGGGTGCAATGTTTCCTTTCTTCCTGTCAGCAGGGACCTGGCTGCCATGACTTTCCAAATGTCACGGAGAGTGGCTTGGCAACTACATCAGGCAGTTCCTTCAGGACTCTGGGATGGATCTTGTCAGGGCCCATAGACCTATGGATATTCAGTGCCTCAGGGGGTCACGAACCTGATCTTCTCTTCCAGTGGGAGGACTTTGCTCCCCCGGTCTCTATCCTGTGGTCCA
>WHYT01017552.1:14986-148648 GCA_009806455.1 Tetrax tetrax
CTTTTCCAGCGGATGCTGGGCCAGTTGAAGTCCCCAGCAGGACCAGAGCCCGCGAGCGCGATGCCTCCCGCAGCTGGGGTAAGACGGCTGCGTCAGTAGGCTGCCCTCGACGGGGTGGCCAGTAGTAAACACCGACCAGCAGGTTCCCGTTGTTGTCTCGGTCTCTGATTTTTGCCCACACGCTTTCAGCCCGCTCGTGGCTGTTCTCCAGAGACAGCTCTTCACACCCTGGCCGTCTCTGGATGTGGAGGGCAGTGCCTCTGCCCCTTCCTCGCCTGTCCCTTCTGAACGGCCCGCAGCCATCGACGGCCGCTCTCCGGTCGCGGGATTCGTCCCACCGGCCTTCGACAGTGGCAGCTGGGTCACAGCGTTCTAGCAGCTTCCAGCTCCTCCTGTTTGTTGCCCACACGGCGTTCTTGGCTGTGGAGGCCCTTCAGCCGGGCTGTCGGCCGTGTCCCCGTCTGGGAGAACAGCCCCTGGTTCCTTTGCGGAGTTTCCCTGGTGTTTCCGTCGGCCCTGTTGCCTCAGGAGCCCCCGGCTCGTCCCTGTGAGATGTCAAGGGTGCTGCAGTGTAGCCAGCACGTCTCAGAGCCGCAGGCTGAGGGCCCTTGCTACTGCCCCGTCCCTCTCACCGTGGTGTGTCGTCCCACAGCTTGGCACAGGCAAGCCTGATATTATCCCCCCTGTACAAACGTTACAAATTAATCTTAGAAATCCTGTGGAATTTCCCATGTATATTTGTAGTGGAAGGTTTTGACAATTATGTTTATTAAATTATATTATCAGAAGGAAGAAATACCCAGTTTGAACTGTGTCTCATTTTATGTAAGACTTCTTTGAGAAGATTGCTTCCTTTTGATTGACACTGGAAAAGAAAACACTGTTGAAAAAAAGGAAAAACAGAAAAAGTCCTCTTCAGTGGTAAACAGTATATGAATTGAAAACGCAAGAAGTATCTGTTGTACCAACTTGGATGTTCCATAATGGTTTTTTTTAAGTAGACCTAATTATTTTCAATAAACATTAGTTCTTAATGTTAGGCTTGTTAGAAGAGGGGAGTTGTTACAGTGAAGGTAAATTGGATTGATACCGTGAGTTAATATAAGAGACATGAAAAATATTTATTTTTAAGCTACACTGTACATAGGTTAAGTTTCTTGAGTAGTTACTGAAAAGTCCGACAGCAACATCATTTTAGTGGTGATGAGTGGTCCTCTAATATGTTTTGAAAAGAACTCTGCCTATTACAGATACAGAGACATTGAGTCGCATCTGAAGCGGATTCTCTAAGACCATTTGTCTCAAAACATACAGTATTTCACTGTAATAGTAAATAGAAATGTGATGGGATGAGCATAATATCAAGTATTAAATTAATCTCCTTTACAGAAGAAACAGGCTATAACAGTCTAAAGTACTTTGAAAGAATTTGGAGTTTCAAAACAGAGTTCTTCCCTGATATTATTACAAATAATAGAATTTTTAAGAGACTGATTTATTTCTTAATGAAATTGTTTGCCGTCAAAGGAGGCCCGTGTCATACTGGCTATCAGGGAGCAGCAGTGACTGGGCACTCTTTGAGAGCCCGGAGAGAAGGGGGATAGCCCAAGGGGCAGGGCAGGGACCTTGCCAGCTGGTGCCCATCCTGCTGTCCCCAGGGGAGGCGAGCGGGGCAGCGCCGGAGCGATAGCGTAGCTCTGCTGAGGGTCCAGGTCACCAGGCAATTAAAGCTTATTAGTGCACCCAGGGCCCTGACATGGGTTATGCTGAACAACAGCAGAAGTTCTGCTCAGTTTGAGTTACTTTGTCTTGATTTTTTTCCTTCTGAAACATTTTTGTATTTTGCTTCTTCATGTGATAGTCCTGTATTAGAGAAATACTTAGATTTTCATAAGAATAAGAAGTTCTATTGACCATCTAAAGTGATATTTGAAAATCGAATAATCAAATGTTGCTTTTCCTCCCACCAACCAAGACTGAAAGGAACAATTACCTTGTTTTGACAAGCAAACCAAGGAAGTATGACATAGAAGTCTTACAGGAATGCATACATGAAAACTAGGCTGTCATGTTTACAAGGGGATTTTTTTCATATGATGAATTTTTTAAACAGTAAGTGGTCTGTAAACCATAGTGATATTTTTCTGAGGAACGTAAGCTTCTTTTGGCTATCCTGTAAGGGAGTTGGGAATAAATATAAACATGAAATTTTGATTGTGTTAATGAAAACTCTGAATCACTCCAAGCTGTTATTATTTTTGCATTACTTGTATCTGTTATACAGTACATTTCATACCAGTCTCTGACTGTCCTGCAAGCACAGTCAAAAAAAAGACGTGTTTGAGTTGCAGCTATTGAATGGAGCATCGCATTCTGCGTGAACTCTGAGATATTTCTGGAGAGAAAGGGAATGGAATTGTTTGAGCATCTCTGAATATAAGTATGCATGAGTGAACAACTGTATTTTCAGTATTCCTTTTATCTCAGTTCTGTAAAGCACTGTTTAATATTTTTTCCATTGGTTGCAGAACCTTCCCACGTTGGCCTGCTGTTGTTTTGCAAGAAAAACTGACTGAAGTATTTCATCATTTGGGAGCATGCTTTTTGACTTCTACTTTTAATTTTGGTGTATTTAATTGCAGTAACATCTGCTAAGACACTTTGAGTCGTCTTTTCAAAGACTGGTCTTCCCTCAGTGTGTTGTGTGATGTATTTGGTTTACATCCATACTTTTTAACCAGAAGGGTCGCTGAGTGTCAGCTATGTTCTAAAACGTTGAAAGTCTTTTAATTGTTATTTGCAAAGGAGTATTCTGTACCTTCTGAGAATTTAAGAAAATAATATATCCATTAAGTATTTTGTAGTATTGTGCTGTTAATTCGGATATGTGAGATACTAGACTCTAAAGGACCTTCACATCCATTCTAACTTTGTTTTGAAAGAGCAAAACCAGAATGAGTAGTGTCATTTCTGCCAGAGAAATGTGCCATTCCGCAGTCATATTTGACCAAAAGTATAGTCTTGACCTTGCATCTCAATCTGGTGTTCTTTTGGAGTATGTGTCTTGTAGACTGTTTACTTAGAAAAACTCTGTTTTTCTGGTAGTACCTCTAGGTAAATTTCCAGCCAACACTGTAATGCTTCATAAAAGAACATTGCTTGTAAGGAAAACAGTGTATTATTAATTCATTAGTGTTTTGTTACCCAAACATTGTGTGCGTCTGAATAGTTACATTTCTCCCTCATGTTTCTACTGCAATATGAATAGTATTATTTAGTACTAAATACTAGACATGAAACATACTTATTATTAAGAATTTTCCACTTTTTAATGTATTTTTTTCTTTAACTTTGGTAAAAAGTCACCACTCATTTTAAAATAAATTTCATTATTTCTCAAAAGAGAGAAAACAGAAAAACCAGAAAAAAAGAACTCTGCTAATGCTTTGCTTCTGATGTAAAGAGTCCTGTGTCTTAGTTTAAGTAGGCTAGTGAATTTGACCTGTGTTTTGGCAAGGTATTTGTTCAATAAAATGTGTAAAAAGCAAGATGACACTTGTTTTCTGGTGCATTATACTGTTTTGGTATAGATTTTTATGTTCTAGTTATTTGCAATCATGTGCTTAACTTCCAGAAAGCAGTTACTCCTTGGACAGAAATTATAAGCACACAGAAAGTAAATTTACCCTCCAATGTATTTATTTATTTTTATAGTTTCTAATTAAAATAGTGAGAATTTTTTTCTACTTTTAAAAAAAAAAAAGCTAGTACTCTGACTAAGGTGAAAGAACTGATTGTTTTAAACAAAAAAGCAAGATATTGTGAAATTTATCTCTGCTTTTAATTTTACAGATTTCTGTCTCAGTAGAGCTTTACTCAGAAGCGTGCAAATGGGTTACTATTCAACACTAATTTTACTACTCCTTACATAAACACTTCCCTTATTAATCTAAGTATTTCCAAGGAACAAAGTATTGTATATTTTGATTCTTGCAGTCTGATTTTTTTTCATTACTTAACCACTTTTCTGCATCTGCTTTACAGATTCTGAAAATGGAATGGGGAGGAGAGTATTCTCTTGATTCTTCCAATTTAGACTGTTTGTTAAATGTCCTTCCTGGAGAACTGGAGTTTCAACAAATCCTTGGTGATCTTGATGAAAAAATAAAGAAGAATTCTTCTAGGTAATGAGGTTTTATTTGTAACAAAAATATTAGTGAAAGTCATTACATTTAGGAAGAAATACAGCTTTTCTCTTCTTTCTTTTCTAGTTGTAGGTTAAAATTCAGGTAATTATTTCAGTAGTAATTTTACCTTAACCCCTTGAGCATTTAACAAATTTTTAATGCCGTGTAATTTTTGTGCTATAGTCTTTCTCTGTATTTTTAACAGTAGAATCATCTTAATCTTAGGAAGTATTGCAGTAGATGTGGTAGTGGAGGAAGAAAATGGATATTCCCATGACAGTTGTATTTCCTACAGCTATGAGATAAAATTTTTATTCACTCAAAAAGAGCTACAGAATTTTACAAAAAAGCAAAACTTGAACTGTGTTCTGTAAGCATTTCTAATGGACATAGAAAAAGCAAGTCAGTTAATATTTATAATCTTTCTTATATAAGCTGTTATTTTACCTATTTCAGTTAAAACTGTTATGCTGCAATAGAAGATTTTCTAACTAGAATTTGTTTTGTAATATATTTCATCGTCCACTTCTTTGTATCATACTTTTTTCCAAATATCAATGCTATAGAAAGAGTTCTTTGTTGATGCAGATTTTTGCATGACTACAAAAAAAAATCAGCTCAAGTTTTTGTGCCTTATTTGAAAAGTGGTGGCGATGTTTTGTGGCTAAACATTCTAAATACTTTCATCTGTGAAAGATGGTCTTAAGCATATAAACTAATTGCCCCTTTAAAAAAGTAGTTGCATATTCACAAGTACAACAAAAAGCAGAACTTTGGATTAAATTTTGAAAATGCTTGCCTTTAGATAACAATGCACGTTATAGAGTTGTATGATTTCAGAGACTGCCCTTCATGACTTCTGTTTTAAGGTTGTGTAATTTTAATGAAGCCAGCGTTTTGGAGGTCTTTGGTCCCAAAGAGCTTCCTGAAGAATTGAGATAAATCATTGCTGTGTCTCACTGAAAAGTGATTTAGGTAATCTCTCAATTATTGTTGTATTGCTTACGTCAGGCTGAGACATTTTTTAAACTTTTTATTTTTGTTTGGAAACGTAGTGTTTACAAATGTAGTTGCAATAGTAACGATCTCATGGAAGCAATTATAATGAGGAACTGAGAAAGATGCTCTTACGGACCACTGCGTAGTATAACTTCATATTACAATCTCCAGCTGACATCCATGACATGTAGAATTTCTTAGAATTTAGTTGATGTCATAACACAGCTATACAGACTTCTGTTTTGAGTTGTTATGATCTTACATATCTGGGAAAAAACAGCATCAGCATTTTTGGCGGATGTATTGTCTCTTCAACTACTGAATGAAAGTGATTTTATCATGATTTTGCAGAGCCAACCTGAGAGTTAGAAAAAGTATTATTATCAAGATGAGTCTTTGGAAGGCATGCTTTACTACCTTTTTTTTTTTTTTTTTTTTTTAGTGTGTGTGAAATGTATGCTGCTGGTTGAGAAAACTTTTGGCTATGGGAAAGCAGGCCAGCTGTTTATTCCTTTTAATGGTACTTTATATCAATTAACATCGTGTGTTACATTTTACATTAACACTATTTGTACATTTTTAACAAGGCTTATTGTCCCCGCCCTAGGGACGTAGTCCTACAAATTAGAGGGGCCTTTTGCTATAAGTTTTGTAAGATCCAAATGGTATTATATCCAAGGAGAGCAGGAAGTTGGATTAGGGTGTGATACACAGCAACACATGTCAGGAAAAGCTTTCTATTTCTGCTGAATAGACACTTAAGCTAGTTTTTAAACTAATTTTCACAAGGAAAATCAGAAAGCAGGCCTGTAGTTACCAGGTGATATTTTGCCCCTGTAATATGTCGGTTTCAGAAATAGAGAGAAGTTTAAAAGAAGATGGACAGCAGCTGATGTGACTTTTAAATTAAAAAGAGTCCTTTTATTGCTAATATATTAGAGGTAGCATGGAATGAAATCATTTTCAAGTTACCATTGATCTTTGTAAGTGGTATGATAAGAGCGGCTCTATGCGCTACAGTGATACAGTTGGAATACAATCCATTTTTCATCAGATAGATTTATGATTTTATTATACCACAGAGAATAAACATAATAGTATACAGCATATATATATTTTTTAAAATAAAACATTGTGTAAAAAATTATGATCCAAAAGTGTGTAAATCACTTGAATGCTCATTTATTGCCTTCCAACTGAATAGCTTTTATAAAATTGTGTGACACGACAAATCAGATATGCTTTCCAGCAGTTGAATTACTTTCAGTATTTTTCTATTGTACCAATTCTATTTGGTGCTACAAAAAAAAAAAACCCAAAAAACCCCAAAAAACAAACAAAAAAATCTGTGTGAAATTGTTTTATTTGTACATTTTAAGGGAGTAAGTGGTTCATTCATTCACCATTATGTAACAGAGCTCTTATTACGCTTGAATGTTAACTTTATTTTGCAGCAGTTTATAGAAGCAAGTGTGTATGAACTCGCAAAACTATTGTCATTGCTGGCCAATTTTTTGTATGGTATTAGTCTTGGGTTATTCTAAAACATGAAGTTGTATTTAGAATTTCATCAGGACGGCCATTTGTCTTCAGTCTTTCCCCTCACATTTGCTTTGACTTTTACTGTTTATCAAAACTGAGTCTTTGTATTTATTTTTTTTTCCTAACTGAAGGATTAAGAATTAATGAGAGTTAATTTTTGAGCAATCCATAGAACTAAACTTTCAGCTGATATTTAATATATCTAAGCAGAAAATAAGATACAGAGCTTGAAACTGTGCTTATAGCGCATGACTTGAAAGTGACTGTGAGCATGAAATCTCTTCGGGAATTGATTTTTCGTGTGTGTGTGTCCAGTTCTTGCTTCGGTGAGTGACTGGCTGCCTTTTACTGGTGATAAAGTGACGATGGATTCTATGAGGCTGTAGGACAGTGTGAGGTATTCTAGATCTTCTTCAGCAGAACAATTACTCAGAATTCAACAAAATTATTTACTAATAATTGTATCTCCACAATACACTGGAGACTATATCTGTCTGAGGCCTTTCACAAAGGCTTAATTTGACTTCAGTCTGATAAACTTCAACCTGACCCTCTGTCTAATTAACAATAATTCAGTCATCTGGGATTTTGCTTTAAGGTCTCTTCTGAAGGGCTCCAGTGAGGTCAATACTATTAAGTGCTTATAGCTTTGCATCTTGTCCCGTAACTGTTCAGTATAAATTGTAATTGTTATTTGAGCAACTAACAAGATCCTTAACTTGTAAATAGTAGGACTGTCTGGAAAGTGCCTCAGTAAGGTGTAGTATGACATTTTCTAGTTGTTGATCATAACTTTGCTGATTTGCATAGAAATACTTCCCACTGTTAAGACCTCACAACAAAGGGATGGTTGGAGCGTGCAAGGGCTCAGGTGTTTTTAAACTGAGATGTGCTGCAAGAGTTGTCTTTTTTATTTTGAAGGAAATCTTGGCCTATTCTTCTCTATAATTTTCAGGATGCAGCTACACCTCACTTTACTGTTATTCAACAGAGTTTAGATACAAAATATGAATAAAAGAATCATATAGTCAAACTATGAAAAAAAGTAAATGTACACACAAATATGAGGTGATAATAAAACCTATAGTGTTAGCAGTAGCGTCTTTAGTTTCTGGCTTTCTCATCTGTGATTGAGGTCACAATTATAAAGAATATTAAAAAAAATATAAAAAAGGAATTTAATCTGTTTATGTGGTTGTGTTAATAAGAGGCAGAAAATGGATGTGCCAGCAAGAGTAAGCTGATGGTCAGGTGGACTAGAATGGAAGAGCATAAACATTATAGGCCTGGAACTATAATAATCTCCTTTTTTTTTCCAGAATTTTAGAAATCCTAAGAGATACGTTGTACCGTGTATGTTACTGTAGGTTATCATAAGCATTGCAGGAATATGCACGATGATAAATAGCCAGCTTTGGTAAAACTTCTTGTTTCTATTTAAGATAGTTATCTAAACATTCATTGCATGAATCTTCATAGTTTTTGGGTTTTTTTTTCAGATAGATTGATCTAGCAGTTTAAAAGTTAGTAGAAAGTAAGTTATTAATATTTATGGTTAAATTGCTGTTCATTAACACACAATAGCGCTGAAGCATCAGCAATGACCTCATGAAATTGTCTGTAGATCATAGGAAATTTTCTTAATATTTCCTTTTTGGCAGGTCAGCTTTCATGAAATAAAACTAAATATTTATTTCCACGGGGGAGAAAGTGTAACAAGGAAAGTACCTGTGGGAATTATACTGGTAAAAGTCTTTCTCAAAGATTCCTTATTACACTCGGAAGTGTACGGCAGGTCCTCTGATACACAGGTTTCCAAATGACATGCTGATTTTGTAAAAAATGCCCCGTGTCTTTATCTGTGAAGCTTTTTAATGAATATTCATGATAATAACAAGGTAGTATTATGTTAGTGCTTCTGTCTTCAAAAACAGTGGAAACAATTATTTCATGACTTTTAAAACAAACTCTGTTCTTCAGAAAAGACACGTTAACTCTGATTCTAAAAGCAGATCTCCATGAATATGAGGATCTTAAGCATAAGTAACATGAGGTTTAAAGATAATTTCACTTTATAGCTTAGCAGTTTAATTTAACCAATCTCATTGTCATTTTATGGCTGTTCCATATGCTACGTGAAATAAATTTAAACAGTGCTTGTTAGAAATTGAAAGGAGTTAGAAAATCATCCTTCAACTTACTCATAGTACTTTAGGCAATGGGAAATGATACATGGAGACAGCCGCCCTCATTTTGATACCGTGCTTTTCAAAATAATGTATTGGCGTGGCAGTGCTTACACTGCCGGTTCCGTTACACTACTTGGTTTGAAACTGTTTGTCCATTGATGCAGCCACTTAAACAGCAGCCTCTCCACATGACTGGGTTATTCCTAAAAACCGTTGTTAACTTAGCAAATTAGAGCACCAAGGAGTTCTTGAATTGAGACTATCTCTCTGTGGTGGGAATATTTACCCAAAGGTATTGACATCCTGCTCCAGAAAAGCACTCCAGTGTGGACATGGATAACACAACAGAACTTTGCTTAGTACGTAAACAGAAACCCCTCGCCTGTAAAAAGGAGAGGCTGTTTCGGTGAAGTCATTTACACTGGCGTGATGGTGTACCAGTAGTGCTAACTGCAAGCACTGGTGCCCACATAAGCTCAAGGTACTGTGTGGGACTAAAGGTTTCTCTCTTGAAAAATCGGTCAATTTCACAAAAATCCATATGAGCATAACTATTGGATTTCTTTGCTACACAAAAAGGTTGATTTTTCCTTTGAGTGTTTATATTCCACTCCTTCTTTAGTAGTTTGGCGAGGTTTTTTTTCTGTTTGTGTCTGAACAGTTCCAAGAAAAGATTCAAAGAAAAGTGGAATCATTTGTGGAAGAAAAATTAATTGAGGGCTGTTAAATACTAGAACACTATCTGTTTTAAGTCCTCATGTCACAAACTACTGGATACAATGAATATATTCTGAGAAATCTTGATTTTTTTTTTCTTTGTTTTTTTTTTTTCTTTTTCTTCTTTGGCATCTCCTAATGACTACTGTCAGAGACATGGAGACCTTCCATGTGACCAGGAACAGCCATTCTAATGTAATACCAGGAGGCTAATTTCCAGTTGAAAAATTAAGCCCCTTCTGATTAGGTTCAGTAGTGTCTCACCATTGGTACTTGAGCACTTAAAAGGTGAATTGTATGCCGCACTTCATCATTAAGGTTTAGAGTTTCAGAAAACATACATATGGATCAGAGAACCAGTTGCCAATAGTAAATCAGGAAAAAGCATTAAGGACTAAATTATGTCCAATTTGCTTGTTGTACTGCAGGTTTTATAGTCTTTATAAAGATAGGGCTGCACACAGATGTGGTTGTATTTTTCTATTGCCTGGACATGATTTTAAGACAATTTAAGCTCCCATCATACATGTATAGTGTCAGTTGACATCATCTGAGTTGATGCCTAAATTTGTTCAAAAAAAAGGACCTTGTTTACTGCACTGAACTTACTAAAATACATTTGTGGTTAAACCTTAATGAAAAAAAAGGTTATCTGGGGGGAAAAAAGGGGAATTTAACACTCCATGTGGCTTTTTGTAGTTGTACTTTTAAGAATAAAATTAATTAAATACATTAAGCAAATTTTTCACATCAAAATCCTAATTTTTTTACAGTTTTAAAAGACTTCAGCAAATTTCCTTTCTAAAAAAGGAAATCAATGTCTCATTCTCCCTACACTAATGTGAACTTACAGCTTTAAATCCTAGCCTACACAGTGAGAATAATTTTAGTCCTGTTTGGTGGCAGTCTCTTATTTAAACTTATGGCTTTCTAAACTCAGATAATGCACACTAAAATGTTTGAGTTTTTTTCAATGGTATCCAAATTCCTAAATATTTTGTTTAATTATGTAATTCATATAATGGAATAAGTATCTTTAAGTAACCATGTTCATGTAACACTAAGTGTTGACAAAAATCTTAGAATAGCAACGTTTTTGAGACCATATTTACCTACAGTATGCTGTAAGTAGACAGGATGGAAATACAGTATTTTTATTCAGTAAGTTTTAGACCTAATTCAATGTTTACTTTATTATAATAAGAGGATTAAATAAAATGAATAGCCTTATCATGATTTGTACCTACAGGAAGGGCCACTGAAATTTATCCACCTAATCCGTTTATCAGTGTGGGGACAAATTACCAAATATCTGGTCTTGAGAAAGCTGTAGCCTATTCTTAGCTTCCAGTGTGTTGGCTCGCACACAGATTCCTGTGTTAAAGATGAGTGTATTTGAAGTGGATTGGCGCAGAGTAACAAGAGCAGTCCCTTTTACAATGCACAATGCTGTAATCTATGGGGTATGGTTGCCATTCAGTCATACACCTCAGCACGACACAATAAAAACCTTTGATAGTGCCCGAGGACTCAAGGCCTATGGACGAGGCGTTCAGTTTCATAGTCCCTGAGAACAGGTTTCACAGGTTTAAAAGATGCATGCCAGTGTTTGACAAGTTTAGAACTGGTATTCCTGGCTGGGCTATCCCATCGGGAACCGGAGTGGGCCACAGGCAGAGAGCAGTTGTTTTTACTGGAGGTCCTTTGTGCTCCTCTAAGGTCCGTTGATGATGGGAACATACTTCTTTCAGTGCACTTTATTTTGAACTCAGTCATGCTCAGCAAAGTCTAAGAGACTTCTGTGTCAATTTTAAAGACGTATTTTACAGGCCACCTATGTATTAATAAGTTTAAAAATTTTTGATGTATTTTAGCATTTGTTGTAGTTCCCAAATTTGGTTTTTGAAGATAATGCAGCTGTAAAATGTGGTGACTTCATTTTGATAGAGTAGGTAAAATTTGAATGTTTTACCTCGTGTATTTTAAGCATAAAACAAATATACCTGTAATTCTCAATGAATACCATTATATATGAGAAAATAAGCTGTTCAGAATGGCCTAGTTATTTTGATGAAATTTTTTTTAGAAGTTGTATAGTCATAGTTTTAGAAATATTTTATATATTTTTTCTGACATTCAAAATGCTAGATGACTTCTGCATTTACATTCTTATGATCGTCCTTGCATTCTATAGTTGTAGTTGATGCAGTTTTCATATTCAGCTTGTTATTAGTTAGTATTGTATTTTAAAGAAACAAAAGGCACAAAGCGAAACGTTATCATAGATGAGACGTCTTGACAACATTTGCAGAAAAAATACACTTATCTCTTTTGTGCTTGTAGGTAACTTAAAAATAAAAGGAAAATGCAGACTACTGTTTATCTCTGAACTTTATTTAGTGTGATCATTTGCTTGATTTTTTCCACAATGTTTTCAAAATGTCAATTCAAGCTAACAGACTCCGTTCCCAAAGGTATGGATGACACTGATTTACTTTACTGCTGTTGAACAGAATGAGACAGCTAGTAGGAATTTGGGGTACATTGCATAACAACTGAAAAAGAATAAAAATCACTCAATAAAGGAGAAAATCCAACAAAAAAATCAAATAAATACTTCTTCCACATCCTGAAAACAGTACCGTAGGTAGAATTAAATGAGGAAGTATATTTAGTGGGTGATATGCAGAACAGCCTTTTGTTACTGGTTTCTTGTTACAAATTGAAGTGGGTTATTAGTGTTTAAGATTTTATTTTTTTTTTACATGTCATATTCAAAGCAGATTATATTTTTAATAGAAATATTTTCCTCAGAAAAGATGACATTTTGTGGAAAATTACACTCACCCCACAGTAGAACCTTTATTTGAGTTTACTAATTTAAAAAAAATAGATTTCCTTTTTTTAGAAAAATAAAAAACTGGAGGTTTTTAAGTTGGTATTTTGTTATATTGTAATACACTTAAAGTTTTAATTTGTTTTCTAATTTCTTTTATTTCCTGTCCTCTCATTCACCCTTTCTCCTCTTTCTGTCCTCTTTTCTAATCTTCTGCTCTTGTCTTTTTTCCCAAAACTAGTCAAGTTTGAAAATGTTAGAAATCATTTAAAGAAAAGCAGCTGTACTTCATCTTTATAAAACAGAGAGGCAAGTGGCAGTATAATAGGGAAGTTTGTTGTTTGATTGATACAATGAAGATAGAAAGTAAAAAATATCTGACTTTGAAATACCTGTAAAGAGATGAGTCTCATCTAATCCTGTAACTCTGCAGAGATAGAAAGAACTACATTTTAATTTGTGTTAAATCTTGTATCCCTTATCAACTGTAAGAATGTAAATGGAATAACTAATATACTCCAAAATAAAATTCAGATAGCAGTGAGACTCACTTTGCACTTCAATAAACCAGAACTGCCATCAGTCTTATTGTTGGCTTGGTTGGTATTAAGCTTAGCTCAAACTATATAAAATATTAAGCACTGCTTTTTAAAAAAAAGTTGTTCTGAAATACTGAAAAGGGATTTGTTTTGTAGGAAAATATATAGAGTTCTTCTCTTTCTTGTTTTCTTCTTTCTATTTCCAAATAGAAATGAAATAATTTTGGTTAGTCAGTTGTTCTGATTTTTGCAAGTGAAATCCCTCCCTGTAATAACCGTACCAGACACATCTGATTTCATAAACAGAATTATGATTCTAGATGAACATTAAGGAGCAGATCAGCTCCTTGAAAAGAAACTCTGTTTTCTTTCAAATATTCAAATGACAAAAACAAGAAAGAAAAGATCTGCTTTCTCAGCACAACTGACTCTAAAATTCCTTTCAGCATTTTCTGCGATGTCAATGGCTCTTTAAGAAGTCATTAATATATGTTATGTTTTATAAAACAACTGCTGATTGCTAAAGGAGCAAAATGACACATTCACCTTTGAATATGGTAGTTGACTCAGTTCATATTCTCTGCTTTAGCTAATTAAGCACCAAGGACCAAATCTTGGGTTGAATAATGTCTTACTCACTACCTGCTTTATTACGAAGTACAAGATTGTTTGAGAAGTGAGGCAGTACTTTTATGGAAGATGGTACGGTCTGGCCTGAAGGAAATTTATTTTACTCTAGCTCAGCTGTATTTAAATGTTAATCCTGCAAATTCAGGCTGTATTTTATGAGAGCAATTTAATCTATGAAGGAGAAGGATTACTGTTACGTTAATTTGAAGTCTTTTTTTTATTTTTACAGTGCTTCTATCTTCAAGTAATGAAAAAAGCCTGAGATTTTTGGTTTTGTTTTTGTTTTTTAGCATAGAGCAGTGTCTTAAAGACCTGCAATCAGAAGTAAATGAAATATGTACCGATGAAATCCTGCAAAGCACAACCGACTGCCTTCAGTGGCTGAGCAACTGCAATTTTAGTTCTCTCAGACCTTCCCCTACACCCCACGGAGAGCTGATGGAGTTCCTGAGGACGCTGGTAAAAATTGTTTGCTAAAGACGCTAATGTTCAGGAGAGTTGGTTATATGATGGGTGTGTGGGGAGTTTGAGGTTGATTAGATTTCTCATTTCAGCTGTCACTGTGGTGAGGATAGTTCAGAAGTTTTATTATAAAACTTAGTGCTGTTTTTATGTCTGCGGCAGGGGGTTAAGTGTTCTTTTGATCGTGCCTTAATAGACACACTTGGGACAAAATCTTTTCACGACACTACCGCATGTTCAGCATTGCTAGGACTGTTTCATAAACACATGTTGTTACTGAGGCTGTTACTGCTTGTTCTTCACTTCTATCAGTGTGAATTTAACTTACCTAGTACAGATTATTGTCCTTTAGGCGTTATTTAAGCATTGACTTCCTGCCTGCTTTTCCTATTTAGAAGTGTAAGAGCTGCATCCGTTATCCTAGCAAGTCATACAACTACATGTAGCCAGAAACAAAATTTCACTTCAATGAAAAATTCTATTATTTCAGAAGGCATTTTTATCAAAATTTTTTATTGAAATTTAACCTTAGAATATATATGTGGAAATGAAAGTCTGGAAAATTTAATTGGCTAGATAAGTGAGGGGTGATACCTCAGTAAATGACAGCCTGCAAGTTTGTATATAAGCTGTGCATATGTGTGTTTATGTATATGCAAGTTTAAATATAAACTCTGTATGTGTTGTTCTTTGTCACTTCTTATCATGGTTTAGTTGTAGGCCATGAATGCCTCTAGGCTAGGAATTGCTGTATTGGCAGAGGAAAACTGCTGTGGAGAAGTGGAGTGATTTTTCCTTTGGGACTATCTCCTGGCTAGAGCTCAAGCTTCATTCTATCGCCTCTCAGCTTTTTATCTCTTAAAACTGGATGTTGATCTTTCAGTCACCCTTGAATCCACTGGATGTGAAGATGTGAGAAATGAGGAAGTCATCTTGAGGAACACCAGGTCTTTAATGTTCGTGAGGCGAAGAAGTTATTTTATCCCCTTCTAACACAAGTGTTCAGTATGAATGTTGCTGTTAATAATCACCCCACTCAAGAGTATGAAGGGCTGCTACATGTCATACTTGATCTAGACAAAATGAGAGAATCCCAGAAAATGCTGACTTATGTTGTCCCTCTTAGTCCAGTTAGATCCGTACTTAAACCCTCTCAGAAGAGGGCATGGCAGTCATGACTGACTTGTGTCCATTCCCTGCTTTCTTCATTCTCCAAGGCCTGCTCACGCCATGTACCTGAACACCAGGTGGCGGCATTTGTTTGGGAAACACCAAGATGTCCCAGTCTCTGGAATACTTCGGGTATAGCTTACACAAAATATGCTTTCTAGCTCTTCCACTTCCCAGGAGCTTACTGACTGCATGACAGTCTGGCTTTGGGCTGTAGAGTCCAGTTAAGCCTTGGGAATGGCTCTGTGACAGCCTGCTAAACAGACAGCAAAGGGTGAGAAGCCTTTAAGTCTCAATTCTGCACAGCTTATCAGGAAGACATCTGTGGAGCTCAGGAACATGGGCATCACTGTTTCCAGGCTCACGGCTTCTTAGGTAATGCAGCCTGTTGTGAGATGAGACTAGAGATGAAAAGTGTGTGTGTATTAGCATAGACAATCGGTCTGCAAGAAGTTATACTAGCAGTAGGTAATCTGTAGCTCCCTAAACAGATCTGCAGTAAACTATTTTCAGTAATATTCAGCATTAATGAGATTATTACGATCTGACCTTTCTTAAATGCATATCTCCATCATCAAACTAATTACTCAGTTGACTTAATTTCTCACTTAAAAGTATCATATAATACATCTTCAATAATAGTAACCTCCCTTCTGCTTCAGGACAGTATCCCTGTTCATTGATATCCCTAATTATTTGTGTTTATTTTGTTAGGGGTTTCTGTTCATATTTCAAGCTGCTGGAACAATGAGAAAAAAAACAAAACAAAGTTTTGTATGTGGTTTGGCTGAGGTGCCGTATTGAGGTTTATGGTTAGCATGCATTTGTATTTGCATATGTGCTTGTACACATCTTCATTAAATTCTGTTCTTGCTAAACAAATGAAAAAATGTTTTTAAAACAAAATCTTAATCTTATTGAATTTCTTTATTGATGTGACAGGTAGCAGTCTATAACAGGTAGTAGTCCAGTTCGTAGACCACAAATGTTTTCCTGTATATTATTATCACTAACTTTCTGTTCTTAAGAGAATTTTTCATGCTTGTATAAAACCTTTGGATACTAATTTGGATCTTTTTCTTTTGAATAGTTTTGGCATCATCTTTTGAAGTATTTTTACAGGTTAATTTTTAAATAGAAAAGCCTGTGTCAATATAGGAAATGTTCAAAGAGACCTGATGACACTTTGTTTTCAGCGCTTCAAAGTTCGCTTCAGGGGCTCTTTTTCTGAGTAACACTCAAGTTTAAGATGGCATCTGCAAGCTCCCTTTTTTTTACTGCTTTAGTTTAAGTTGCAAAGGGCTTGAAACAGATTCTTATTGGCTTTCATGAATAAAAATGTTTCTGCTTAACCTTAAAAAACAACAGTAGGGATTTGTTTGGAAGACACTTTGGGTTCATCATCCAGAGGCATCAGTTACAGTCACAGTTTTGACAGCTTCTCTTGTTTGGTTGATTTTGGAATATAGTACTTGAGCATGATTCATAAAAAAAAAATTAACCTTTAAACTCCAGAAGTCTACCTGTGGAGACTCGGCTCTTCAATACAGTGGTTAGTGATTAGGGTTTCAGTTTACACACTGAAACGAGTTCTCTTTGAGGCCACAGAACTTTACAGAATACTTCAGCAGATAATAAAAAGAAAGTCAAATCATCCTTATGTATGTGCATACTGATATGTGTGATTTACGATTTTAACTAGTTATACATATTTCTATCACATGCACATGCTTTTATGGGATGGCATTTACTGCTAATTTCCTTTATTATTCTGTCTTCCACATGTGTTTCCTGCTTTTAAGTAAAAAAATTCACAGGAAGCATTCTGAAATAAAGATGTAAAGTGGAAGAAAAGTAGCTAGTCTGATATTTTTAAGACTGTCCTTTACAGGAGGCAATCATCCTCTTTGTCTTTTTCTCAGAATTTCCTACTATGGTGCGAGTCTTTTATTTTTTAATTTTCACTATGGAGCACTCCAGAGTAAAGGCTAGTAGGAAGGTTTTGTTTTCTCCCATAAGAGTGCACTGGTTTTGAGTCATCCAGAACAAAGAAAACGACTTCCGACACTGAAATTTTTTGGGATTCGAAAGCAGGGACAGGAAGGGAGCCCACTGAATTTTTTGTTCTAAATTTTGTCTCCTTTATATTTTTATAAATTATCTACTGATAAAAGCTTGCTATAATAGAAAAATTGAATATTTCAGTACTTGGTAATTACTATATGTAAGCAATACCATACTCAAATTTGATTTATTTCTCTCTCTTTCAAAATGAGAAAAGAAAGAAAATGAATCATTTCCACAAATACTATAGATTAAATAAATCGGTAGTTCTGAAGTTGGAAGGTTGCTGACAGTTTATTTATCAGCCTTGCTTAATAGGATGGAGTATAGCTGGGAGACCTGGATAAAGGACATGTATTCTCTCTGTTGGAGAGAAGCGGGGGAACAAGTGAGAGGGCTTCTAGATCCTGATTCACCCAAGGCTTGCCTGCTTGGTTTCTGAAACCCAGAAAATCAAGTGTACCGCCAATTTCACTGTTTTCTTATGACTGTGATGGGGAAATCTATAGTCTGTTCTAGTGCAGCTGGAGGACTGGGAGCAGGTCTTTACAAATAAAAAGTTGATGGGGCCTAGGACTGTGTCCAAAGCCAGCCTGCAGGAGGAAAAATGTTGAGGATCTGGGAAATGTGGCGAGCTTTTTTTTGTCTGAGAGAGGAAAGAGATTTCGGTATCCAGCGACCGTGGGACTTTGGGGTTGTCTTCTGCTCATCTATTGGACGTGCCTTGTTCATGCAACTGGTTGGCCTCTGTCGTAGTTCAGCCCCGACCGGGACCAGACTACGCTGTCTCTCTCTCACTCCCCCCACCCTCCGAGAGAACAGGGGGAGATGATATAAGAAAAACGGCTGAAGGTTTGAGATAAGGACAGGGAGAGATCCATAAATTTACCATCACGGGCCAAAACAGACTCGACTTGGGGAAAACCATTTATTACTAAAACTAGCAGGATAATGGGACAGGGAACAAGATAACCTCCCCTCACCCCTCCCTCTTCCCGGGCTTAACATTATCTCTACCTCCTTCCCCCCCGAGCAGCTGAGTGGGGAAGAGGGAATGGGGGTTGTGGTCAGTTCATCACGTGTTGTTTTATGCCACTGCTTCGTCGGGGGAAGAACTCCTCACATCCCTCCCCTGCTCCAGCGTGGGGTCCCTCCCACGGGCCACAGCCCTTCGTGAAACTGCTCCGGCGTGGGTCATCTCTTCCACGGGGTGCAGCCCCTCCAGAACGGCTGCCCCAGCGGGGCCTCCACGGGCCACAGCCGCATTCAGGCCTCCACCTGCTCCAGCGTGGGGTCCTCCCCGGGCTGTGGGGGGATCTCTGCTCCTCCGGGGGCTCCCCGGGCTGCGGGGGGATCTCTGCTCCTCCATGGGCTGCACCATGGGCTGCAGGGGAATCTTGGCCAGGAGCCACATTACTGCTCCCCCTCCTTCTGCACTGACTTTGGCATCTGCAGCCGTTCCTCTTACAAGAAAAGTTCTTCACAACAGGCAGGCAGACGCCTCTCAGGGTCTCTTCACATCATCCATCTTCTCTCCACTCCACTCCTTGCAGCCAGGCCGGGCTGAGTTGGGCCCAGTCACTGCCTGGCGAGAGGCCAGAGGGTGAGGCCTGCAAGGCCCCGGAGGCCTGCGCCTCCCCCTCTGGGCCTCTGCCCTTGCTCAGCTTCGTCACATCTTCTCTTCTCTTTTTTTCCCTGTTTTCCCCTTCTTAAATACGTTGTCGCAGAGGCGCTATCACGGGACATTCTGCTACCAATCGGCTCGGCCTTGGCCAGCAGCAGGTCCGCCCTAGGCCCGGCTGAGTCCCGTGAATAAAGGGAAGCAACTTCTAGCAGATTCCTACAGAAGCTGCCACCTTAGGCTCCCCATCACTGAATAAAACCACAACAGCCTCATACATATTGAGGAGAGCTGCAGAGTGCTGTTTAAATTTGTGTTGTTCTGGGACAAGTAGAAAGCACTGAGCTGTGAGAAGAGAACCTGCTATTTTCTGCATCGCCTCTTGAACTTGAGGCAGCTCTAAGATCAGAGATCCTGGCCCTAAACTAAGAGGGACCTCTTCAGGCTCAGATTAAGTAAGAACAGCACATCCATCCATGTGGTTTCAGCTGCTTTGTTAACTGGCTTCCTCCTTCTTCTCCAACTCATATAGCTGAGATGTATTTTGAGATCACTATATTGTTAATGTCTCCATCTTGGTTTGACAGGACACACAGCTTCATATTCTTCCGCCCTGTGTGATCTAAAACGGTCCAGTTCTTAACAATTTTTCAATTTTAGTTCTTTAAGGGAAGATTATTTTAACCTTAGAATGGCCTTTTTGATGGTTGCCTACTGAGCCAGAAGATAGAAAGCAACAATGGTTCATTTTATAAATTCCTGTCTTGGTTTTATGAGCAAAACCTGTCGTTATCTGTGTAAATCTTGAGTAATTTTTCATGCCATTTTCTTTCGAAGATGTGTGTGTGGACCACAACAAACAGGCTGCCAAGGCTTACCTAATGAGGTTTCCAAAGCTTTCCTTTGAATTGTGGGTTAGAATTGATTTAGAAAAGAGATTGAGGATGTAAGAAAGATGAAAAGAAAAATGTGAGTTATTGGAGCAGGTAGACAAGAAGATGGATTAGCACATAAATTCATGGGAAAATAGGCTTTGTTATTTCTATTGTTTATATATCCATTTGATATTCTTATTTGCTGGTAAGATAATTAGCATTGGAAACAATTGGTATGCATTAAGCTGTTCATTTTGCAAACCAGAATTAACAAACCATTTCTAAAATACTGTCTGATTTACCTTTATTAGCAAAACTTGCTGAAGAATGAGCAAAATCAAGAAGAAACAATACTTCACTTCCTTCTGGATCTCTCTAGTCAGTGTGGTGTCTCATTTCCCTGTACTCCAAGTGGGACATCTTTTGAGTTGACATCTTCCCTTCATGCCGTTGAGGATAGTTCAACTATGGATGCGAAATCTCTCTGGGATGATGTGAGATTGCGTCTCCGACGATTTTTACTAAATAGACTGCAAAGTCAAGAGGAAACAAGTACTAATGCATTACAGCAACAAGTGGAGTTTAAAACTCAGTGCATACAGCAACTTTTGTTTCTTTATCCTGAATCAGAAGTCTTAGCGAAGTATCAAAATATGCAGCATAAACTGGTTAGTGATCTTCTACAGAATTGTGTCTTGTCTAGTTGTGGTGAAACAAATTTTGATAAGGTGGTTCATGGTTACCAAAGTTCCATACCCACACTGTGCACAATGATAAAAGAGGATTTGTATATACTAAGTGGAACTATTGATCCTTCTTCATCACTGAAGTTTATTAATGAAACTTTTCTGGATACCATCACTGAAGAAATGACAGTTCTTCTTGAAAGACTTTGTGAGCTGCAGTTCAAAGAAAATGCTCTACATATAGTTAAGGCAAACAAGATTTCAAAGAAGCATAGAGGAACAGTTCATGCTGTGGGTTAGTAGCCTTATTTTATGCTCACTGTAGTTAGATATTATTTTAATGATAGTAATTTTTTTTTCAGTATACTTGATTATTTCCTATGAAGAGCAAGAAAGACCTGAGATTATTAATTATAGCTTTATGTTTTAACCATATTACTGCAGTTGAATTATATACTGTGTCAAAATTGTGATGAAAAAGGTTTTAAAGTAAGGGAGAGTATCTTATATATGTAGAAGGCTCATTATAATTCACTGGATAACACTGTCCTGTCATAGTCATTTTTTTTCAGTCTAACTTATTCTAACTGCTGAAATATATACTAGAATACGAACTATTTAATCCAGGTTTAAAAAAACATAAAGTCTTCAGTCTTCTACCTCTACTTTTTTTGAATTATGAGAGATTTAAAGAAGATTATAGGAAAGTCCATACGATAATGTGACCATGAAATAACACACAAATTCATACATCAGAGCTGATCCAAAACATTACTCTGCAGATTCTAATTCTAAAAAAAAAATAAAAAAATAAAAAATAATGTTTTCTAGTCTTCTTGTGAAAGTACGGTAAGTTAAACCATGGTACCTGGTCATTTCTTCTTGTTCTAAGGAATTTAAGGCAGAAAAGAAATCTGTTATTGATGTGGCATTTTCCATGCTTTATTTTTACAGTTGGTGAGTCTGATGTGCTAATTTTCAAAGGGAAGAATCAGAGCTTTAGAAAAAAATAATACAGAATGGAAACTTTCATAATATAATTGCATGATTGTATGGAATTGCTTTTTCAATACAGAGTTTTGAGCACTTCTCTGTGCAAGAACTGTTTGTTTAAAACATAGCCTTCCATAAAGGTGAAGTAGTTTGCAGAGAGAAAACATTAAAAGTTTAGAATAATGTGAAAAATACAGAAACAGAGGATAGATCTTTTTGTTGTACAACATACACAAAGGATAAGTGAGGTGATGATTTGCCACGTCTATCCAGAAGAAAATCATACTCTTGTGAGTTTTAAAATCAATATACATGTTAATATAATTCAACTGGAAGTTCCACTGGAAGAAATGCAGAAATAATTTTTCAACAGGAGCCGAAATATGGAGGAATATGTGGAACATATGAAAGGTAAGGTAGGGGAAGAGGCATGCAGACAAATAATGTGGAAGGATGAGAGGTCCAAAGTAAGCTGATGTATTAGTGGGATGGAGTGGTGGTGGGAAACAGGGAGAAGTAGTGTCACTGGTGTTGAGTTTTGAAATAAATGGCAAGAAATGTGTCTTTGAGTTACATAATGAGACGAAAGTCAGTGAAAGGATACACTGACAAAAAAAATAGTGGTAGGAACTGAAAGTTTGTATCTTATTTTTTCTTTCGGTCTCAAAGCAGCTCACAGGTATGGGGAGGTTCAGTTATCTCCATTTTATGTGTAAGACACAGACAATAAATTGACCATAAGGATGGCTCTCTAAAAAATCACACATTAACTGCTTCTGTATTACAAGAAGGAAGAGAACAGTCCTTCGATCTATTAAAACAGTAATTCCTCTGCTTAAATTTTCTTTGCTACAAGATACATCTTTACAAATTTCTGTGCCACCACGTCTATCAGGACAGATTTCCAGTGCAGAGTTCTATTGTATATTGAAAAGAACAGAGGAAGATGGTGAAGTAAATCTTGGGACTTGCTTGCAACTTCTGAAACATTTGCTGCAATTAATTAAAAAAAAAACCCAAACAAACAAACTTTATATTTCATAAATTCCACAGAAGGTTTTTATTTTTCTTTAAAATCTGTTAAAAGTCAGATCTGCAGCCACAGCAGCGTAAAATAAATACACAATAAATAAGGTCCCATAAAACACGTTTAGAAGTGGTGCTTCTTAATATCATTTAATCCTCAAAATTGCTTTCTTCACAGTGCCTGTCATAGAATCACAGACTGGTTTGGGTTGGAAGGGACATTTAAAGCCCATCCAGTCCAGCCCCCTGCCAGGAGCCACATCAGGTTGCTCAGAGCCCCGGCCAACCTGGCCTGGAAGGTTTCCAGGGATGGGGCATCCACCACCTCTCTGGGCAGCCTGGGACACTGCTCCACCACCCTCAGTGTAAAAAACATCTTCCTTATGTCCAGTTTGACTCTACCTCCTTCTAGCTTATCAAAAGGTGAGGGGAAACCTTTTAGGAGGGTCTGATATGACAGGACAAGGGGTAATGGTTTTAAACTAGAAGGAGGCAGAGTCAGTCCAGGAGCTCCTTGTTCATCCACGCAGGACTCCTGGTGTTTTTGCTGGACTTTCTCTTTATTGGGATGCGTTCATTGCTCCTGAGCTTGGAGGAGGTGCTCCTTGGATATCAACCAGCTTTCCTGGGCCCCTCTTCCCTCCAGGGCTGTATCCCATGGCACTTTGCCCAGCAGATCCCTGAAGAGACTGAAGTCCGCCTTCCTGAAATCTAGGGCAGAGAGCTTGCTGTGCAGTTTCCTCGCCGCCCCGTGGATCTTGAACTCCACCGCGTCATGGTCGCTGCAGCCAAGGCTGTCCGTCAGTTTCACGTCCCCCACCAGCCCCTCCCTGTTGGTGAGCACGAGGTCCAGCATGGCACCCCTCCTTGTCGGCTCCTCTAGCGCCTGCAGGAGGAAGTTGTCATCCACGCATTCCAGGAACCTCCTGGACTGCCTGTGCCCTGCCGCGTTGTCTCTCCAACAGATCTCGGGGTGGTTGAAGTCCCCCATGAGGACCAGGGCTGGTGACCGCCGTGAGGCTGCTCCTATCTGGCTGTAGAGCGCCTCGTCCGCTCTGTCCTCCTGGGCAAGTGGCCCCCACTGTAATGTCCCATGTCCCCACTGTCTCTTTATCCTGACACATAAGCCCTCACTCAGCTCCTCTTCCATCCCCAGGTGGAGCTCCATGCCCTGCAGCTGATGGTTGGCATAGAGCGCGACACCCCCTCCTCATCTCCTCTGCCTGACCTTCCCAAAGAGCCTGTATCCCTCCGTTCCAGCTCCCCAGTCATGGGAGCCATCCCACCACGTCTCCGTGGTAGCAATATGGTTATACCTTTGCACATCTCTAACTTGTGCGTTGTTTTATTTTTTTTTTCTTTCCGTAAGAACTGCTATGATTGATCCTACTATATAGGAGAGGAAAAAATAACTTCTGTTATTTTGAAACACAACTTCTGTTATAATGGAACAATGCTAGAACCTCAGAAAACCTCGTATAGGTGACCTACTTCTGTCAGGAAAATATAGGCAGTCTATAACAAGCTTTAACGGAGTTATAAATCTTTAAAATATTTCATATGTAGCAATCTATTTGTGAATTAAGGAATTAACATTTTTGTTCTCATACTGTGTTAGAACAGTTATTTGTTAAGTACTGTAATGAGACTGAACCCATTTATCAGGACTGAGGATGAGCGTGGTTTGAGAGAGGCTGGCAAAACGGTGCGTGCAAAGAGGCGAATTCTTTGGAACTTGGCATCTTTGATGGTGAACCCTAGTGGAGGCAGGTTGTTTTATGTTATACCTTGGTCCTTTTCCCAGTTAAATCAGTGAGTCTTATTACTTTAAACGTGCAGGATTCAACCGTTAGTATTTGGTTGTAATAGTTTTTTATCTAGCATGGTTATAATTTCTCTGTGTGCTCGCAGCACACCATCCCTGTTTCTGATCTGCTAAGATAACATCCCAGCAGTATTTCCAAACCCTCCCAAATATTTTTTGACAGAATTTTGTAAGATGCCATTTCTGCCTTTCTATCATATTAATGTTTAAAAGTTGTTGTAAATGTTACAGCATTTTAAAAAATGCTAAAATCAGTATGTATCTGTTAACATAGCTAGTATGCAAAGATTCGTGCAGACAGCTGGTTTTCAGCTTATCTCTTAGGATTTTTTTATTCAATTTCCAACGTAGTATTTTTCAAAAATTATTTACAGTAAGTCTGTTAAATATGGATTGTACTTTTACTTTTTGAACCTTTTTCATGTTCCTTTCTTTACAAAAATGTTAAGCTAGTTTAATCAGGCATTACTGACCTATCTCAATCCTTCATCTCTTTTAGATGAAGAAACAGCTACTCTTACAAATGATAAGACAACAGCCCAAGAAACTTAAAAACTGTGAAATTTTACACATTTTATGTATTAGTGGCAGGTTTTCTTTGGTTTTATTTATTTGATTTTATGTATAAAGAGAGAGACTGTATTGAGTCTCTATGAGTAAACTAATTAGCCTATTTTTAAACTTCCTATGTTTAAAACTAAACAGAGATTAGAGCTTTGAGTTTTATTTTTTTTGTAACACATTCCAATTCATTGGCTTAATATTTTCATTTAGTCACAAACTTGCCAGAGACCCTTAAATAGACTGTGAAATCTAATGGTGTTCACAAACAAAATATATTTCTAGTGTATTTACATAATTAATAACTTTTAAAATATTAAATGAAATTTCATTTTAAAATCTGAGGCCATACGTAACATGTTCATCAGAATCAGCAGTGGATTGTTTTTAAGAAAATAAGGCAAAGTGGAGGTGAACTGAAATGATGCAGATTTGACTAAGTACATTTTTAGCTACAAACTAATTAAATCATCTTCACAGATATATTGTAATATTAATATTTTACATTTTTACCCCAGTATACCATCCTCTTACTTACGTGTCCAGAAGGCTTCCTTCCTCTTCTCTTTCTCTGGAATATGACCAACTTCTGTTCTATTCTAAAGACACATTCAAATGCAAACTGTGATTTAAATTATGATTTTTTTACTTAATTCCTTTAATTATTCATGAGTTCCTAAGGAATATATTGTGTTGATGGAACACCTAATGTGAATATGGCACATATCTAACCTTGAATGGAAGAACTCAATATTGTCTAGAGGAGCTGTGTTTGTGCAGTGGAGTTGAGACCAAGAATAGAAACAAGTAACTTGTTGAATTGAAGGTAACTTTGGGACATTAATGAAAGTACTTGGTAAAGAAAATTTATTTTGAGGTCAGTTATCCTTATGTATTCACAGCAATTTGCTGTCCAGCTAGCTTGAAATACGAGTTTTGGTCTTTGCACATTTGACTTAAATTTTATTTCTCCTCTGCATTCACTTGCACATGGCTTTATTTCCCCTAGTTTATAATTTCCTCCCTTTGAAATAAAGCAAGTTAATTTCAGATTTGCTTTTATCCTTCAATTTAATTTAAATTCAGTTGGTTTGTGATCTTTTGAGCCACCATTATTGCCTACAACCAATCTTCGTGATCTTCATGTTATCTATGAAAAATATGCCTAAAATAGCATTGATACCTGCTGGTTTAGCAACAGCACGGTGAAAAAAGCAGTTAATAATGTCTGGGAATAATTGGGACTCAATAACTTTAGTATAATTTATTTCCCATTTATATCTGGAAATTAAAGAATTCCAGACTTGGTTTCGTGTAATTAATATTTATGTATTTGCACCTTTTTTCAGGTTTCTGTCCAGATTGTGATCTATAGCAGATAGTTTACAACATTAATGTAGTAGTTAAAATTGCTTTTCCATCGTGTTTTATCTGTAGCCCATTGTTGAAGATGACTTTTTAGAATTTTTAGGAGAAAAGGGGAAGTGTCTCAGTCACTTGGCTTAGTACTCTTCTGTCCTACAAAGTTCTGTTTCATCTTTCTGAAGTGCTGGTAAGGCATGCTAATATAAAGTAGCCCATATGGATTACAGATTATAATATTTAGTATCACATGCTGCCGACGCTGTTCAAGTTCATTATATTGCCCAGATCCTTGCATTAATACAGGCAAGTTTTCTATTATGTCGTAAATTCGTAGAATAGTTTGGGTTGGAAGGGACCTTTAAAGGTCATCTAGCCCATCTGTAGTGTGTTGATAAGGGTCAAACGTTTCAGAAATATAAAACTTTAAAACTGAATTATGGAGTTTTGTTTAAAGGGTTTTTCATTAATTTAAGCTTTAAAATATTTGAAGACCTACATACCTATTGTAGTGAGTTTTAGACATTATAAAGACAAAAAAGAAGGAATGATAACAGAAACTAGAACGTCACCCTCCTTGCTTCTTTGCAGATCCTTCTCTCTTGTCTCGCTGGAGCAGGCGCACAGCAACCTGCTTATCCCTGCTGATGGACATACTGGTTTCATTTCTGTTCCCACAGTAGATGTGCTTCCATTGTATTTCTGCTTGCTTGGAATCTCCTTCTCCCTTCTATTTCTGCTCTCTGTCACTGCGGAGTGCCCTGTAACATAGCTTTTCTAGAAACAGGGCTTTAGGGGCTGTATAAAGCAAGATGTGGGGCAGCTGCTGGGAAGAATGGTACCTGTGGCAAATGAGCTGCGCTGTACATGGTGATGTGTGGCATGATCTTCCCCATATCTCATGCAAGTGGAGGCAAAAACCCTACAGTCTCCATCCATGAGAGAAGGGTAAGTTGCATGTGTTAAGTAAAACCATAGCACTTCTCTTATACACAGATAGCATTCTCAGAAAACATGAGGACATCACCGCACGTAGCACGCGTACTGCATATGGATTGCATTAAAATGCAGATGATGTCATTAGACTTTTTACTTCATAAATGCAACGATCCAAAATGTTGTCTTATGAGCCAGTCAGTATTGAGATACTCAGTAGGTTTAATTGCCACCCATTTATAATTATGGAGCAAACAGTGTTGGTTGGAATTTGTAACAGGAAGTTAAAATCTAAAACCAGTGGACATACAGATATGATGCAGATTTCTGCAGTTGTCTTTGTTCTTTGGGAAGCCTGTAAAATTTTGACAGCCAAAACAAGATCCTGTTACTCGGGGGAAACAAAATAAATGTCTTTGTATTTAATATAGGAAATAATGTGTTTCATAGCCTCTTTGTCACATATTATTTATTTCTTGTCCTTGCAAGTATTGTATTTGATTTCTACTGCACAATTATATTAAATGGAAATATGAGTAGTACTGAGGAGAAACTAAAACCATCTGTTTGAACATACAGAGCTGAAGTTTTAATAAAAAAGAAGTACTATTTTAAAGGCCATATGAACATAATACGCTAGGACCACAAATGTATTTCTAGTGGGAGAATGACATTTTCATAAAGATTACAAAAGCATTAAGCTTGTTACTTTTTAAGCTTGTAGTGGGGGGTAAGATAACAATATATAAGTTACTGAAATGTCAGTTGAACTGACAGAATTTCAAAGCTGGGAGCATGCCTTCCTCCTTTTTAGAGCAGTTGCTTGAAATGTATTATTAAGCCTGTGATATGAAGACTGGCAGTGAAATCTCATTATTGACTCTTTGTTATGTTGAAAAGATGCCCATTCTAAAATTTTATTATCATGTTGTTTATTTAATAAGATAAGTAAACCTTTATTTTACTTTTCAATTATTTCTATATTTTTAAGCATTAAATTCTTGGTGCCCTTTTGGGTTTTATTTCTTGTAGACTTTTGTGTCCTAATGAAGGTCTTCCACTTCTTCTTTTCCAACAGGAACTCGAATCTGTTTTCTGAATTCTGTAGAGGCTGAAAGGGTCATAATTCCTTTCTTGGTTTTTTTTTTTTTTTGCTTTCAAAATGTCCACAATTAGCAACCAACTAATTATCTTCCTTTTTGCTCTCTCAGCACACCTGCATGTTCTTCCTCAGCATGAAGAGAGCATTTAACTCACTATGCCCTCTAATTATTGCATTCTCCTCCCAAGTTTAAAAGATGAAAGTGATTTACTCTCCAGTCTGATACTTTGTGAGTGGTCAGAGGTCAATTTTAGATTTATATTCTATAGTATTCTGTTTAATAATAAAAAGTGACAAAATCTGAGAGAGAATTACTAAGCTAGGCTGTTTTACTTCAGAATATGTGCCTGTATGAAGAAAAGTGTGTAGAACTATAGCAGATAACAGAAGACTTCAAAAATATCTTTTAAAGAGGCTCCTGCCGTATTGATTGAAAAGAAAGTTGTTACAGGGGTCTTTTCAATATGTGTGTCTGCTGTCATGTAATCACAAGATAATTAGATGGTCCTGGCTGTGATTTTTGTCAGGACAGAGAACATCTTCTGTCACAAAATGTGTACTCAGAGAGCAAATTTAACTTTGGAAGGGCAAAATTATTTTAGTCACAATAGTTTGTTTTGCAAAAAAATTGTATGTGTTTAAATCAGGAGTGTGTCACGTCCGCAAAATGGATGTTACACGGTAACTTAGAACCTGAATTTCCTCCTCACTGTGCCTTAGGCTTACAAATTTTAAAAAGCCATCCATCTTCAATCAAGGGGTTGCTGTGTCTACAGAGTTTTTGCAAAACAAAGCTTTCAGTCATTTCATAAGACTTTTCACTATGTTTGCTGAGTACAGCAAGGCAGTGCAGATATTCCTGTCGGTCTGACCCGGAGAGAGCAAGGATGGTTATAACTCAGTCCAATTTCTTGGTTAGCAATTCAGCAGTCAGTGCTCTGGAGAGCTGTAGTACCCCTAAATGTTGCGGGCTGTCGGGAATTGAGTCAGTTACTGGTCTCAGACTTTCGAGAAGAGCTTCCTGTTGAGTGTACTGATTTGCTGTTCATGTGCTAGGAGAGTCCAGCAATTTCCGTAGCACAGAAATTAGGTGTTCCGTTACGCACAGTACTATCAGCTTATCTATAAAGAGATGTTTCAGCAGAGTAGTCTCAGCTCAGTGAGTAGGAACCCGTATGTATACATCCGTGACACGCGGTTAATCTTTCATTTCATTTTATGTCTACAAAATATTTGTTAAAAGGTTATGCATTTCCAAAGTTACTTCTCTATAAGTTTTTGAATGTCTACCCTTTTTTTTTTTTCTGTGTGCCTAGGCTTATTTCCAATTTTTATATTCCGTGTAAAAGTAATCATGAGAACTTTGTTGTGACTTTACCTAAATAGGGTTTTGAAATATAAAGAGGTAGGAAGCAGAAATATGAGTATTGACTCCAGCTTTATAAGGAATTTTTTGAGTGTTTTCTCTTATTAGAACAAAAGCTGTCACTATCTGCATCTGTTGTATCTTGGAAATTCCAAGGAGTAAGAAATACATAAGTGACAGAGGCACTTTAATCTATTATTTAAGGAAATACATAATATCATGTGTAGACTACACAAAGGAATGATGAACACTTGATAGAAATTTCTGATTGGTTGAAAGTTCCTAACGATCTAATTTTAATAGAGTGGGTCTGATGTAGTGAACCAATCTGTGAGACACCCAGCCATTCCACTGTGAGTGTAAACGAGAGGATAGAAACGAAGCGAGCAGACATATTTATGTTTGCAGACATTAAAGAAATTGAAATCAGATTAAAATAAGTATGTTAATTACTGTGTTTGCAAATACAAATTGCGGTTGTCTTTTATCAGGCAAATGTTTTGAATGGTTTATAGGGAAACATATGCAAGTCCTATCAAAGTTAGAATTCATGAGAATGTTTGGCAGACCTGGCAGGGCTTAATTTCTCTTTCAGCAGAGACTGAAGAAGATGATCAGCTTCTTAGAGTTCTGCAGGGACTCCTCTGTTTCAAAATAGGTGCTACCTCCAGTTTGCTAGAGGCTCCTTCGGCTTTTATGCTTTCTTCAAACACTCTGGCATTTTCCATGCATGTATGTGAAACTTCAGAGAATACAGTGGCTCTCTTGGCCCAAAGTGTAGACAAGAAAATTTTTAAAATGTGTGTGGAACCACTTTCTGTCATTGGTAAGTCCAGAATATGGTTCCAGTCCTACTGACAAATATTACAAAAAGTAGCATTTTGTCGCAGGATAATTCTTGCAGTTTTCTAAAGAGGACTGTTTGCCTACAGTCAGTGCTTCAGAATAGATTGTCAATTATAGAATAGCACCTAACTCCCCCATAAATGGTATAAACAACTGCAAATACAGTCTATCTGCAAGTTTTCTAATGGTTTTAATAAAGAGGAAGATTAAAGAACATCCACTATTTCTTTATTACAATAATTATCAGAAAGTGATGGGATACCAGCTGCTAAGTTCCTTAAATGAGCCCATCATTAATTATTTTTAATCCAGTGACTAATTAATTTCTTTACATTTGAATTCTTTAAAATGTCGTAATGTACCAGAAAAAAACACCATATAATTGGAATGTCTTGTAATTTATTAGAGGATACATGTGATTTTGAAAATTAAGAAGCAGTTTGAGTGTCTGATTTCGGAGCAAGCTGAGATAGGTATCTGTGTATAAAGCAGTTTTATTGAACATTACTATTGAGAACATCATCCTCAGAGAACTTGAGGAAGTCTCTGGAATTTGTTCAACAGAGTTGTAAACTAGCTGCATGCTGTCACAGCATCAGACTGGTGAGACGATTTGCTCAAGATTACTACGCAAATTTGGTATCAGAGCGTGATCAGATGTTCTTGGTCTCCAGTCTGTGTTTCCAGCACTGGTCTGTCCTTTTGCGAGTTGGTCCGTGAACATGATATCAAGTGAAGATTTAATTTTGACAGACCCCTACACTCAGTGTTAACAAAGGACTTAAGCATTTGGTGGCAAACATCTAGCAACCTGATATGGAATCAGCCTTCACGATGAGGTGAAAACGGATCTCATTTACCTGGGAAGACATTACGGAGCAGATTTGATTAAAATTTCATGTATAGCGAATCTCTTTCAAAAGATTAGTGTAGTCTTCACGGAGGCTGTTTAATAGCTGGCAGTGACATCCCTCTTTCTATGACAGACACACTCTCTTGATTAAATATATGCAAATTTATACATGCTTATCATGTTTATACATAAGTTGAGATCCTTTACTTCGCTGCATTTTTTGACACATGCACAGTATGGATGTATGGTACAAGCACTTACGAGAGTCACAAGTTAATGGTGATATCTAATCAGAAAATTTTTGCTGTCTAGATCTGTGACCATTTTTTTTTTTTTTTTTAAAGGGACAAAAATATGCCAACATGCAGTGTGTTTGCATAAGCTGCTTTCCAGATTCTCCTGGCACCCCTGGGTTTCACTGCGAAGCCAGACAGGTGTTTAAAAAACCTTAAAGACTCGGGTAACAGTTTGCATCCATGCAGTTTCCTTTGCTGCGCTGATGGTTCTTTATGGGTCTGTCAGTTTCAATCAGCAGAGAGTACATGTGATCAGTATATCTGATAAACTTGTCAATGCCTTTTTAAAGCAGGATTCCCCAACCTATTCTATTCAACTCTCCTCCCCCCTTTCTTTTTTCATCATTTCTAGTAGAATCTTGATAAGACAGAGATATGTCACAGGCAGCTGTGTATAGCTAGCTCAGGCTACAACTAATTTGTGCAGGAAAAAATTAAATCAGGAGGTAAATTATTTCATGATTGCTCATTCCCAACAGAGTTGGGCATCATTCTGAAGAAAATATCAAATAATTGGTTTCAGGCCATGTCAGACACATGCAATTCCCTTCGCTAATGGCTATGTGAGGTAGCACTGGGCCTCAGGGGTCACCAAAGAACTGAAAATAGCTTAGTGCCAGGCACAGCGATGGAGAGACAGAGCACATAGGAAATGAAGTGGCAATAAGTGCAATCTATAGGGGAAATGTGCTTCACTTGGAGTTTAATATATTGGCTTAGAATCTGGCAGTAAGCCATGCAACAATTGTTTACCTTTTTGTCAGCATCTGCATCTGTTCTGTTTTGTAAACGGCACTTAACTTTCAGTCAGTAAATGCTGGAATAAATAACAACTGTTAAGGGATTTCCTTTCTTTTTTTTCATATTCAATAACAAATGCACGCCACAAACAATGTTTGCCTTAGATTAACAAGGAACAGACATTAACAGGGTCAAAGGGATTTGGTTGGGAACATTTTATAGCTTCTCGGGTTTGCAGTAATTGTATCTGTGTGATTTGAATGTATCTTGTAACCTATCCAAATTAAACTGTTAAAAAAATACTAGCATGCAGTAATGAAGATGATTTTTTATAATTATCTTAAGTACTGTGTATAGAAAACTGCTGGCACTGTTTGTAATAATTTAGTTCTCTCTGATATAGTGTATTATATATGCTATACAGAAATATTAAGTTGCCTCTTACAGTATGAGGAAATTAGTGATTATATCCAGCAATACTAATTATGTAAACCTAGCAGTTATATTTAAAAACATATACCAACATGTAGTTTGAGAAAACTCTGAGTAGATGTCCGTAAAAATTGAATACATCATTAGTAAATGCAAGTGAAAGAGTAATACTGTTTATATAGAAGCTCTGTTTAGGAGGTAGTGTGCAGATGAATGCTGTCATAAATGCAAGATTGTTATAATAGTTATAGCATCACTTAAAAGTTAATATTGCTGAGAGCTGAGGAACACATTATTGTTAATGGAATTTATGGATGTAACTCCCCGCGCACTGCTTTGAAAATTTACCCCTTGAAATATCCCTGTACACAGTGACTGTCAGTAGCTGAGTTTCTCTTGCTTTATTAGGCTATTTCTTTTCAGATTTTAACTGAATGTTAGTTCCATTTGTGCAAAGGCTTTATTATTTGTACATAGGTTGTAGTTAGATTTTAGGTTTAATTTTACACTTTTTCTATTTTCTTCCTCATATAGCTTTATTGGATGAAATCCCTGACATGGCTTTCCTGTGCCCCTTGTAGAACAATATTGTAGATCTATCTTATATGAAATTAAGCCTTATAAATGGGGGCAGGGGAATGATATTTAATGTATTGGGAAAGTATTTCATAGTAAAATTGATTAAAAAGGTTTTAAGCCCTTGGTTCCTGCTGAGGGAGAAATCCCCGCTGTAATCACTGAAGAAGACAGTCATCAGGTTGCTTTCCAAGGATTCCACCGTGAGTCTCAGACGCAGTTTAGCCGTGCGGGTCTGTACGCTGAGTAGTAAGGCTGATTAATCTGAGAGCAGTGCTGTCATAGTGTAGCTGTTCTTGAACATCCACAGCCAGCTCACCCGTGATGCAGAGATTTCTGCAGCACACTTTACCGTGTCACAGCCCTGGATGGGTGGAAAAGATCGGAGTTAGCCGTTCCGTTTTTTGAGATGTTATGAATGCCACAACCTATAAGGTGCCATGCTTATATTTAAAAAAAAAAAAAAAAAAATCAGAAAAGTTACGTTAACATTATGGGATTCATTTGTATGCGTATTTTCTTATGCCTTTTGAGATTTTAAATGCTTCCAGGTTATAACCAAGGAAATTGGAAACACTTCATTTAATGGTTTCAAGAGCTACATCTTTGAGCAAAGTACCACTTTTGGAACTTGCTATAAAATCACAAGTTAGCAGGTGTGCACAGGTCATTTCAATCTAGCAGAACCTTATTTCTCATGCTGCTTCATTTTTAGAGATAAGAACAAATCTTTTTAAGTGGTGAGATAAAGGCAGATATCTTGCTATTGAATTTGACTATGTGGAAAAGCTCAGGTACTGTGATCAACAACTTTATTGAATTCATGTCTTTTGCTCTATGTTGCTTGAAAAATGCTTTAATTAACTTATTAGCTGGCTTAGAATTCATATGAGCACTTATCAGCTTCATGACTGGTGAAGTGAAATTCTCTAATACTGTGTTTTTTATTCCTAAGAGCTACTGAATGGTCACGTTGTTTTGCAGAAAATATCTTTATATACAGATACCTAAGAGAAGACTGAAATTCAATGGTCAAGACATATTGTGTCCACAACGAATTTAACCTTGATGTTTGAATGACATGCTAACTTTTTTTTTAGAATGAATGAGGGTGGTGGAGCCCTGTCCCAGGTTGCCCAGAGAGGCGGTGGATGCCCCATCCCTGGAAACATTCCAGGCCAGGTTGGCCGGGGCTCTGAGCAACCTGATCCGGTTGGAGATGTCCCTGCTCCTGGCAGGGGGTTGGACTGGGTGGGCTTTAACAGGCCCTTCCCACCCAAACCAGCCTGTGATTCTGTGATTAATATTGAGTAGAATTAGCGCTACAATTGATTTAGTTTATCTTATTAGAAGATGAGGTATTAATTTAACTGTTAGAACCGCAAAGTTTTCCCTGCTTTCACTCGTCATCCCTATGTGTCACTTTTTACAGTTGATACTGTCTATTTCACTAGACTATATCCTTTATCAGCATATTTTTTAGTTGTTGATGTAGAAAAAAGCAGAAAAGACTTAGAGAAGGGCAACAAGGTGATAAAATATGTGGAACAGCTTCCATATAAGGAGAAATAAGCAAGCCACAATTCTTCAGTTTGAAAACAAAATTAAGATGGTAGGATATGATAGATGACTATAAAATGAAGGAGGGCATTATAAAAATAAACAACTGTCAGTAGCTGACTGATTCTTAAAACTAGTTGGCATCAGATTAAGCTAGAAGATGAAATATTCAAGCAAACAAAATGATATATTTGTTAGCCCAGAGCTTAGGTAAAGTGTGGAACTTCTTTCTGCAAAATGTTATGGATGGCAAAAATCTACGTGAGGTGAAAGAGTAACTGAACAAATTGATGAAATAGAAACCTGTGACAGAATATTAATGTAAGCCCGTGAAAGCTGCCCAACTGCAAGGGTCAAGAGCTAGGTAAGCTCTGAGGAAAAGGTGCTGTATGTGATTTCCTTGTTATATTTTTATTTAGTCTTCCTCTTTTAGTCATTGTCCAAGCCCAGGATACTGGGTAAAAGACTGTGGCTGAACCCAGTATAGCTACTCTTACAATACTGTGGTCTTAGGTTTATGATATATAGAGACTCTCGTTTCTTAGCTACCCCTATTTGAGGTGCTTGTAATTTTTCAAATTAGATGTATATTTTGCACTAGCATTTGTTAAAATTAGTCTAAGTGAAAATTATTTTCTATTGCTGTCTGTTCTCAGAACTTTATATTAAAAACTTCAGTAAAGTTACTGTTTGCTTGTTTGGAATGTTGTGGTTTGCATTTTCCAAGAAAAGTGTTTAGTCATGTGTTTTTATTGTGTGTTCATAGAAAGAGTGGTTTATTAGCCAGCTGAGTTAAAATTGTTTTCGGTCTAACATTTCAAGCCAGAGATACAACAATAAAAGTAATTTAAGGCAGCATGTTTATCCACAATTTAGAAGTTCTGAGGCCTCAGAATGCTATTAGAAGTCTATCTGAATTTTTTGTGTGTGTGTAACTTTATCTGGACAAAAATAAATGCCATTTTTGCTGATTTCTAATTTTTTACATAAGTGTGTCACTAAACATGGTTGTTGAAAATGATGATGAATGCTCTTTTGTAGGGTGTGTTTGTACTACATGCTCATCTTGAATTATCAGCATCTGAATCTAAATATTTACTGTTAACCAAATGACATCACTTGTACAATGAAACAGCAAAACCCTGTGTGTGTTACTGATTCCTGACTGTTTCATCTGAAATTTGTTTCTAAATGTTACTTATGCTCTTTCTATCGAAGTTTGTTCATAATCCTTGCTGTGTAGCTCCTCAGTTGCATGAGATTTTTCCAGTTTGAGGAAGGAGGGCAAAAGCAAGAAATTGTGGGATGACCATTGCATGAATTTCGGGTTTTGAGTGATTCAGCGAATTAGCATAGGGGAAGAGGACCTGTAACCTGGGTTACAGTGGATCTTCTGTGCTAAATTACGCGACAGCTGAGTACACTTGTTTGGGTTTAGAACATTTGAAAATGCAACTGAAGAGTTTGTCCATATGGATGGCAGAACTGTTTTGGCTTAAATTCAGCTAAGAACCAGGATTAATTGTATGTTAAAGAATGCAGGACCCATGGATTTTATGTTAAGATATTAAAATATCTTTATTAGAATTTTGAGAACTAAATTAGTATTTAGGTTGCATAATAGGCAAGGATAGAACAGAAGCTTAGATTGTTTTGAAAGGTTGTGTTAAAAAAAAAAAGTAGATCAAACTTGATTTGTGCTTTATTTTGGATGTATGTTTATCATAACTTAACACTATCTTAATTTGGAGGATGGTGGGACCTGGAGTATTCTGCTTGTTTAATGTATTTTAAAATTTTTCACTACCAGGCCTTTTTTATTTCTTTTCCCTCCAATGAATAGCTTTTATTATTTTTGGTTGTGGCATTGATGCCTTCACTCAGAGCCTCTCCTCAAGTGTGCAATATCTACAAGTGGCCGTATTTCATCCATAAATTTGCTGACGTTTGAGGCTTTCCTGCTGCTTTGGAAAGGACTATGCATTTGTCACTTTTTTGATGTCATGAGGCTTGGATGAGATCTGAACAGAGACTTGAAATCTAGCGTAGTCCGTCTCTAGCTCTGAGTTTAGCCGGATGGTTGATCAGCTAGGTCAGAGTGCTCATTCCTACCTCCTGAAGACTAGTGTATGCTTCTGTCCAGGTGCAACCAGCCGAACGGTCGCTGGTAAGATCGACTGCTTCACTCTGCGACAGGTGTGGCGTGTCCTTCAGATCTGAGGAAAATTTCTTCAGCTTCATTCCATTCTGCTAAAGTGAAAGGCCAAACTTGAAAGTAAGCGCCCTTGGTTTCTCTGATGCTGTATGACTGCATCAGCTGCCTTGGCACTGGGATAGTCTGGCAAACCTTGCACAATTTTATAGACTTTCAATATTAGTTTTACCTGGGACTTCTTTTTCTATAAGCAAAGCTCTCTAAGAGTCACCTTCTTTGAGATGGCAGATTCCTGCTGCCTGTCACACCCTATTTTGGGATAGTAAATCCAGTGTACCAGAGGAAATGCAGTACCCTTTGTGCCCCCATTTCCTCTGTGTTATAGGAGGTCAAGAATACAGATTTTCTAAATGTAGGGATGTTAAGAGGATGAAAGTTTTGAGCTTACTCCTTTGCTTCCTTCCAGTTTTGCATAGTGAACCATCAAGATTTATTTACTGTCTACAAATAACTTCAGTGCAGGTTCAAATTAATTCAAGTAAAATCTTTCTCTTTTCTGCCTCTTCTCCCCTCTGCCCCCAAGAAGGACAACAGTCTAGATAGCAGAAGTCTAAAGTCCTCTTTCCTCTTAGCCAAATAATTATGCTGTCCTTGGTGAAGCAGGAAGACAGTTTTCCAGAAAAGACCTGCTCTTCTATGGTTTTAGTCTGAAAACCAAAGCTTTTTAAGGGCTATGCAACAAAGGCCTGGGTGCACTAACAATCTGGGACCTATATAAGATCTTTCAGTTAAACTTTGGATCCTCAAGTGTGTGCACACTATTTAGTCACCAGGCACTAAAATAGAAGAGTTGTCATTTCTGGAAGACAATAAAACTGTGGACGTGAAAATGACCATTCTGGAGGTTCCCTGTGTCCGGTTCTTCCACATTCCTGTGGATGATCTAAACAGAACTGAGGTTCAGGCTAACTTCTTCCAAAAGCTGGACTATCCAATAGCATGCTTTTGTTAGCCAAACCCACCAGAAGCAGCACCAGTCACGTAAGAGTTAGTCTGTGTCTGTGTTTCTGGCATGCTTATGTTTCTGCAGCCGTAGAGACCGCACTGTTCGGTAAGGTCTGTGGTTTCTGTATGAGTAAAAGGTGATGGAACAGTGCCTTGCAGTGATAGTTCTAGATGAGTTGGGTGGGTAGGACAGAGATTACCACCCTGAGTCATCAGCCTCAAAAACTGAGCTGTGCAGAATAACACGTAACTTTATGTGAGCTCTGCGCGTCAGAGGTTGAGAGCTGTTACTAGACCGGCACTTGTTCTTTCAAATACCTCTTGCATTCTTACCTTCAGTTCTGGTTGATAGCCAGGTTCAATGATACCTCAGCATGATTTGTGCTGATTGCTAATGTAGTGTTGTAACAAAACATTTGTCTAAAGGATCTAGATCTTTGGTATGCTTGTATTTCAAATGTAAGTCACGTTACATTTTCTTTATCACAACAAAGCCTAATGGGGGACAAAAGAAAATCTAAGAATGGGTTACCCATAGCATATGGAGCTCTCCTTAAATGCCATATAGGTATTGAGTTGGTTGGTTGGTGGTTTTTCTCCTTCCAGAGAAGTCTTAGGATCTGGTTTGTGTGATGCATCCCGTCTTGAGGATTTCCTGCCTTACAGGTGCAAGATGGTTGTTTAGCTTGCTTTCCCTCGCATCAGCAATTCTCAGAAATAATATTTATTACCTGACAGTGTCATCTTTCCTTTCTGTTTTCTAATGCCTTTGCCTTGACTATCTTCTGGTCCAGAGTCTTGCACGTCACTTTATGTTGAACTGGATCACCATGTTCTCACTGCCCATAATTTATAAGTTCAGAAACCTATTTGGATGAGCTCAATCTGACTGATTGAAGGGGTTTCAACTTAATTCTTCAGGCCTTCGTGAGTGCACTTAAACCACTGTTCTACCTCCTTTCCTTTTGACTGTGAGGGCTGACTGCTTATCACATATTGGCACATATGTTTGTGCCTTTTTATCAAAGACAGAATTTCCTCTATGCTTACCTCCATTTATTTCTTGATTTTGTATCAAAGTTTTGTGTTAGCCGTGAAATTAACCCAGTACTCTTCCCTACCTTCAAGCATCTAGAATTTTGTCTATACTTCACAATCTAGAAGTCTGAAGGGCTTTTCTAGATGTTTGTAGAGCATATGTAGTATTAAATAGTAAGCTTTTGCTGTGATGATTATATAAGTGTTTGCTTGCATATATTATATTATGCTTTGTCGTATATTAAAGTTTTCTCTCAGGTTCTTAATGGCATGAAAAAAAAAAAGAGGCATCTTTGAACTTAATATCTTCAGCTTCCAGCTGAAATATACTTTGAATGATCGTTGAAAGTAAAAATAGAAGTTTTTATGTTTTTCTGAGTTTGGTAATACGTTCTAAAATTAATATTACTGTGCTATACCTTTGGCTTCTAGGTCCACTTCCTTTTGGTCTAATGAGGACAATATTGCTTGGGGCAGTCAAAAAATTGGAGGATTTCTTTGTTCCTCAAGAGAGGGGCAGGAGCATCACAAGGTTTTCAAATTATTGCAGACAGAACTAACGTTCCCTTGATTTTTATGATGTGATTTGTGATTCTTACATCTTGGATCTGTTATTTCTGGCTGTCTGCAGACTCAGGCAGTCATTTCATGTCAGTTAAACTCAGTTTGTATTATCTAGTTTTCAGGTAAAGGAGAAAAATTCTCTGAATAGCAGAATGTCTTTTTTTGAAAGTTTAAGACTTAAAATTGGAAATCCAGTGACACAGATATTATTTACTTGTTATTCAAGGAGGAAAGGCACTAACAGAGGCAATTATGCATAACACTTTCTTTTGCCATGCTTAGAAATACAAGGGACTAGCATGAATACATCTGTTTGGAACTTTGAGGAAATTTTGATGTGGATGCAAAACTCGCAGTTCAATCTCTAAAGCTGCAAACTGGAGTAGCAAATTAGGGAATTTGTATTCAGAGCTCAGCTCTGCTACTTAGATCTATGTCTATTTAAAAGTGATTTGTGGATACCCAAAAAAAAAAAAAATCTAGGAACTTTGAGGGAAAAGGTAGGTACTGAGTCCTTCAAAATTGCAAAGGTAAGAGAGATTTGAGACATAAAAGTACATTTCAATCAATTTCTATTTGTTTTTGTCTTTCGGAGCTTCCCTTTCAAACTACTCTGCCTCTTGCTCTGACACATTCTACATAAACTGTTCTGCTGATGTTACATCTGCAACAGAGCTACATAGGAACATGGTATCAGCTCACCACAATTTGTGTAGAAGTGCTAATTTCTTACATTTAAAGAAGTTATAAAATTAAAATACTTAGAACCATGTGGTTTGTTAATACTGGATTGGAAACAGCTCACAGTCTTACAGTCTGACTGTGCTCAAATCAGAATTCCCTGGTTGATGTGACATGATTATATGTTATGATTACAAGTGTTAACCTTTCAAAATAAAATGTTCAGTTTCTTCTTTTAAATACCAAATGCTTATAGGTGTAATACTTGCTGATATTGGTTCAGTGACAGTCTCACTTGTTTTCAAACCCCACATATTTAAAGTTGTGGAGTGTTAGATTGATGTTTCTTTTCACTCAGATGTCATATTCATCAACTGTATTGTGCTAGCAAATTGTTAAACAGACAAGGTGACTTGCAGAGTGACAGTGTAGTGAAGTGATGTCCCAAACCATTAAAATATAGTAATGATGTGGGTTTTCCCTTTGTTGAATCAATTTTTTTGCAACACAGTGTTTTTTGTGTAAAACACAGGTGAGAAGGTTTCTGCGTAGATCTGTTGCTTGAAAAACATTCCAGTTAATGTATAACAAAGCCTGGAATTCAGTTGTAGCTTCCCAGATAGTTGAGAAATGTCAAAGATTTAGGAAAAAAAAACCTAATTTAACAGTATTTTACAATGAGAAAAAGATACATTATGCTATAACAAAAATGAAATTGCTTGATGTACTATACTTTCTACATAATCAGTTATGCAGGATCATTTTTTAAGCAATAGTAAAAAGTATTTTATGGTTTTGCTTGAACAGCCTCCCAAGAATACCCCAAAAAGGGAAGGAACTTCTGCTTAACTTTATATCAACTCAAATGTCTTTCTCAACTTGTCAAGCTCTTTTTATTAATGGAAGAAAAAATTGAAGAGCTCTCTGCAGAAATGCTGTTGGTGCCTTCGTTTACGGAAAAGAATAAGAATGTTCAAGGTAATGAATGCTTTTCCTTATTTATCAGTTCTACTTTGTGCAAAGGGATAATTTTATATTATTTTCAACATTAATTACGTAATCTATGTCATCGTATTTTATAAACAAGTTGATTACCATTTCCACTGAAAATCTTTTTGAAATATGCATATTTAAATTTGAGCGCAATGACTTGTGGAAAAGAACTGATAGTTGCGTGTAAAGATGTGGTGTACGGTAGTTATTGATGGAGAATCATGATGAAAAGCTATCAAACACTGTAACATAACATCTGTTACTAAATTATCTATAAAACCCTGTGTTTCATGTAGGACAAAGCAATACATGGAGTCTGAATTCTTTGAAACTGTGACTGTTTTTGAACTTGTCCTTGAAAGCTGCCTTTTTCCAGAAGGGAAAACACTGACTTGAACATCAGTTTAATTGATCTTAATATACATGCGACTAAATGTTTTAGTACATAGTCCTGTTTTAACTTGTCATTTTCATGAACACTTACTGATACATACTACGTTTACTATCATGCTTACCCCACTGGTTTCAGTGGGTGTTTTATAGAAGTAGGTTCTACATCAGAAAGTAAACTGCTTCATAGTCAAGCCTCAAATTTGCATTTGATTTAGATTCCAGGCTCACTCTCTTTTTCATCTAATTGCATTCATGTCATATGAGGAGAACCCGAGATCCGAAAATTGAGGTGAATAACACCTTCCAGGTCACACTGTGCTCATAAATGTTCTTCTGCTCTGCTACTTCTGCCAGTAGAGAGACTCCAGGTCACCAGAGAGCAAGTGGTTTCAAGAGCTTTGATTATATTGCAGGAAAGGATCAAACCAAAAATGAGGCCAGGCTGCTTAGGGAGAGAAGATAGGTTGGAGTCAGATGTTCTGTATCTCTGTAGTCAAGCTGCGGGCAGAGAAGAAAGGTGTTTTGGGAATGTGGTCTCAGAATGCTAAATTGATACCAAAAAAAAAAAAAAAAGATTACCTAAGAAGAGTTCTTTGGCTTGCAGATGGATGGATGTTCATGGATTCTTCATCTGAAATACTGACACTCCAAAATAAAAAAAATGCAGGTTAACCTACGTACTTTTAGAATATACATCAAAGCTCAAATAAAATTTACATTCAGGTTCCACTTTTCAATGTATTTCTGCCTCATTTAATGTCTCAGTTTTACAAGATCTCAAGAAACGTTAAACTGTTACACTGTGGTTTACATCTTGTGGCCTTGATCCTACAAAGAGGTCTTACAGTAAACTTCTTATAGGGATAACGTGGTGGGTACAGTACACATTCAGTAAGGGTAAGTTTCAGTGTTCTTGTTATTTGTATATTCTGTGATAAAATTAAAAAAAAAAAAATTGAAAAACTCTTGAAATTTATTTGACTTATTTAACCAACTGCACTCTTAAGACATGTTATCTCCAGGAATTCAGAGGACTTAATGGTTTCAACCTTAACAATATTTTACTTTCTAGGAGATGTATTTAGGACTTTATCCTGCAGGCCGTTCTCCAAGCTTAATTACATTCAGAACTGTTCCTCAAAAGTGTGTTAAGGCTTCTTGTTTGAGGAATATTCTTTTAGAGTTATTATGTCTATAGCAAGTAGGTTCTTAAATGGTACCTCAGATCTGAATGGAGAATGTTACGGACTCTTGTTGTACAAGGTAGTCTCCTGGGTAGAAGGCCTGTTCTAAGGAAAACTTAAATTACTTTTACCCTGAAACACAGGCGAATCTTTTAGAGGTGATGTTAGTGAAGTCATCAGACATAACTCTTTTTGTGTTACTGTTCTCATCAGGTGGTTTTATTCACAAAACTTTGCTCACTTACATCAGTTTTTCAAGAATATATGAAGGGAACATTTTTTTAAAATTCTGGCTAGAAGAAGAGTTTATTGGTGTTATTTTCACTTCATATTGTAAGAAATCTCAGCTGTAGTGATGAAGTGAAAGATGATTTGATGTGGGAGAATGAGAGCTATGTTCCCAGTAGTTCCAGATTCTGTTAAGTATCAAAAGGGATTTAAGATTTTCTCTGTTAATGTTCTGTATTGGGCTGATAATCTTATTTTTTTAACTGATGAAGGCTGAATTTTTATAAGCTTTATTTTCATCACAACACATAATAATATGTGACTAGAAAATATAACAGCCATATATTCTAGAGAATATAATGACCATCTTCTGTATTTATTTAGAAGCCTTCTTACTAGAAATCTTATTTAATTTAACAGAATCTAGAGTGCAGATCTGTCCAAGCAACTTTAAATTATCTCAGGTACCAGTATCAGATTTACAGTGCAGCTCAGGCTGCAGAACCAGCCTGAGAAGCAGAGCAAATTATCCCAGATTGAACCATGTGCAGCTGTTGCTAGACAGTTACCCGAACTCTCTCTCACTGGTTTAAAGCTAGGCTGGGTCTATCCAAGTACCCTGCAGTCTGGGCATGTCTGAAGTACCAGTCCTCTGCAAGTGGTGCTGCTGGAAAATTAAGGGAAGCCGGACGATTCATAAAAGGTAGGCTGATATCCAAGTGAGCTAAAGTTTCCCTAGGCATCACATAGCCTGGAACCTTGCACTTGCTTCCTTTTCTTTTTGGTTGCTTTTAGTATTCACGGGAGCCTTTTTATCTATGTAACTCATGCTGAGATACAACAAAAATAATGTTTTTTCATGTGCTTGTGTCAAGTGTTGCGTTTATGTGTATAGCTCTTACAATGGCAGTTTTAGTTGATTTTTGTTCAGTGTATCCCATGGTACTTCTATCTTGATATATAGAACATGTGTAAAGTTCCATCAGAAACAAAGTAGTTCTTTGGATGGTTCCTCTTTTTAAATTTTTTTTTTTGTCCCAAAGATGGTATCTGAGTTTTATCTAAACCAGACGGTTTCTTGGCCCTCATTTTTCCCTAAACCCAGCGATGACAAAGAGCAATGGCTGCATAAATTGGATGTAAGAAGAACACTTAGGGTTTATCACAGAAGAATCAAAGATTTCATATCTTCTGACAGATTGTTTGTACTCTTAGGGGGTCTTAAGAGGGGTCAAATGGCTTCTAAGAGTTCCTTAGCTAGATGGTTAAGGGATTGTATTAGGGAGGCGTATGTAGTTAAGGGTAAAGAGGCTCCCAGGGTTTGTAAAGCTCATTACACTAGGACTATAGCTGCTTCTTGGGCGGAGAGGTCGAAGGCTTCCACATTGGAAATTTGCAAGGTGGCCACCTGGGCTTCTCTTCATACTTTTTCATTGCATTATCTCTTGGATGTAGTCTCTTCTGCGGATTCTGCTTTTGGTAGGAGGTTGCTTGTGAACCAAAAAAAGAACAGTGAAGAAAAGAAAGACATGTAGTTCACAGTTCTAGCTGGCAACAAGACAAGTTTCTTTGCAGTGTGCACAATGGAATCCTATGAAGACCAATTTAGGCGGTTGAAAATAGATGTTAGAGGGAAGTACTGCCTACCAGTGTTCTCTGATGGTAACCCCATGGCAGACAATAGCACCAAAGGAAACAGTGAACCAGAGTGAACTCTGTAGGGAGATGGATGTAGAGAGTTTTTTTAGGTGATGCAGATAGTTCTCTGAGTTTAGTTCAAGAGTTCTGTATCTGGCATCTTCTGGAATACATTCAGAATCGTCATTTTCCCAAATTGTTTTGCATAGATTGAAAAAAAAAAAATATCTATGAATTGCATTTTCCACTCTAACTTCTTTTCACTGTTCTCCATCCAGTTCTTCCTGATTTTATTTTTTCACTTTCCTTTACCAGGGCTAGCTTAGCATGTGTTCCTCAATGAGCAGTATATACATGCCAAGTTCTGCACTTGATTTCAAATTATATATGTGCTACCTAAGCACAGTTTTTAGAAAGGTAGTATAAACACACATTTTATCTACTCCCAGCATAGTGTTGAAGTTTTCTCTTAAATCAAATTAAAGGGAAAATAATGAAAAGTTCTCAGACAAATAAATTATGATGTGGTTTTGTTCCATCCTGAACTTCAGTGTGACATCTGGACAAGACTGCTACTCTACCTTTCTGAGAAAATGTATCTGTGTTTTTCTAACATTTAATCTCAGTGTTGCGTAACCTTTCTTAGTTCTGCTACAAGCAATATGTTTCAGAAGGTTAAAGTAGTAACCATCATCTATTTTTTCTCTACTAGACTTTTCACCCTTTCTTCTGCAGGTGTCTTGTCATACTGTGCTGAGATAGTCCACTTCTCTATTTACATTCGGTTGAAATTCCTGAGATGTTGTTATATCTAGTACATGCAGCATCACAGGTATTGTTCTGTTTGAAGGAATCTGGAACATTCAGCTGCAGTCAAGGGTTAAGCAGGAGATTTTGGTTTAGGATTCTGCCAAGTTGCATTCTCTTCCTAGCTTTAAGGTAGATTTCTTTTCCCTCTGGCTTTTCAGAAGCCTTTTGTTGAGACTTTTAAAAAATCAAAAACATCTAACGTACTTTCATCTGTCTCACTTTTTTTTTTTTCCATTCCAGTGAGAAAGGTGAACTTTGGACAGATCAGATAATGAGTACCAAGAAAAGCTCCGTCCAGTGGAGCTCTTTGAAAACACTGTGGGCAAAGTTGTCAAGCCCTTAGGTTTACAAGCTTTACCTCAGGGGAGTGGGAAGATTTGCAAAGGTCTTTCCTTCACAGCATAAGAGGAAATCCTTTAATCGATATTCATTTCTGGAAAGTGTAATAAAAGGAGCATGGAATCAAATTTATGAGGGGCATCTTCTTACTAGACTTTGAAGATTCAAGGAAGAAAGCTGTGATTTTTGCTTTGGTCTCAAAGCAAGATGTTCAAGTAGCTTCTTTAAGAAATACGTAGCTTCAGTAGTTCAAGTTTCATCTTCCAAAGTGAAGATGAAATTTACACGAGGAGAGAGTTTGATTTCAGATGTACGTTTTCTGTATTTGTGTTATTACAGTTTGCTCAGTATGGTACAACAAATAAAAGTCCATTATTGAAGATAGAAAGCAGGATGTTTTTTAATCTACAACTAGTCAAATATTTTTTGTTTCTTCTGCTTACTTATATTTGAGAGGGAGTGGTATTTCCCATTTCTGCAAGATGTATTGTTTTCAGTAGAGTCTCAATGAAAGTTCTGACTGAGGCAGCTGAATCCAAATAGTAAGTCACTGTGATGGTGCTGTTACTTACCTTATGCTCAGTTAGTGAGCTGTCGTACAAAAGCTTCTCCTGATGCTTTGGTATTCTATGCTGCATGCAAGGTGATATCACAATGACTGTTCTTATGACCCTAAATACTATGGAAAAAAAAAGAAGGCTGTGGAGCTCTTTGGAAAAAATAATTTAATAGAACTTCTTATGAGGAATAAAAATAATTATATTAACAATGCAAGAGGTCTCACAGTCATCATCATTAGAAAAAAAAACAACACTGAATTGGAGAAAGGATTAAATACATTGAAAACAAAGGGGACATAGGCAAAAATATTTGTTTTAAAGAGAAGAATAATCCCAGACCCAACATAAGGAAAGCTGGCTGAAGAGATTTGATTTTAAGTGAAGCACTTTATATAATCTTGGTTTGAATATTTACTAACAAAATTATTCAAGCTCCCTGGCTGGTAAACTGAAGGAAGTACATAAAGTATGAGCAATTTATCGAGTTTGTAGAATGTGAGTTTCAAGAAACATATTATAGCAAGGGTTGATGATTGACCCACTCTTCCCTAATAATTATAAATAATGGAGCTGTAGCATATGCTCTGGAAAGGGAACAAGTGTGAAAAACTGCACCATTTTCCTTCAGTTTTCATCTTCTTCTTTCATGACATTAACTTCTTTCTGTTCCCTTTCTGCAAATTCTCTCCTCCAAGCAACCGTACAAGAAGGGTTGCATCTGTTTCTGTCTATCTATGGAAATGGAGTTTGAGGTTTGGAATTTGAGAGAAGAGAGGAATCAAAGAATTTGTGTAGAAAACTATGGCTGTCTAGGTAGAGATGCTTCCTCCTTCCCATTGCCTGCCTTCCTGTCTGCAATGGCAAACTGATTTGGGCTGAAGTTCAGTACAGCAGCTCCACCAGCCTCTTATGTACAGCTGCACTTTTATTTCCCAGGGGAGTTTGACAATTAGGGCAAGACAGTCAGAAGATAAATGAAGAAGTAGCAGGACAAGAAGGAGCTAATTTTCTATGTGTCTCTGTGGAAACATTATTTGAGAGGAAGGTTGTGGTAGCATCTGAAGTGCTTTGAGGGGACTGTGGCTTGTGTACAATGATCAATGAAAAGGGTGAAGGGAGGTTAAATTGAAGAAGATTAAGACCAACTTTACCTAGATGAGATTTGGGAAAAGCGAAAAAATTGGGAAACTGAAGGAACTCAGTAAAAGGTAGAGTCTGTTCTCCAGAAGTCCAGGGTTGTGATCCTGAACTTCACCGTCTCCTGGTCACTGCAGCCAAAGCTGCGTTTGACCTTCACGTTCTCAACAAGCCCCTGCTTTTCGGTGGAGGAGGAAGTTCTCAGTGCGCTCCAGGAAGGAGGAGCGAAGTGGAGGAGGAAGTTCTCAGTGCGCTCCAGGAAGGAGGAGCGAAGTGGAGGAGGAAGTTCTCAGTGCGCTCCAGGAACCTCCTGGATTGCATGAAACACTGATGAAAGTGATATTTACTCCAGATATTGGTTTGTCCTTGTGAAAACTGGGGCAATATTCCCATTACTCCAAGATTCATGAGTGAGCTTTGTACTAGCCCTTCTTAAGGTGCTTCACTCGTTCTTGTCACCATTATTTTGCTTATAATAACTGTACTAATTAACTGTCTTTTTATTCTTATCATATCGGCGTTTCCAAATAAGTAAAAACTATAAAAATACATTAGTGTGCAATTCCTATTATTTATTGAGCAAAGAATAGAAATTAATTTCTGCGCAGCTGTTCTAATATTATCTATTCTCCCTAGGAAAAGGTGACTACACAATCAGTATAAAAATGAATTAATGACAAAAGAAACTATATTTTACACATTATATGTGTGTTTGTATAAAATATGAATACAATGGGATGTGGATTTCATCATGTTTTATAAAAGGAGCTGTGTATAACCTGAATTTGACTTTATCATAACATTAGTATTCCGCTACACCTTGTTGAGGGATTTTTTTATGCCTCATATTGATATATCAGAAGGTGTTGCAGGCTGCTGACTTTTCTACAGAATTAATCTTAACTTTGATCCCTTTTATCATACTGTGCAGGGGTTCTGAAGGAAGCTGGTGGGGAGCTTTTAATAGGAGAAACTAGAGCAAATGAAACCAGTGTGCTTCCTGAACAGTTACTTCAGGTAGAAGAGGTGAGTAAGAAGAGAGTCTTGCACTTTGTGGGAGATTTTCTTTTGTCTGTGTCTGCAGTGTAGTCTGTCACCATGTTCGTTATAAACACTTATTGCCATAGTGTTATTATTTAGGTACTGCAGTTAATTTTAGGTGCAAAGTCTCAGTTAAAGTGGAATAAAATCTTACGGCATTCCTGAAGACGTGATTGTTATTTAAGATTTAATAACAGAATGGGTTTGACATCAGAAGCGTAAGATCCCTCACCACAAAACAGTAAAAAAAAAAAAAAAAAAAAAATGTGATAGCTTTCTTTAGTATTAAATATATTCTCAGTACAGCAGAATCTTAAAAAAACCCATCAAGTTCTTAGCATTCGATCATAATGATGCTTCCTATAGGGATAAGAACTCGCACAATGTCCGGTTTCTTTGATGCCAACAAACTACTGTGTAGTAAGCACTATGCTTTGTAGAATGTATGTACAAGATCAAGTTTTAGTCTGGCTTCCATTTACTACTAAACACATTTTTATTGTTGCATTTGTGGGACCTAAAAACTCTAGCAAGTCTGATATTTCGCAATAGTGGAATTTAATTTCCTAGTGGCTCAATTTTAATGCTGAAATTACTTTTAAAAATGTACTTTGAATCAGTTTGTGAGACTAATGTTCCTGTATCTCATAGATTACAAAGAACAATATTTTGAGAAGACTGAGCTTTACTTGACCCAAGATTAAAAAAATCAGGAAAAAAAAAAGAGGGAGTGCAAAAATGGGTGTCCGTAGGGGCTGTCTCTGTGCTCACTGGAGTTGAGTGTTTGGAGTGGGGAAGGAGAAAGGAAGGAGGAAGCAACTTCTATGTTGGAATAAGCTGGAAGGGCTTCACTTGTAGCCCTTCATTGTCTTCCAATTCAGTGTTATAGCTGCAACCTCTTAGGAATCCTTCTTTCTTTTCTCCTACTATGCCCTCATAGTGGGGATTTTTACTGTGTATCTTACATCATTAAAATAGTTCTCTTACAGTGGTGCAATTCTCAGTTGGCCATCTCTGGTAGGGTTTAAGTCTGCTGTATGTTGTATGAGCAATCCAAAGCAAAATTAGTGGAAAAGTAACGATATCCTACTGTATCTTCTTCTCGCAACTGTTATGCTTCAGATAATTTCAGAAGTGTCTGTTTATAGAAGGCAGGGAACTGATGTAAACCATAGTAAAAGCCACCATTGGCTAAAAACTAGAAATCTCTATTTAAACATTTTGATCTTTGCTAAATCTGGCTCTAGAGAAGTGAAATCCAGTGTGGCTGTCTTAAACCAGCTTATCTGAATGTTTGTTAATATTCATGGTTAGTAATTTCCAGTTGTTACCTTCCAGGGAAAATTACCACAGGGTATCCTTTGCTGGATTACTTGTTAAACTATTGAAAATGGTTATAAATGTATTTGACTTTGTTAGATAGATTCTATTAAAGATTATAAATAATGTAAAGATTAAGCATGGCTTTTAAAAATAGTCTTCTTTAAACAGGTTTTCTTATAAATCTATTTCTTAAAAATTTGATGACAAATTATTATGCATGTTCATTTTTGTTGAGTATATGTACTGGTTTTGCTATTATTTCAGGGGTAGCAGACTATATTTTAAATTATTAAAATGAATTTCAAAAGGCTATGGTGTCCTTTAATTTAATTATGGATGTTCATATAAGTTTCAGACAATAACAATAACACTCAGTAATGAATTTGGATTGATTCAATAAAAATATGTATTTCAGCCTGTTTTACTGAATTTTGGCTGGAGAAATGCGTTTAAAGACCTATCTTCTTCTGTGGCTCACTGTATAACAATAGCGATCGAGGATTTTTCAACTAAAATTCTTCAACATGAGCAGAAAGAAGAGTTTTCAGCTGCAGGCTATGCAATGAGTCTTGTAAACAACCGGCAAATGAGGGAGTCCTGCGGAGCAGTCCAACAGGAGGAGCAACCAAAACGAATTGCTAAGGCAGGTATCAAAAGATCTGAAGTTTGAGGGGAGACAGAATGCCAAGGCTGTTTGCCATCTACACTTTGAAGTACTTACAGTACCATTAATATTCTATCTCTTATATAAATGGAATCAAGAGGAAAGTGAGAGGCGTTACAATATGAGGCTGAGCAGAGCTTTATACAATAGTTCATAGTCTGTACTTGAAAGAATTAACTTTTAAAACCTTGCTGGCACTGTTTTTTTAGTCCAAAAAGTTCTAAAACATTTTGATTATTATCTGCTCTGTTACCAAGTGATTTGATGGGAAAATGCTGAAAGCTTTGAAGCGTAGCTATAAAAGGATTTCCTCTATTTGTATCCTTAGACACGCCATTTAACTAATCAGCATAACCAATAATATGGCCAAATTAGAGTTCTTTGATTTGGCTGAAAGGTCATTTATGATGATTAATTAAATTGGTTTTAGGAATATGTGCTTGAAAGTTTTTTTTTAATTTAGTAAGCTGTGCAACTGTTCTAGCAAATTTGGAATCCTGTTAATGAATGTTTGCTTAAATCAACACATAAACTTTGTGCAGATAATTTTAAGGAGATCAGTGTGTGAATTTACTATGGGATGACAAGTTTGTTTTCGAATTCAGTATTAAGAAATGTATTTGTATATTTTTCAAAATGAATTTGTTTAGAACATTATCTTTGTTTAGTGGAAATTAACCTTATGCTTTGAATGTAGATCTATTGAAATCGTAAACAAAATGAAGGCATTAGTAGCATCAGATGGTTTTAGGGATTTTTCCCCGATATATATTATGCTGCTTTAAAGCAAGAAGGGATGAAGTAATAATTTGTTTATTGTAGATAAATATTTCTCCCCTGTATAACAAAATAAAATATTTGTAAAGCTGGTGTAATATATTTATGTTTCATGCCAATTTCACTATTCAAGAATCTGACCTTAGTGTGTATATATTAAACAGCGCTGTCAGAACACAAATAACTTGATACCACGTTTATTTCTCTCAGTTTTGTTCCGACATCATGGAAGAACTTGACACACTGCTTCCATTGGCTCTGGCATGCAGAGATGATTCTCTTCAGGAAATTAGGGCAAACTTTGTGGAGGCCTGCAGCAAAGTGGCAACAGTTGTCCTGGCAAGACTAGAGGAGAAAAGCAAAGATGTTCCTTCCAAGGCTCCCCTGCAAGACTTGTATGCTGCTCTTTCCACAGCGATATATGTTTTTCAGCATTTTACAATGTATAGCAATTTAATGAGGGAAACGAGTAGAAAGTGAGTCCCTTTTACTTATAATGGTTAATTCAAGCATAAATAATAATATAGGACCTTATTCCATTTTGGTGATACAGTGTGGTGATAGTTTTCAAAATTGCATCGTATTTTTTAGCACATGCACTGCCTATGCTATTTATGGAAACACCTGAATCAAAACTATTGATAATCTAAAGCAGCCATTACAAAACAAATTATTTATGTTTAATAGCTGCATTTGATTTGCAGATCAATAGTTTTTATTTATTAAGCTTGAGTAAATAGAATTGTCCAGCAAACTGAATGTACTCTGCTTTCATATAAAGAGAGGGCTAAGGCCTTAATTTCCTTTTCTGACCTTTGCACTAGCTGAATTTTCATAGAATCTGATTTAACACATAGCAATCTTAGAGGACAGTGTAAATATACATTCCTGTACTTTTTCCTTATAGTATCTGTATTTAGAAATGTGAACAAATACAGCCAGTGTAGTTTTAGATTTTGTTTTTCATTGCACACAGAATAAAAATTAGAGAAGCTATGAAGCTATAGTGTAAAGTCTAAGAGAGTGTTTGACTTGGAGGGGAATACAGCTATATTTGCTGTGCTTTAAGGAGCTTTTGGCTTAAGATACTAGGAATTTCTTTATCGGTCCGTGTGTTTCTGGCCATGTGTAATTTCAAAGCAGAAACAGTGTCCTTTGTGGGGACACCTGAACTCGTGCCATTTCTAAGTGGCCGTGTGCACTGTTGAGCTACTTTCTCTCTGACGTTTTACTCTCTCCTGCATAAAGTGTATCTTTGTGAATGGGATGTCTGAGCCAAAATATTGCTCAATAATTCTGCTTATGTGTATTATGAGAGTTTTAGTACATACCGACCAAAAATAATTTCTGGGCTCTGTGTTTATATTTTCTTTATCACACTCAGTTCTGATGCAATTATGCTTCAACCCAGAATCTCCCAATAACTGAATGACAAATATACTTTATTGCAGAAAACAGAATGAAGTAATATATTTCTCAGTGACTTGGTTAAATGAGAATTTATAGATAAGCAGATATATTTAAAGACCTTGTGAAGCAAAAACCAGATATTTTTCAAAAGTGAATGCTAGGTTCAGACTCCAGGACCAAGAGGAAATGAATGATTGATACCTAATAATCAAAACCATTTGCAGTACTGGGAATTGTTACCTCCTACTGCACAGTCTTTCAATCTTTGCCTCTTTGATCATTCTGTCTGAACAGACCCCTGTTCCTAGTGCCTGTCCAACAATATCAGGAATTCATCAACGTTCTCCAGTTTCAAGTTACGAACTACTGCGTCACAGTTTGTGCTACAAGCATTTTACAGGATGCTGAGAGCCACCACTGGGATGACTCCAAAGCTTTTTACGAGGTGTGTGAGGTTAAGTTTACTGTGCCTCCCTTTTACAGAATGTGTTTTACTGGTTGCTAACTCTCTGACTAATAAGAAGCATAAGATCAGCATTATTTTTACATAAAGATTATTGCAATTTACTATTTTGAAATGTCTATTATTGCTGGCAAATGTCTCTGTAGAAAAGATGTAGGAAAACATAGTCATTTAGAGATTAGTTCAATCATTACCACGGAGTGTTTGTGTCACTTGCTTCATAAAATATTGAGTGTCCAGTTCAAGACATTTACATAGAACTCAGTAAAGAAGACACCATCATTTTAACTCTTCTTCTTACAGGAAGTGCAACATATGAAAATGAAAGATAGTTCTTTTTCTCCTGGAGTTTTTAAATCTGATTATTTGATTTTTATTTTCAGTTGGTTCCTCTGTTTATCTTTTGTGAGTGAAGGATGTAACAGAAATCGATGGTCAGTATGGTTACCTTTAGCATTCAACAGAATACTTCTGCAATATCTAGTGCCGTTTCACTTGCATTTTGAACTCACAGGTCTGCTCTTAAATGATAATCCTAATGATTCTGTGAAAAAAAACCTAAAGATCAGGTGAATTATCGTAATTTATTGGGATTTTTCCTTCATCCCAGTTAAATGCAGACATAGATATATACAGTGTGAAATTATTTTCTCATAATTTCAGGATGAAGTGAAGGTATTATATGTTTTTTATCAATAATAACTGAGATCTCCTGAGGACAAAGTCCTGCCCTTCCTTATATCATTTGCTGTGTGAGAGAATTAGAGTGTTTTTGTTAAGCATTTTCTAAAATTCTTACATGAGAGTAATCTCTTTGAGATACGTGTATTCTACAGATGTAATATAAAAAGCTGTTGAGTCAGTGACAAGAATCTGTACCGGACAGGTGATGCAAACCTTAATATGAGTAATCTATCAAAATGCCTGTCCCTGAAAGGCAAGTAAATAAGCATTTTACTTTTGTTTGGATGTGAGCCCAGATGTCCTGGCTTGACAAGAAGGTAAGAAATCGAGTGTCTTTTGGCAACTGATAAATCATGATATGGTCTTTACTGTCTGTAGTCCATATGGTGCAGTGTGCTGTTGATTAGTGACCCAGTAACTGTTCATGATGGAGGAAACTAATTGTCAGAAATAGCTGTCTCAAGAAGAAAGAGTGTGGATTAGCAAAACAATTTCATCATTACTGATCAGAACTGATCTGGTATCTCAGTTCTGTATTCTTGCAGGACTTGAGGTGGGAAGTATGTCATTTTACATCATGACTCTGCTCCTTTTACTGGGCCATGAGCCATGGCCGAAGGATGGACTGTGATCTGCCAACCAATATGGGCTATCAATATGTGAGAGTGTTCCTTTCCATTCCCTACACAGTGACTAAGAAAACTGCAGGACTTACTTGATGTGTAAGTCGTCCAGAAAGAAGACAAAACAACTGAAAGACAAAGGGAACGGGGGAAGGGGCAGGGCACAGTGTCTGTGTTTGATTACACAGAGCTGCAGTTTCTGCATCCGTTTATTTGTTGGTTTGTACATTGGTAGCATCCCAGGAGAACAAGATTGGTAGCAAATGGTTATTACATTCCATAAAGGAATTTTCTGCCTTGTTAAAATAAGAATAATGTATTTTAAAATATTTTTGGCATTTCATGACCGATTTCAGGACCTGCTCACCTGTCCTCCCTCTGATGTGCATCTAGTCCAATAGTGGTAAATGGAATTAAAAGAAAAGCCAAACGACCAGTTATTGTTCAAGGCTAAACACAGAGGTTATAATGACTGTGTGATTATAGAAAGTTTTGAATATCTTCTAGGAAAGCTAAGCAGAGATTTTGTGGTGGTGTGAGATCTGAGCTGAGTTCTATGAGCACAGTTCCCATTCAGCACTGGGAGTTTAACCTGCCAGGGAGTGAAACGCTCAGGATCTCGCTGGTAGAGAGCACTGAACGCCACTGTGCCACTGGGACAGCTCTCCAGATTCCGCTTTCGAATGGAGCTTTTACTGTGGCAGGCATCTGCTGTAATTTTGGGAACTTATGTTTTCTAATAGTCAAAGAGTAAAGAATTGTCTGTTCAAAGATAATATTGAGTGGCTTATGTAATAAAGTGCAGCTGTTTGTTTCCTGATGTATAAGCTAAATAAAAGCTCACATCTGTTTGTATGATAGGAAGCCTGCAAAAATAGCAGATGTTTACCAGCAGAATTGTTAGAAATGGCAATAAACAGAAAAACAGGTCAGAAAAGGGGAATTAATCTCATTTAAATCTTCAGTGAACCTGTTGCTTCTGCAGTGGAGGTGCAATGTTAGAAAAGGGGTATTATTCAATTTACTGAATTAGATTAAGTAAAGCATGCAAAATGAAGTAATTTGTGTTTATAGTTACCTAGTTAAAAAAAAGAAAGCTCACCAACATTCAGTTACTTAACAAAATGAATACCCTATTCTAGAAAGTAAATTTAGAATTATACTTCTGGTGGTTAAGTTTGCATATTTAAAATGTTTTGAAACATTTTAAATTTATTTTTGTAAAGTAATGGTATGACCAAAATAAATTAGCTTCCATTAGGCATTCAAACTAATTAGCTTCCATTAGGCATTCAAACTAATTAGTTTTTACCTGATAAGTTTATTCAAGGAGTACTAGTTGAAATGTGTTTGCAAAGAAAGAGAAATGTTAGTGAAATGTCTGTAAGGTAGGGCTAGGGGTTTATTTTGGAATAAGTGCTACTGGAATGTACCTCAAGAGCAGTCATGGTAATTTATCTAAGGAACCTAGTTTCATGAACATGTAACTAACATTTGCGTTATGCAAAGTTATGAAGTTATATTATGAGTTTTCAAGTAAACTTATACTTTCTTATGATGATGTTTCAGTATATCATGCAATAATATTGTAATTTTATTTCATGAAAGAAAAATAGGAAATTATTTTTAAATCTCCATTTTTTAAATTATATCAATTTTTGATCAACATAAGACAATCCTATGTTACCTGTGGGGAAACACTTGTGAAATGCTAGTTGTTCAAAATACCAGAGTGATTTGTTTTGGTTTACCTATTGAAATATACTTAGAACAGTTACAAGAAATCCATGGTTGTATATACAAAGAAAGTTAGGCATATTATTTTCTTTTGAAACTTATCTGTATTACATTTTTTCTCTTCTGCATTAGTAAAACTAGAAAATTGCATGTCTTAATGACTTGGTTTTCTTTTTTTTTTCTCCTAACTGAGATTTTGGAGATGCCTACACCAATTCATAAATTTAGTGGCTAGAGCAGTGGTCACAAGTTTGATACCTTTGTTCTTTGGCTTAATTTGCCACTTTTTAATATAAAATAAGCTTTTAATATTAGCATACTATTCTATGATTATGGCAAAGAAATGCTAAATAATGACAACTGCCAGTAATTTCCTAATGTGCTATGTTTAAAAAGAAGCCATATTATTTTGGCTTGTTATTATTATCTTACAATATTATAAAAATCATAAGGTTGTTTTGTATTTCTGATAATGCTAAAACACCAACAAATTCTTAAAATATTTCTAAACTCCATTGGAATGTAGAAAGTGAAAACTCAAGTCCTTGTTCTGACACAGCTTCACGATAATGCTACTTTCTGAATAGGTATTCGTTGAAATATTTAAATGTGAGTTGAACTATGTACTTCTTAGAGGTATTATGGATTAACCACTGTGATTTTGACTCCTCTGTTTTTACCTCTGTGTCTTATTGGCATGACTGTATATACAATGAAATATTAGTACCAGTGCTGATTCCTTCCCCAAAAAAGTTTAGTTTCAATGAGTTACCATTGTAGGATGACCAAAAAAACTTACTAAAAAATTCTAGGCATCTCTTATTATCAGTTTAGTTGTTCAGTGGGTTTTCGTTCTGCTGTTATTGCATATCCATTATATGTAACAAAAGTTTCATAATCACGGTTATGTCTGGCAAGTATGAATCTGAGGAAATACGTATGCTTAGGTAACTTAAATAAATATTTTCTTTTGAGGACAAAGAAACTTTTATACTAAATTCCTCTGACTATCTAGTGAGTACAGAATACAGCATACGTTCAGGATATAAGATCCCAGGATGTAAGAGGTCAAATGCTGTCATTTGGTTTTGTGGCAGGACTCTAATCTTGTAACAGACATGAAACGTGTTTCCTTGCTAATAAAGATGTTTCACATCTTGTCAAGGACCATTTTTTGGTCATCAGGTGCCTGAAACTCTTCAGCTATTTTCTTTCAGGTTGAGTTAATTAAACGGACAGGAAATAAATTGACATTTCGGAAGGTGTGTTTTTATTATTTAATGTGTGGTGTTTTTGCTAGGGGGAAAGATGCTCATTCTCTGTCCAGATGTGGCATTACTTCTGCTGTGCTCTTCATCATGATCTGTGGACTATCCTACCTCCCAAGACTGCCCAAGAGATTCTTTCAGATGTACTAGAGCAATCTTTGGATATGCTGTCCTCCAGATACTGTCAGGCTTGCCCCAGTTACAAGAGAACACCACAAATCAGGTAATGGTTGTATATTTAATGCACACCCTCAAGTAAACCTTATTTTTCTGTTACACACTTCTTTAATTCAAATTTAAATGTTAATGGACATAGCAGAGGGGATAGACATGCATTTTGATGTTCATTTTAGCTCAATGTATTTTGTGCATGTAAGTATCTTTGGTAGTCCTATACTAACCCAGGCAGAATCAAAGATTTCTTTTGCACTCTTGGTGAAATAGTTCCATAAACTGCATGATAGGTTTGAAAACCTCATGAACAGTGCATTGAGGAGTGGTGGTACAATCAAAAATGTGGGCAGCATTGGCAGCATCAGGATTAGAAATCGAAGCATTGATTCATGGAGAAAAACTCCACATGTTCCAATAGAATTTGGGTTTTCACAGGACTTTCAAGTGAAAGAATTTAGTAGTTTACCATGATTAGGCTGTTCTGTATCTTTAGGTACAGAGATTTTTCTGGGAACTTTCCTGGGAGAAAAAAAAACAACCCGAAATACGAAGAATGCATACTGATACAGTATTTTTCAAATGTAGTATTGGTCAATTCTGTATTAATTTGCTTCAAAATACTGAACAAGAGAGAACTTTTTACGTTGCCATTTTATAGAGAAGCTGTTTTATTTAATAAGGTGATTCTTGAATTTGTCAGTGAATTCACTTATTCAGTCAAGCACAAATGAAAAAAAAACCCTAATATAATTCAATATATTTGTATCACAGAGATTATATATATAAAAATATATATATATATAAAAATTACTGTACTTTTAGAGGGGAGGTCTCTTCTCCCAATAGTTCTTGAAATGTTAGAGATCTGATCTATAATATAGACAAATGTCTGTTCATGTGTGCTTGCTTAGATTTTCCAAAAATAATATGATCCTTAAAAATGCAGATGGTCACATATGCATCCATCGGCTTTTAGGTACTCAGGTACTTTTTTCAGTCCAACTTCATGCCTGCCATATATTTTATGTTATCCATCTGTTTCCTATCTGTTATATGTCAGCATGGTCTTGTGAGATTATGTTGTTCTAGTTTGGGTTCTTGCTGTTGTTTAGGCCAATGACCGATGACGCCCTGCCAGCCAATATCAACAGGCAACAGGTTACTGACGCAGACATGTTCCGTATCATAATATGTTGCCTGGCAGTTAAAGTTTTGCAAATTGAAGAGTTACTTCACAGTCTACTTTTTTGCTCAGGCAGGATTTGAAATTTGTATCTATGTTCCAATTGTACTTTATTATAAAGAAAACTAAATTTAATTTTATTTGGTTGTAGGTTAGTGGCATTGTCCTTTGAAAGAGGAAATTGCTGTATTTTTAAAGTCTTCTTAAAGTTTCAGTAACAACTTTTCTGTGGAAGCACTGAATTTTTACCATGTAGTAAATTCAGATTTCCTACGCTAATGACGGAAGATGAAAATTTGAAGTCCATGCTATGATTTGGGTCTTTTATATTGTCAGAGGAAAGCACTATTTAGCTGACATTTACCACTATCCTGATATCCTAAGTAATGTTATTTTCACTTTTTCCCCCTACAGAATTGATATTGCAGCAGTTTTGATGTCCACTGAAGATATGCTCTGGTCAGTTTGCAGCTCTGTACAGGAGTTTCTGAATCCACATGAAGACAGAGATCTCAAGATCACTAAAATACATAGCCACTGCAATACTCTACTCTCTGTGCTAGCTATTTTGACTTCACCACTGAAGAATTTGTATGAGTGAGTATGAAAGTAACTTTCCACTTGAGATAAAATAGGTTCTTGAGCTTGCATGGATAGATCTACAAGGGGAATAATTGTGTTGAAATACAAATGTAATGCATAGTGTTGGCACATTTTTATAACCTTTATTTGTTGATTTGGTCTTGAACTTACCTTTATGATCTTCCCTAAAGCTCAATTATACCTTATTAGACCTTATTGTAGTCTTTCAGTACTTACAGGGGGCTTTTAAGAAAGATGGGAAGAAGCCTTTACCAGGGCCTGTTGTGATAGGACTAGGGGTAACAGTTTTAAACTAAGAGGGTAGATTCAGATTAGATATAAGGAAGACATTTTTTACACTGAGAGGGGTGAGGCACTGGCCCAGGTTGCCCAGAGAGGCGGTGGATGCCCCATCCCTGGAAACATTCCAGGCCAGGTTGGCCGGGGCTCTGAGCAACCTGATCCGGTTGGAGATGTCCCTGCTCCTGGCAGGGGGCTGGACTGGGTGGGCTTTAACGGTCCCTTCCCACCCAAACCAGCCTGTGATTCTATATCTGCTGGAATTGTATTAGCTTCAGATCAAATTCCTATGCAGCACATTTATTTTTTTTTTTGTCTGGTGATAACATAGGCTACAGTGAATGTCTGGTCAGATTTCCTGTGTAACATAAATGGCAGAATTTCATTAATAATTACTCTCCCAAATTTTCAATTTACTGTTCATTTACGAGACATTTTGTTAGAAACACATTCTTACTGTCTAAAAACATTTAGTACTATGGTACCACAGCCTTTGGTAAGGTTTTCAAGGACTTCATCACTCATACAATTGAAAAAAAAAAAAAATCTTTTTACTAGTTCAGATTTATCTACCTTCAAGCATGCAGGTAAATTAGAAAGTTTGGTTGTCATCTCACAATAATTCTATAAGTACTGGAATTTAAAGATAATTCACTGAAATAATCATCTGGTTACATGGCCAGTATGCTTCAACAAATATTAAATATAGTTTAAAAAAGAAAGAGTATAGAATGCCCATCTTTATAAAATTACATCTTCACAAGTCACAACTGTAAACCAAAGGGCACATTACTTACACTGAAATTGGGTCTGAGTCTTCCATTGCTTTTGATGCTAAAAATTCTGCTGTACATTTGGTGTATGAGATGATACAAAGTGAGATCACAAATTAAAAAGGAACAACAACGAAAAAACAAAACTAAGAAAGCCAAATCCTATTCAACTGACTTTTATTTTGTTAATCTAAATGAGAATATTCTAGGTAATACTAGCGGTACAAAGAGCAGAGTGGTGACCTCCTGCATGTAAGCTTCTTTAACTAAATGTTTTTTTTGTCATGGTTGGGCTCTTTTTAATGTTTGTGGGCTCTGAGGAACATGCAAAAGTGGATTATAACTGTGTGTCTGATATTATACAATGCATGATCATGGGAAAAAAAAAAAAAGCAGTTAAGAAGGTGACTAATTAACAGACAAGGTAGCCCTGCTGTGGCAATAGCACTGGAGGCAGGAATGGACATTGTGATAGCTGTAAGTGCTTCTACTGTCCATTTTGACGTTTCACCTTTTCTTTATGAAAGCTCTTAGAATGATGGACAAAAATAAATATGTAGTATAGTCTGTTCCCTTTAGCTGTTCTAGTCTCCTGCGCTAATCCATGTTGTTTTACAGATTTATCTATACCTGGAGTGATAAAAAGTATGTGCTAAATTGAGAGCTCAATCAGTTTCAGAACAAAGTGCCAATGTAGAGAGTGAGGCACAATTTGTATTTTGTGTAAAATACTCCAAATTAACAACTTGGTCATATATGTTTCATATTTAGGCATATAAATTTCAGTATCCTAATTTGCTTTTCTAGAGATCAAAAACTTGACGTGCACAGGATATAGCAGCAAATCATAACCAAAATCTGGCAGCTTTCTTTAAGAAGAATACAAATATGTCATATTTTGTTATATCATTACAGAAATAATATTAACACTAAAAAACATTGTTAGAGAGGTGGTGCATGGTTTTGTGTAACTAAAAAGAGCTACTTTTTATGAATTGTTTATTCAGAACTTTTGTTTTTGAAATCTGTGAGTCTCCTTATCAAAACAGTTATTTTATATAGTATGTTTCACTACAGCCAATATTTGTCAGGTAACCTAACCCAGGATCCGGAATGGTAAGGAAAAACAGATTTACCAAATCAGCTTCTTGAATGACTCTCTCCAGTTGGCAATACTTTCGTGTACTGAATTTTATATTGAATTCCTAGGTCTGTTATTTATTGAGTTGTGTATGGTTCATCACATTAAGAATCTATCAATAACAAATTTAGAAGTTATGCATGATTTTAAAGGAATACTAATCCTTCATCAGTTCTCTTTACAATTACAGCTGTGTATAATCAAGGTTTCCATCTGTTAGCTTGGCTCTTCAAAGTCTTTCAAAACTTTGGTAAAATTAACTGGAAGTGAAACTAAGATTTTTCTTTTAAATCTGTCATGTTGTCTTTTAGTACTAGAAGATTTCCCTGTAGTGGCTAGATTTAAATTAATCTTTAGGGTGCTCAGAAAAGTTTTGTGTAATCATGAGAGTGGTGATGACAGAACATTGTTTTCCAGGAGTTGCCTAATAATAGAATTGGCTCATTTCCAACTCACCGGAGATGCTGTATTAACTGTCACTTCCAGGGAATTAAAATTATTCAAGATTCTTTATTATGTTGTTGAAATGCAACAAAATAGTAGGGGTGCTGAAAAATTAATAATATCCTTAACTACAAATAAAGTGATTCTGGCACATCCTTTCTCCTTCCTAATTTTGTGATCAAACGTTATGCATTCTGCTATCACTTAGAGTTTCTTTTCTGTATGACAAGGGTACTTAGACCTAGTCCTGAATTCACCTATGAATCTTGGCTCATCAATTTTTAATACTTACTCATTTTCTGTGCTTCATTTTCTTCCACCCTTCTCTGGCCTTCCTGAAGTAACTTTAGCATAATAGAAATGTTGGTTGGAAAGGACTCCTGGGGGTCATCTGCTCCAACCTCCTGCTCAAACCAGGGTGATCGCCAGGAGGAGTCAGACGTGGCTGTGTTAGCTGACCCACGTAAACCTCCAGGAACTGCGGTTTCACAACCTCTCCCGGAAACCTGCACTACCTTAGTGAGAAGCATTGCCTAACTTCTAGTGCGAACCTTCAAGGCTGCTGTTTATGGCTGTTGCCCCGTGCTGTGTCGCACTGGCTCCCACTGAGAAGTTTGTCTCTGCTGTCTTTATAATGCTCTTTGGGTAGTGGTAGGCTGCTGTCAGGTGACTTGACTCTTTAGCCATTTCTTCACCTGAGGAAAGGAGCCTAAATCCCTCACCCTCTTGTCATAGCAGATGCAGAGTAGTCCTTTCCAGTTTCCTCACACCTTCCTTGAGCTGTGACCCCAGCACCTGGACTAAATATTCTAGATAAGGCTTAACTGTTGCCAAGTAGATTAATCTCATCACTATCTCTAGTTTGCTTGCCATAATGCAGCCCACAAGCATGGCTTGTGTTGTTTCTAGTGTGGATAGCATTGCTTCCTATTCAACAGCATACTGGCCATGGACCCCAGGCCTGGGGTTGGGTAGGGTCAGTGCTCAGGCAGTTTCCAGCCTAGGGTTTGATAATTCTGTTGCTGAAGCAAAAAGTTCACTTCACCTCAGTGAACTTTGTGAGTTTCTGTTGGCTCAGTCATCCATGACTTGGCACTCTGCTGTCTGTTAACTACTGCACCTGCTTCCCCCAGTTTAGTGTCACCTGCAAATATCCTGTATGTGTGTTCTGGCTGTTTGCTTTTGTCTAGGTTGTTGAGGAAGCTGTTGAACAACAGCAGTCTCCAGAATGTGCTCCCAAAAACTGCCAACTGTTCCTGTTTTCTTGCTGATGACTCAAAGCTCTGAATGAAGAGGATTTTCATCCTTCAACATTTCTAGTTGTCATAGTCTTACTCACTGACAAGGCTGTTGTCAGTTATTCAGTTCAAGTAGCTGGGTTTTGTGGAGTGGTTCTAGCAGTTTCAATGCTGCTGTGGATGTTGTAGGAGACTCCAACACTGTTCTTCGTTCATTATTTTTTACAGAATGAAGTTATTGAGGGGAAGTAGGCTGACAATGTGCAGTACAACAGACTAATCAGACTAAACAGACATCAGAGTAGAGACTCTTCTGCATTAGGTTGAGGGGTAGTCAAGTTGGAGCAGATCTATTCTTGTGCTTTTTTCTATAGTCTTTTGTACTGAGTAGGACAATCTTCCTGTTAAGAAACATCATAAAGAGAAGGTGAATGCACCTTTTTATGATTTTTTACTATGGATTATTATATCTTACTTTCTCAACAAGAAGTGAGTTGAATGACTTGAATGCTGAGAGAAGGATTGAGAAATTCTATTGGTAAAATTGTTGTCTATTGGATAAAAATATCTGTTATTCAATTTTAAAAACTGAAAATACTTTTAATATGTGACAGTTATAATTCTTGAAGTTGCTTTTTAGTCGTGTTCTTCCTTACACAGAACTAAATCCTTCGAAATCTACAAGGAAATACCATTAGGATGCATCTTGTTGGCATCTCGTTTTTTCACACCTGCACTGAGGCTTACAAGATCCATTCTCACCTTGTCATACCCCACTGAAGAATAAAACTACTGTAACTTGGAATCTTGCTGTGGTATTAAATACTTTCACAGATGCTATCCACTGCTTTGAGACTATAGGCAGCTGCTTTAACATAACTTGTAGTCAAAACAAATTTCTTGCTAGCTATTATTATACTTCTGTCAGAAGAGCAGTTGGATTAAACACTTTGGCACAGAGTTGGGTTTTACTTGCAGGAACTACATAACCAGCAGAGGACACTGAAAAATGCTGGCACCAAGGATTATTGTATTGCCATTAGACACTTTTAATAGTACTTGAAGTTATTCTAATATTTAAACAGTATTTAAAGACCTCAGATTATCTCCATCTCAATTTAAAAATTTGTGTAGAGGTTTTGTTATAAGCCTCAGACTCCAAAAGTCTGCCATGAGCTTGTCATTAGGAAACAGCTAACAAACCATACTTAACAAGCTGCTTCAGCCTGGGTCTCTCAAACAGTTCATACAAATCCGTAAACAAGATGTGGTGTTTGTTTATCAGGTTACTACCCAAACTGTATCTGTCATGCTTTCTTGTAGGAAGTGGGCTCTGTGCCTTGCTATAGTAAGACAAATATTTCAGAGAATGAGAGACAATAAGGGTTTTTTTTTCCTTTAGTTTTCTCACAATGTTGAAAATTACTGTCTTTAAAATAATTATTTTCTGCTTTAAGTACTCCCTTTATCTGTATTAGTCCCAGTTTTGTTTTTAATCTTCAGGTTGTCATGAATTCATGAAGAGCACAAATTCACTATTTGCTAATCCTTCTGCTCAGATATTGCTTACTTAAGATCATTTTAAGCCTGTAGTAGATGAGAAAGAGGAGATTTTTACCGTTTAGGTGAAGAGTTTCTGAAGGCTGTATTCCAAAGTGTTTCCATTCTGTCTCCAGTTTTAAGTGCTTAGATGTACTCTCACTGTTTCCATGTCATGGAGTGGCTTTTTTTTATGTCTTGTAAAAAGATTCTTTTGTCCTGCGAAAGTCCTCCTGTATTTTCCTGAGATAATTTTAAATGTCCTTCTTCTCTTGCTGCAATAGACAGAGTGCCGAGCCAAAAGTGGGAATGACATTGAATCACTACAGAAAGTAAAACAAACATACGATAAGTTAGTTCTGTAGAAGTGGCGTTTTCAAAGGTAGTTACCTTTGTTATATAACTTAAAAAATCTCAGCCATGATACATAGAGAAAAAAACTTAGAGAATTTACTAAGATGAAAAATTCACATCCAAGTAAGTTGAAAAGTAGGGTGCAAAAGAAGTGATAATTGGTTATGGTTAATGAAGGGTGGATGTAGTGGGGTATATCTCCTCTGCTGGAATTGTACTCGTGTAAATGAGAGTAAAAAGGGAAGAGGCCAAGGGGGATCCATTCCTGTCAAACATTGTTGCATCCTACTGGTTGCTACGGAATTGTACAAATACTAATACATTTATAATTAACTATTATTAAATAATAATTAAAGGCAAATATTAAATTTTATAATCCTGTTCTTATACATATATAATCATATAACATCATTAATAATACAATTAGTCTGATTTTTGCCTCTTACATCCTTTAGGTAAGAGAAATAATGCAGAAGTGACATAAAACAAGCTAATCAGATTCTTCATCAGTCCTTATATTTGAAAACAGCAGCTGTTTCAACCAGTATTATATTTCTCACAAGCCAGTGAAAGTCCAAAGCTTCTGGTTCAAATTTTTGTCCAGTTTAATCCAAAGTCTGTACATTCCTGTATGTTATTCAAAAGAGAACCATTATAACTTCAAAAGATATTTTACTTATGATTATAAGAAAAGTGTTGATAATATGATGCATGTATTATGCAGAAAGAGAAGAGCTATAGAAATGAATGACGGAAGGCCAATTTGCTTATTCGATGTATAATATATACAAATATATATGTTCAAATATACTTTGGAAATGTGCTACATAGGAGTAGAAATATGAAGAAAACTGCTTTAACAGTACTGACAGTGCTGGATACCAAGTTTCAAAGAGTGAAAGTAAATAAGATGTAGAATGACATTTTAACAGTACATAAGATAAATAATTTTGCAATTATGTGTATGTACCTGTATCTTAGTACTATTTGTCTTAAGGGATTTTCTGTCTTCTGTTTTTATTTATTTAGTACTAGTGATATGAAGGGATTTTCAATCTTCTATGTAACTCAGAGGTATTTGGGGTTTTTTTCAGGACATTTCTGAACAATTCTGATGAGCATCTTCCTCAAGATTTTTCCAAAGTCTTCTATCATCCATTACACTGGTTATTTTGCATACCGTCATCCTGTTCTTCCCTACTGAAGTGAGTATCAGCAGTTGATGGCTGTAAAAGAATCACCAGTCAATGTTAATCAAATATTGGTGCAACATTTTGGAAAGAGTACATCCGAATAAATGTCTAATTAATATTCTGATTTTTAAAAACCACAGAAACATTTTTTTAAATTTGTTGCAGATTTCCCTAATCTTTAACCTTTACGAGTTCATAAGGAAGGTCATGCTGAAAGCAGCGCATTGTGTAGCTCTTTGCTAGTGTATTCATTATGTTTTATATTTGAATTATCTTTAAGGTTTTCTGGCTGTAATTAAGGAGTACATAGATCTTGCAATAATGTGGCTCAGCACAGGTACCTTTTCGAAAGACTTGTAATTAAAGGGAAGATAAAGAATGTATGCCTCTGTTTATGATTGCTGGTAAAAAAAAAAAAAGGTTTGATATATAAATAACTCATTGAAAAATACTCTGCATGATAATAGTTGAATTTTTTGAAGATTACTGCATGATTAGAGATAAAGCTTAATTTCTTTTTCTGTGTCACTGCATATAATGACAAGTTACATATGAGACATATGCTACCAGCTGTGCTGTCATTCCCTTTCTAATTTTGAACCTAAAGCACTCCCACACCAGTGTCGATCCTTTCCTAACCCCTTCACCTCCTCCACCTCTTCAGAAGTTATTTCCTGAGAGATTTTCACTCCATTTTCATGAAAAGCTGCTTTTGTGAGTTGCTATTGTGTTTTCTGAGAAAGTGTTTTTGTATTTTGGAGGAATACGTTATCATATGAGTGGTGACCTGTGGTGACCTTTTGAAGACCTGTGCTGTGGATTTATTACCTCTTACCTTGTGTGTGTAATATCTTGTACCTTGTACAACACAATATCTTCCCTATGATTTTGACCCATAGTACACAAAACACGGTCTCTTCTCCATAACCTTCACTCCTAATTATGTGCCAGCAGCACTGTTATCTCCTTCCCTGGTGCCTCTAACACCCGCTGAACCGGAGGCAATAGATGTTGTGACTGAGCCAAAGTGGGCTAACCAAAATGTCAAACAGAGTGAATAGCTGTTGAATTCAGAATGTGTCCTTTTCCCTGCTTGAAATACTAAATCCAGTTTTTCTAAAGCTTGAAAGATCATGTGTTTGTAGGATGTCTACCTCTCAACTGAGCTTCAAGGATATCTGTCAGTGTTTTTATACGTTATTCATGGGTGGAGAGAAAGGAGAGGAGAAGTGAGGGTTATAGGAGAGGGAATGACTGCATGGTCACCTAAAAAGGGTTCTACTCTGTTTCTGGTAAAATTTATGCTTTATTAAGGACTCACTTTTAAAAAGACAAAAAGCATTTTGATGCCCTGATCCAAGGCCAGTAATAAAAAATTGAAATTATACTATGCGTTATGAGTTTTGGAAGATGACTTCACAAGTGAGTACCCTCTGCTGCATAAAAGTATATAAAGGAAATGCAGGTACTGTTTCAGTCTGACATAATTCTCTTTTTTGAGGTAGGATTTTACAGATGCTATTTAGGACAGATTTCTCTTGAATGAATAGCAGAAAACTATTCCAGAGCTATCCAGCACTTACGTATTTTCCCTGGATGAAAGATGAGAAAATATAAATCTTCTTGACCACTGAAAGGGAAAATGAGGAGTCCAAAAGAAAGCACGTCTCCGAGAAAATATAGTTAGTGTGCCTGTGTAAGGACAGTCCGTATACATAAAGCCATGTGTGCTGTCCTAGTGATAATGAGAGAACTGTGTTGGTAAAATATTTAATGTTTTCTTTTAACAACACACCTTTCAGCTACTCAGAAAAAAACAGTGAAAGAACCTGTATGTAATGGAGTAATTTGAGAGATGTATTCTGAGGTGTTCTAATTTTGTTATTGGTTTTACACCGTAGAATCATAGAATCGTAGAATCACATGGTTGGATGGGACCTATGAGATCATCTAGTCCAACCATCTTCCCACCACCATTGCTGCCACAGCTACCAAACCAGATCTTGTAGCTCCTCATCAAGCCGCCTCTTGAACACTGCCAGGGATGGCGACTCCACCACCTCCCTGGGCAGGCCATTCCAGTGCCTGACCACTCTTTGGGAGAAAAAGTTTTTCCTCACGTCCAACCTAAACCTCCTCGGATACAACTTGTGGCCATTTCCTCGGGTCCTGCTTGTTGCCTGGGAGAAGAGGCCAAACCCCTGCTTATCACAACCTGCCTTCAGGAAGCTGTAGAGTGCAATGAGATCTCCCCTGAGCCTCCTCTTCTCCAGACTAAACAATCCCAACCGTATATTTACATGAAGGGAGATTTTCTTTCTTGAAATATTGCATTTAGAATATTAACAAGACACATTAGGTATCTCAGAAAACTATTTTTTAGAGCATCCCAATTCTTCCTGAGTTTTGTATTTTTACTTCTTACATCCAATAAAAATATAAATTCACTGTCCATAAAATTGGAAGCACAGAACATTGTACACCTCCCAGCTGTGGCCATCTGATTTTTAACTGAGGACTCTAATCTGGCATTAATGTGCCTATTAAATATTTGCTTTTCTTAAGCTTGCTCCCTCAAAATAAAGTTTTGCTAGTTCCTGAAATTATTTTGTTTACAATTTGACTATTTAACCAGATTTACTACATTATTTTTTATGCCTAAAAATGGCTCTGGTCTGTTTTCTTTTACCTATTTGACGTCAACATCTTTGTCAATGTTGTTAACGTGAATTAGAGTTAACATTTATTTGCCTTATAAAATCTTGCACTCAACATTTGAGGCTTTCTTTTTTTCTGTCTTGGATACTAACCAAGATGACATAGCTGGTTATCAAACTAAGTAATTACTGCTAATTTATGTTACAGTTCCTTTAGTGGTAACTGTGATTCATTCTTTGCTTCATTTGGGGTTTATAATGTATGATTATAAATTTGCAAATCAGGGTTCTTTTTTTTTTCTTTTACTGTACAAAACTGAACATTTATATGTGTGATATTTATATGTACTTCACCTTTTGTCACTTTTTATGAAGCTAGTCTTATTTTCACTGGTACTGAGCTACAAGGATGGGAGAACATATGCCTCTCCATATGCACGTTACAAAACTTCTCAGCGCATTTATTGGTGCTAGCTTCATGGCTGTAGGGAATGTCTGCTATATTTTATTTTTCCTCCAAGTGAGTCACACCATTGTACATTTCAATTTGCAAGAGGCTTAAAGAGCCAAGAACTGGTGTATATTACAACACGATAACGTCCCATCTGGTCAATGACAGACAAGTTTTATTTCAACTCAAATATTCTAAAAATGGCATTTATTTCTAAAGTAATTTAAGATATTATCCTGCATAAATCTAATTGACCAAACCTGTCTCTTTTTTATAGTTTGACAGCAATGAGTGACCTTATTAGATATGATAACGTGGCATTCAAGGGAGTAACAGAATGAAACTGGCCCATGTATTTTAACTGAATTAGTGAAGGGTTGAGTTTGCTCTCAGCCACAGCACTAATTCTACTGTGAATACAGTAATTGTTTTAATTTAAACTTTAATTACTAACGATTAATTAGTTCTTAACATCTGTTAGAGTTTATATATATATAACTAATCTTGAACATACAGAAATTAGGATAAGACTATTAGGAAAACAAAGCCTTAATGTTGAAAGTTTGAATGCAATGTATCTTTTAAATACAGAAAAGTTATTTTGTCTGCAAGTTCTATCAAGATTTAAAATGTGTATGTGTATATATTTTTAATAAATATTATTAGAATCCAGTATGTGCTTATATGCAAAAGTATAATTGTCGAGCCAGTGCTACATTATCAGTGATTATGTATAATATACCAGATGAAAATCATGAAAGCTACACGTAAGTTTTCATGGCACGTACGTTGCTTATCAACTCAGATACTTGCTTCACTGTTGAAATCCCAAAAGCTGAGGTGTATAAATTCCTCCTTTACTAAAATGAGTATTACAGTATTAACTATGAGGTCTGGACATCGCAGTGTGACGTAAAGGTCCTGCGGGGAAATGGGGTTATGGAAGCTTCGTTGCCTTAGGTTACTTCAAGGTCGCCCTGAAAGATACGTGTCACACAGCTTTTCTGGTAATGGGAACATCCGTACCTGTGAGGCACCAAACTAGAGGAGTATATCAGTTTCATTTCCAGGCATTGTAGATTTGTATTAGACATATTGTCTATATACCAACCTTGACAGAACATTAAAGGTTTTGTGCAGTCATCTATTGGGTTTTTTCACGTGTACATGCGAGCAGAGTTGGGTGGTGGCACACTTGGCTGAGTCAGATGGTTGTAGAAGTGTGCAATGTAGACTTCTAAATGTTACATCAGCCACCCGAGCCTATTTTAGTTCTGTCAGGCTAATTGCGTATAAATAGCACACAAAGCGTATGTGCAGAGGCATATAAATCCTTCTCTAGTCTGACGGGAAAATGCAGCTCCTGATGAAGAAGGCTTTAACGGATGCTGAAGGTGTTGTGTGTGTACTGGCAGATAATGTTTGTGCCTGCACAGTTAACGTGTCAGTGCATATGTAGTTTTTACACTGCTGCGTGTAAAATTTATGTACATAAAAGTTTGCATACATAGTGTATAAACTTTTGATGTTAGCAGCTATTGTTGTATAAACTGGTAGTCAAAGTGAATAAATACAATGGCTAACCATCAGTTGAAACTTAATTTAAAAATATTGAAAATAATGAAAAATTAAGGTTTCCAGGTAATAAATTACCCATAACTCAATTTTGAAAACTTCTTTTTAAAATGTTTCAAGTGGAAGCAAACAGTAAATACAATGGATGATAAACATATTGTGGGACAAGCTTATTTGGTTATTTTAAAATTTAATTGGTCCAGTGTGAGTTTAATGGTTGGTGTTGGGTCATTGGATGAGTTCAGCGGAAGCCCTTGAACATTTTTGTTTGAAAACCTAAACTTTTGCAGAACACAGAAATAGCAAACTGCAATCTCCTTAAAAGCTAATTAATTTATACTGCACTTTCTCACTTCTTCCTGCTGGCAAAGCAGTTATCCAGCCAGTCTAATATTTCGGGTGGATTTTTCAGGACATGTAAGAATTGGTCAGCCTGTTGTGGAATCTTGCAGCTCCTTTGAGCATTCTCTCTGTTTTTTTAATTAAGAGCTTCATGTACTTCATCCAGGATACTTCAGAGCTCTTACTAAACAATGTAATAGCAAACTAAAGGATAATAGCCTTAAATTTATTCAGGCACAGAAAAACAATCTTTTTTGCCTGGTAGAACAAGGCAAACATGGTTCCATGAAAGAGATAAGTGAGGTTGCTTTGTATCAGTTATAACTTTGGCAGACTACCAAATGTTAATTTGCTTTTAGCTAGTTGAGATTAAATGTAATTCCTTCCCTGAGCTGCCTTAAAGTAAGCAAGCATGAAAGCATTTTCAAAGTAATCTGGGAGGAATTGACATTTAAGGGAGTTAGCATTACATCTGCACTTTAAGGATATTAATTTCATAGATAAATTAACTGCATCATTTTGTCTTTATCTTACATTTTGAAAGGACTCCACCAGCCAGAGAAATGGCAGCCCAGGGTCAGCTGAAACTGCTCTTATCCCAGCCGTACTGTAATTTCAACTTACTTTTGGAAACGTTGCTGCATCATGATTGTCTCTTAGTGAAAATTTTACTGAGAAGTTCAAGTAAGTATTGGTACTGTCAATCCTTATAAGAATATTAGTGAGAAACCCAAATTCATTTTTAAATACTCAAATATTGAAGGAAGGCTGTCAGCCATTTTTGAGGGCTATCAGTAGCCATTCAGTTACTAGTAGGACATTCTTGAATGGGTAAAAAGAAAGAAAAATTACCGCTTTTTTAATGAGAATATTTTGCAGTCCATCTGAATATTCATGGTTTCAAAGCAGACTACAATTTGATAAAATAGCCTGCTATTGTAAATGCAGGGTCAAAATGAATTTGAACTTAACAGAGCTTTGATACCACAACTGCTTTGCATGGATTTTTTAAAGTGTGGATTAGTACCCTAAAAGATCACTTTCAAAATTATGTTTCAACAGTGAAAAGATTCTTAGAGGTTTTATTTAAGTTATTTTGTTTGTCACTGTAGGCATTCTAGAAGTACATTTATATGCTTCCTCATGTCAATACTCTCATTAATGCTGTTACGAAAGTAGAACAAATAAAAGAATGGTTCTACAAGGTTTTATTCCGCAACAAACTTTATCACATCTTTCCTTTTAATAGCTTTTGGATCAAATGATCAGATTGTTGAAAAGCTAGTAGTATAATCACCTGTTTGACATAATTTTGCAGTAGTCATGAATAAAAGTCTCAGTTTCTATCTTTCTTTAGCAAAAGAATTCTCTCTACTTAGCAAAAAAAAATCTATTAGGTCCACACAGCATTAGATACAACATAATTTAGTCCTGTCATTTTGAAGTGGTCTAACATTTGTCAGGGGTACAACATTGCTTCCACTTCTGTCATGCATCTTACTGAGAGCTGCAGTGCATCCACTTGCCTATTCAAATACCTGCCATCTTTTACAAAGCCTGACAAATGTTTGATGAGGATCATATTCTTACCCTGGTGTTATCCGGTATTGAATTTTACTAGCTGCTTAAATTATCACAGGTATTAAGTGACAGAACGTATTAATCTATTGACTGACCAACCTCTTGAGCTTCAGGGAAATATATGCTACTTTGAATTAGAAAATGTGCTGTTTACACAGGCTTTATTAATGTAATTGCAATATTTATATGAATATTGGTATGAAAATTTCAGTTTAGATAAAGATCCATATCTTCTAAATTAATTTCAAAAAGGTTAATTATTTAATGATAAAATATTTGTATTCTTTATTCCTTCTCCTATAGAGCAGCTTTCCGATGCTATATAAGCTTTTTTTTTTTTTAATCATACAAGCTGTTATGTATTAGTACAGGGAAAGTTGGACTAATAAGCTATACGTTAGTACTAGCAATGACAGTTTTCGACTTTTCTGTTCAGTAGGATAAAAGGTTTACAGAATTATGTACTCATCAACAGTAAAACTTTGCAAGATGTAATATTATGCATGAAAACAGATTAAAAGCTAAGTATACCGTAGGTTTTCAGTGATTTGCCCTAGCAATAACAAAACTCTCTGGTATTTAGCTAGATGATAAGAATTTTTTTAATAGGAAAAGCCTTCTAATATTTTACTTTATTTTACACTCAGTATCCCTTTTTCCCTTTAAAATCCAGATCAGAAGGCAAGAATTCTGTATGAAGAGGTGGTTGTATGTAGAAGTTTTTGGGTAATGATAACATTTTTTTGTATTGTAGCGGTACTTTGGGATGCTTACAGCAGGCATGACACAAACGTTTAATTTAATTGTACTCCCGTTGTTATCATTATGGTGGTACCATCTGAGGGTCAGAAGTAATGGATATTCCACGTCATAGTAGGGAGTACTGTTAGGATTGGCAAAGGTCTCTCAGGAGAAAGAGTATCTGGGGGGAATGCATGTATGCATGGTTCAGTGTTGCTAAATAGTCTAAGGGTATCATATTTGTTGAAGATCTTGAAACTCCATGTATGCAACTATAAGCTATCTGGAAGGGAAGTGCCATGATTTGGACTTTTTTCATTTTTTTTGTGCGATGCAATATATGAAATGTACATTAGAAGTAAAATGCTCTTCAAATATTACATCATCACATCAAAAATACTAAAGGCAATAAATCAGGATACCCCAAACTGAACCACTTATTTGTCTCCAGCGAGTTTGGCCGCTGGGTAAAAGGCACCTTTGAAAAAAATAACTGAAAAATTGGATTTCCATATTGGACTTCTGTAACTTAAACTACAAGTCTAAATAACCAAGAGGTTTTGAATTACAGTTAATTACAGTGTAATATAATCCCAGAGTTGTTTTCTGTAGGTCCAATATTCAGAAAATTTCTTCTAAGACGTGTTCTTGAGTGAGCGAAGGGTCTAGAACCTTTGCTGTGTCTTTGCAGAGCAAAATAAGGAAGGTAGCTTGTTAATTTTCTGACAAAATGAACTGTTTTGCAGTTTTCTTGGTGGAATTTTTTTATCAGAATTACTTTATCACCCATGGATATGAAATATAAATGGATTATTTTGACAAGCAACGAATAATAGAGGAATAAAGAAAGTGGTGCTTGCATAATATGAGTTACTGAATACAGCACATGCTGATGTGAAAATGGGAAGGTGAAAGTAAACTCCGAGAATTTTTGCTAGACTTGCTCTAAATGCACAGCATGCGGGCAGAACAGTCTGTGACTTCTCCTTTGAGAGTCTTTCTTTCCAGGAACTGGGAGTTATTCTTTGCATAATAAAGCAAAAAGCAGTAGCTTTATTGAATTAAACACCCAACACAGGATTAATATCGAAGGAGATCTCGTTAGTCAACAGACACCTCTCCACTTACCAAGAGCAGATAAGAAAGAGGTCACTGTGAAATTGTCAACAAGTCACATCTGAGGCCTTTAGTCAGTCCTTGGATCTCATATGTGCTTTCGTTTAAGAAGAAGAGGTGGTAGTACCAAGTTAATGATGTACAATAGAAAAAGCAATATATTCCTTTTAAAAAAAAATCTTATTTATTACAGTGAATATGTGAAACTTTACTTGTTACAGAGATTTTATTTCATTTTCTGCACGCAACTTTTAAGTGAATACTGGCATGTGGACATAAGCTGGAAGAAAACTGCTTTCACAGCAGGCTAAGGTCATTGGCAGTGTCACCTGATGTTTTTGGCTCGCACAATGCGTATTTGAGAGGCTAATGGAAGAGGGTATTGTGTAGGCTGTACAGGTGAACCTAGATGATATCCTGGTCCCTGCTAAAACTCTGAAAAAAGAGCCAATTGTAACATTTGCAAGTATTCTGTGATCAGGTTAAGGCTGCAAATCTGAAATTGGACCCAAAGAAATGTGAGCTGCTTCAGAAAGAGAGGATTTACCTTGCACACATAAGCAGGGTGGGGAAGGGAAGATTTCCACTGGGAAAATCAAACTCTGTGGTGCAGTATCAGCCAGCTCCCTAGACACTAATAGATATGAAAAGTTTTCTTAGACTGTGCTTTTATACATTAATTTCTGTCAAGAGAATTTGTGGAATGGAAAGATATATTTTTTTTCCCACTCTAATTATTTGCCTGTTGTGAAGCAGCTCTTTAACTACCACAATAGGTGTCATTTTAAGGTAAATTTTAAGCTAATGAATTTTTTATTAGATTTGATTAAATTAATGACATTTTAGGCATTTATGGGTAAATAGCATGGATTTTTTGTAAGTTACCTTACAAGAACAGTAAAAGGTGGTAACTACCAACTGACCTCACTTAGGAATCAGACCGAACTTTTAGTGACAGTAATGAGTTATTACAAAAGAAAATGTGCATTCCTTAACTAAGTTGCCATCTCCATTAAGATCCTGACTACATCTGTATAACAATTTTAAACTTGTATTTCAAGTACTTGAACATGATTATTTTTGTACTTCCTTGTAATAACTCCTTGGATTTAATAGCCCTGAGACACAGGGCTACCAGACAACTGGAAGAACTGCAGCTGTGCTAGTCCCATGGTTCAGCCACACATAATTTTGTGGAAATGTAGTCTTGCAGGCTTTTTGACGAAACTTGGGGGTTAATCTGCAACACTGCCCTCCTTAGGAAAGCATAACTAAGAGGCTGTCTCATAGAGGAGTTGATGCACTTGTGCAGATAGCTCCCTCCTCCAGACATTTGTGGTTCATCTGAGATGAGGCTTCTGAGTACAGACTCCAGAAGACCTGTAAGTTTTCTTGGCTTCGTCATGATAGCAAACTGTTTCATGGTAGTCTAACATCAAAAGATTAGAAAATTATTTTCAAAGTGGCATCTCCTCAAAATATCTATCTTGGATATTGGATACTGTACCTGCAGAACCAATGTGTTAAAATGGTAGACATGTTTACTGGCGTGAAGTACTTCTAGGTGGAGGATCAATACAAAAGGGACCTTAATCAGACATCCTGTTGGTTTTGATGACCTTCCAGTGATAAGCTAAAGAAAACAGTAAACAGATTTTATGAAGTTTCTGGAATATTGAATAGGAATTTCCTGATGGTCTGTAATAGAGCCCTTCTGAGAATCACATACCTTCACTTGACAAAGTGTAAGATAATCATAGAATTGTAGAATCATGACAGTTGGAAAAGACCTCTAAGATCAAGTCCAACTGTCGCTGGGTATACTGTAATACATCTCGGTCACTGTAATATATTTGTGATAGTCTCTGTGACTATGTTATTTGGATTGCTTTTCAAAGACCTAGTTATTTCTGGTAGGAACTTCTTGCTATGGTAGGGCTCTGGACTGAATAAATTTTAAGAAGATAACTTGTTCAGTATTGATCTCAAGACATGAAGTAATATAAGGGAGGTAAGGTGGCCAAAAGGCTAAATTCAGTATTGCCTCATCAAATTTTGTCTGCTACAATGCCGCGATTTCTGCATGCTGTCCCATAAAATCTGTGGTGGAGGAATTCTGATAGTAATGGTTTTTCCATTTGAGGTAAGATAGATTTCACAGAAACTGTTAACCCAGAGATTCATTGATGGAAACTTCTTCTCAGATAGTTGAAAATAAAATGATTAGGGAGAGAAAGTTCTAAAGGGAGTTAAATGAGGGCAAAATACTGTGGTATTGGTGACATATAAATAGATAGGCACAGAAGAAGTTTTGCTGATATTTTGTTAATCTTTTGGCAGATGACAGAAAGTTTCTTAAAGTCTTTTTGTCTTGTGTTGAGCTTTTTAGTTATTACAAATCTAGGATTCATTGGATTCATGGGTAGAAGCTAATACAGGGAATACTATTATTTGGGTTTTACTAAATTGGAATAGGTAGGGTTAAGATCTACATTTCATTCAGGATAGAAGTAATATGATCTAAAACTTCTTTTTGGAATTAAAAACTAAAATATTAGACTTTCTGCCAAAATGAAGTAATATTCAAAGTTACAGTAGATTCTAGCTGTCAAGGCTGACGGGAGAATGATTGCATTGGAGAGGAGCAACTCAATGAGAGACAAGGAAAGGGATCTACCAGAACAGATACAGAAAAAGAATAGGAAAAAAGCTAGTGGCAGAAGAAGCACCAAGAATATAGAGCAAGGAAGAAAGTAGTGCAGAGTGCCTGCTGAAAGATTTAGTTCAGTAAACAAATAAAGTATATTCTTTTTGCATCCTTTATATATTCTAATCAGCTGCTGTGATTTAAACTATAAAGAAAGCTGAAGTTCTGTGCTCTTGGCAAATGAAAGAACGGTATCAAAAATAACTTGCTCCATCTTCGGTTTCTCTTCCTAAATGAAAAAGCCTGTAGAAATTTGAATTTTGAGTACGTGTTTTGGTCAAAAAAGACAGCATAACTGCTTATACCTTGTCTCTTGTAAGGATTCACAAGGGAAGAATTCTAGAGTCAATAACAGAAGATTTTCTAAATTCAGTAAGATTCATTTATTTCCTAAACCAGTAGCAGATTAAGAGCTAGATGAGAGAGTGTCAGCAAGTTACTGGGAGGTATTTCTATCAGTAGGAAAAAAATATGGATAAATTACATTTGTAAGTCTGGCTCTTTGAAGATGTTTTTGAAATACATGGTACTATCTCAAAAGGTTAGGTGCATTATTTTGTCATAAGAAGAATGATTCATTGTGAGTGGTTAAGGCATAGCTGTTATTCACCAGATACGTTATTTTCTTATAAAGAGACTTATTAATAACATTAATAGTTTGTTGGGTTTTTTGGGGTTTTTTTGCATCCTCAGTGCATGTGGAACATTGTGCTATATGGAGATAAAAAATAGCAGATTTTCTTTAACAGGTACCTAAGAAAGGTGTATAGCTGTATTGAGTATGGATGTAAGTCCTGCTGAAATGAAAAAGCAGCATCTCCTTTGAGCTACCTGTAGGAGCTTTAGATTCCCTTAACGGATTAGCTTTTGATAGACAAATGCAGTGAGTGGAAAAAAGAGGGAAGCATCAGTGGGCAATAAGTATGATGCCTATCGTATAAATACTGTTCTTAGGTGATGATTAGCAAGAAGGCTGCCTTAGAGTTCAGACTAAGATGAATATTTAATGTTATGACAGGTGAGCTAATAAACGTTAAAGAAAAATTCTAAGGCAAGAGAAATCTACTTATCTTTCTGTAGACTCCTAATTCATAATATTTAACCAGCTATACCAATCAAGTAGCTAAACCTTTCAACCAGCTGACATTACCCATGCCAGTCAGAAAACTGAAGGATGTTGCATTTCAACTTGAGCTTTGGAGGGTCAGATATTCTTACAGTAAAGATGAGATTTACTTCAGGGTAAAATAAGAAAAAGCTGATGAAAGCATACATATCTTGTTATGCTTAGCCTCAGGATGGTTCCCCAGTGTATTCCTGAAGATCTTTGCTTAAAAGTGCAAGATTTATTTTATACATGACTTAGAAGAAGATACATGTATAACCCCCTACAGAATTGTTTTATACTTCTTTCCATTTATCTAAATTTATTGCTAGCACTAAGTTGATTAGAAAGGTTATTAATAAGTTGTGAGTCAAACTTTCCATGTCGCATCACCATAAAGTAAATTTAGGCTTAATTTCAAGTAATAAGATCCCTAAAACAAAGCAGTTTTCTATCATGTTGTGCCAAGACAGTTTACATAGTATTTAAAATCTCAGAACACTCTCCTCCCTACAATTTGGTTAAATTACTTTTAAAAGAAAATACTTACATAATCAAAGTTCAATTCATATTTTCATCTCACAATTTGAATACCTCTGGGTTTTCCTTTTTGAACTGCTTTTTCTGCTTTCTTTGTTCTTTCTTTGTCATACCCACATTAGACAACATGTAGCTGGTTTGAGTGAATTAGTGAAATGCATTTGATTCTTCACTCAGAAATATCTGGCGTTGGAAGGTGTCTCAGCAAAATATGCCAGCTCACTCAACTCACAGGAAAAAAAAAAGCTGACTAAAAGAAATTCTTATTGCTGATCTGTCTCCTGCCTTGGGGGAAAAAAAACTCACAGCTTGTTGGTTATGAAGTCGCTGGTCTCCTTTTTCAGCTTTCTGTGTCCTGTGGGCTGTGGCTTACAGTAACGTGTGAATTAGATGGTAGGAATTCAGAGGAAAGTAAAATGTGATTTCTTAAAAAATTTTACAACATTCTCTAGTCATTCAGAGCTGGATAGAGATCAGTAATTACTTCAAAGGCTAGTTGAACCACTAGAAAGACACAGCCTAGAAATTTAGGCTCTCCCATGTTCTGCACAGCTTGTTAAAGATATGGACAGCCAAACTGTCATGAAACGAAGACAATTTTATCTAAATCAGTTTTACAGAAACTTTCAGTTTTGCAAACTAGAAATTTGCATTACACGTGTTTAATTGGTTGTGGCTCTGGTCTTTTGTTATGATTGTTAACATCAAAAGCATATTCCAGAAATATGTGGGAAGTTGAGGTCTTTAACATCAGCAGAAGTCAAAGCCATTGAGTTGCATTGGTTCAAAGAGGTTTAAACATATCATTATCCTTCAGCTGTCAGAATGCTTTATAATGATTATGAAAAATATTTAGAAATACATATTATGAAATCTATGAAAACCAATAGTTATCTTTGAAAACATAGATATTTGTATCTTAGCAGGGCTGAGATTTTGTTTTGAGGATCTGATTTCTTCCCAGTTTAACCTTAAACTGAAAAACAAAGCCAACTCATTTTTGGAAATACGCAGCTTCTACTTTATAAAACTAAATAGAGTTCTGTTATTTCACATGACTAGTATATTGTTTAGAGGAGTTAAGGAGTAATAATTTTTGGACTGATTCTACAGGAGTAGTACAATTTAGATTAATATTTAGTAAATAACACAATTCCAATTATATACTGAGTGCATTTTGAATTAAATAAACAAATTCTATAGTTTGTAATCACGTTTGAGTCTTTTTTTTTTAATGGCTACATATAATTCAGGAAGACAGTCAAATGTCATTATGCAGAGGAAGATCAGATTTCAATATCTGTAAGTATTATTAGTGTTTGAAATATTATTCTGGTACAGTTTGCAGTTTGTTTTGATTAATGCTATCTATTACTGTGAACTTGAATTACTTGGGAAATTATTGTAACCATGTTTTTGTTTATTTTGAAGGAAATGAAGTATTGAATCATGATGAACGAAGTTCTCTCTTAGAACACACAGATAACAAACAGCCTACTCTGATTGAAACAATCTTTACGATACTGTCTTACTGCACTTTATCACCCAAATCTCTTGCCGTTGCTTTTGAGACCTACATGGAAAAAGAGCAGTTGTGGAATTGCTTATACAATATGACAGGTATTTAATTTATTAATAAGTACTTAAAATCTGATGTTAAACCTTGTCACTTCTCGGACATGTAGTGCATATTACTTTTTGCTTTAATAAATCAGATGAAATGATGGTAGTTTACTTCAAAATTATAGTTTAATTGAAATGTTTTGAGCAATCCAGTTCACCATAGGAGTGGTGAGGATTTTGAAGACAGCAGAGGTGGCCAACCAGGATTCTGACTTCCTTACACATCTATCTTACCAGCAGACTGGCAACAGATAATTTCTTTACCTCTCTACCAATACCGGTTCCTTGTCTCTGTGCATTTAATAGCTCCAGACATTCCCCACAATTTAAAAGTAAGAAACAATTAAAGGAGAATGGAAAAAGAAAAGGAAAGACTCCTCTTGAGGGATACATAGTCTGATAGGCATATAGGCTCTGCTGTCAACAGGCAGACAGGCTCCTAATTTTCCATGGAGAGGGACAGCCACGATTATAGCAACTAATGCTGCCCCCAAGTAAAAGCAGTATTCAGCCAGAAAAGTGAGGTTTAGGAGGGTCATCTTGCAAGTGATGGCTAAAATGCAGGAAAGTTCAAAAGAAAAGTAAGGAAGAAAAGAGGAGAACATAAGAGGGGAAATAGAATTCTGAAAATCAGAAAATAGAAAACAATGATAGTAAAAGCATTCAGGTTGTTCCTCAGAGAAGAAAGGGATTGCAAAAGTAGAAGTCTAAAGTGTGAGAGGAGGAAAAATACAGAAACATTGCATGGGAGCCTCCAGAAATGCCATGCTAAGAAGAATAAAACTTAGATCGGTTAAAAGTACAGACAAGGAAAAGTATGAGCAAAGGACCTAACATGTCAGAAGACATCTCTGATACATCCTGCAGCACTCTGCCTAGCAACTGCTGCGCCGCTGCAATGGAGAAACTGCAATTCTCTGTGGTATTAAGAATGTGGAGAAGATTGATACTTCTTGTAATGTCAATAACTGTATTTAGTTTGGCCTATTTTCAACATGCAGTCTCTGATAACATGCTAGGTCTCTGTTGATGACTATTATTTGTATGCATTTTTGTTTCCAAAATATGTTTTTTCCTTTGCTGTTTTCTAGTATAATGGTTTGGGTATCTAGTAAATGTAACTTCATTAGGAAGCAGAAAAAACTAGGTATCTCTATTTGCCTCGCTGATGTCTAGCAAGTAAGTAAAACTACTCCACGTAAAAGATAAGACATCAGTCAGCTTAAATTAAATTTTTCAAAATATATTGATGGAGAAGTGAGGATGAAGGAAATAAATTCAGATGGTACAAGATCCTACATTGTTTTGCTTTATACTCTTTCTTTAACTTGTAACAGACGGATATGTCTAAGTTTTTATGAATCATAACATTTTTACTTTTCATAAGAATTCTGAAATACTTCTTTCTGAAACAGATTTACATAAATTACTACACTTACTGAATATTTAATAATTCTTCCTTCTGAAGTTTCCAGTTGTGGTGAGTTGGAGCCAGAGGTTATCAGATGCTTGAAGCTGACTTTGATTAATTCAGTCAAGGGTATAGTGAAGCAGATAATTTCTTTGATGCATTCATGGGAGGCAACAGAAAACTATGGAACATACCAGCACAAGCAAATAGTTCCTGAAAGTTTACTGAAAACGGTTCCAAAGGAATGGAATTACACTCCTCGGGAAATGAAGAGAAAAGAATCTGGGAAGTGTGGGTGACGTTTATACTGTTTTGTAAATTTGTCATAAAAGCTTGTTACCTCTTTAATGAATACATGTCAAAATTAAACCGTTAGAGTTCGTGAGCGTTGCACTTTTGCAATGAACAAAACAATTTCCAAACATCCTGTGTTTTTTTTTTTAAATACCTAGCATTAAAATTCAGTTAGTCTTTCTTGAGGCTTACACCATGTATACACTAACAAGCTTTTAAAAATAATCAGTATTGTAGTACTGATAATAATAGTGTTGAAAATGTTTTTAGCGTCTGGCAGTAGCAAGGTGGCATTCAAGGCAGAGTGAAGTACTATGCCTGTGCTCTTGTCGTAATGGCTGCAACCAGTTCTTCTCTTAGTTATCATTTTTTCAGTCAGAACTGTTTAAATTTTGATACACAATTTTGACTGAAATGATAACAATTTGTTCATCCCAACTTTACAACACAGCAATTTATATTTTAATAGTACTGAAACTGTTATGGAATATCCTCCTGCTTGGTTGTTGAAATAGCTACTGAAGAAAGAGAAATATTACGTGTAATAAGCGATGTTTTCAAAGGGATTGGGTGTAAAGTTCATGTCCAGTGTGTACTTTCATGGCCTGCTGAGCCAAAAGCCCCCTTTTTTTCAAAAGGCTAACTTTTGGAAACAGTTCATCATAAATTTATTGCCACTAAAATACTCCTGGATTATTTTCCGTACTGTAGTATCACTGTAGTATATTCTGGTATGAATTTTTGAATATGTAAGTTGTGGGCAAGCCAGGGCATCAATCCATTGTTTCTTTTCATCTATCTTCTCTTCAGCATCTTGAGGCACATTTATGCAGCAGTGTGCTCACTGGGCTCTCACTACAATCTCACTTTAATCTAGACCCTGTATGGCCATTTCAGGCGATCACTAAGCCTGATCTGATATGCTAGCTGAGAGGTAAGGCTCAGACATAGTGAGAAATTAAATTAGCTATGTGGCACCTAGAACAGGTCTGAGTTTTGTTTTGTTTTTTTTTTTTTTTTTTAAAAAGAAGAATGAGTTGAAAATACAAGTGCAATGAGTCAGGGGATTTCTCGGTTTTGTTGTTTGTTTGTTTTTTTTTAATCTTGACTTCATATTATGGTTCACCTTTTGGTGTATTTTTTCGTTTTAGATATGTCTTGGTTTTTGAGCAGCATATTTTCTGTGCTTACTTCTATAGCTACTGTTAATGTCTGGAATGTTTAAAATGCAGTGCAGTATAGTGTGCATGCTTACATGAAAGTTGATAAACTGAAGTTTTGTAGATTTGAACACAGAAAGGGATTGATAGGAAACTAAAGATTATTAATTTATGTAGTATCCTGAGATACTTAGTTCAATGCTCCACTCATGAAGTTGAAAAAAACTACACTAAAAATTTGAAGAGCACCTGAGTGTTGTCTTTTTCATTTATTCTTAATAACTCTGCACAGCAGGACTAATTGTTAAGAGAGTCATGGTCTGATTTCTAAATTTTCTGGCTTCTCTGTTTTTAATTCATGTTATTGTTTAGATTTTGTAGGATTTCTGTGGAGGAAGCACAATAGAAGTCAAGCTACAGTGTTGAGTACTTAAGCTTTTTACCCATTTTCAGTACAAAAGAAAGTTAGAAATTATCATACAACATTCAGAAGCATGCTGTGATAGAACTACAATGTTAATGTTAATCATATCTTCTTTTCTTTCTTTTTTAAGGCTTCACGAGGCTTGCAGCTCAGGCAGTATCTATTGTAATCAGCAAGTTACCTACAGTGATTGCATGTTTGCCTCCCCCAATTAAGTACTTCTTTTTTCTGGCGGAGAGAAAAATGTCAAGAAACTTTGCTGAATTGAAGAAAGCCGGTCTGCTTGTCTGGAACTTGATTGTAATTATATGTCGGATATTTGAGGATGGAAATACTGCAGAACTTTTAACAGGTGCAACACTTGACAGGTGGAGCAAAGAAAAACTCAGTTTAGTTCGTGTGTGCTTAGAAAGTATTATGGGAAAACAGAAAAGTGGTCCCAAGCAGGTGACCCAGAAGGTTATACAAAGCATTGAACAGCAAAGACCAAACTGGATTGAAAGCCAGTTGCTGAAGGCAAGAAAATTGAGCACAAACTGGTAAGAACATAGTATTTTTTAAATGCTATTGTTTGTTCTTTATTTTACTGGATTATTGGCATAGTTATGGCTATTGTTAAATTAAAAAAAAAAAAAAGATGAACAATGATCGTATATAAAATGGATTAGTCATTAAAAGTGATGGCTTTATAGCATGTTTTTGCAACTTAATTGCACTATTAAAACATAAAACATGGTTGTTTTGTTGGAACAGTGTCTTCATACTACTTGGAAATTTCGTATTTGTGGGCAATTTAGTTGGTGTATCTTTCAGAGTGTGAACAGGTACACTGACTAGGAGACAACACAATATATTTATAAATTAATTTTGTTATGGTGATTAAATTAAGAGGGACTATGAAAAGCTTTCAGTGTTATCTGTGATTAAAAAGTAAGCACATTTAATTTTAAAACATAACAAACCCTGAGGGCAAGTAGGATATATCAAAACACAACGAGGAGAGTACCCTGCTGTGCCTTTCTGAGGAAATAGCAACCTTCCCTGCAGATTTGACATTAAGGTCTGAGTATCTTAAATCTTTATAATGATTTTTCAAGGAGTTTAACATGTCAATGTCTTCCTAGTCCAGTCTGGTTTAATGTTGAAGTCGTGTACCGTTCTGTAAAAATACAGTTCATCAGCTTTCCAATATTAGATTTATTGGAGTTACGTGACTTACTGAATTACATTGTTGGCTACTAAAAGTAAGACTGCTTTTTAATGAATATTCTTCAAGGTTGCAGTCATTGCTATCCTGACAGTAACTGTCCATGTAAACAAAGGATATTGTAATTGTAGGTCGGAATCACCGATATTGGTGAACAGACTTTCACGCAGTGCTTTAAGGGATGGTATCCTTTTTCTATAAGTAGTCAGTTAATGTGAGTAGCACGAAGCATGTGTAGTGTCACACAAATGCTCGTTGACGTTGACCTTTGTAATCTTTATTTTTCCATTTAATACTCCATTTTCCATTTCCATTTAGTACTAATTTACAGGCTCTAATCCAGTGATTAAAAGATTGAAGCCAGATGCCAGTGACTGAAAGAGTTATAGAATAAAAAACCCATAATGATAATGTGCAAATTGATACTTAACAGAATGGTTCCATAATACAATCTCTAATGTGGCTGGGAGAATAGGTATTTCTTAAATAACACAAATGCAGGGTCAGACAATACTGTGGGTAACCTGTAAAAACTAAAAGTTTAGTATTTGCAGTTCTTCTGAAGCTGAGAATTTTAAACTAATATACTACTCGATTTTCTAGCATACTGCAAAAATGCTGTGTGATCCTTCAGGTCTCGGGCTGTGAGAAATGAATGTGGGAAAATGTTTTCTGTGTGTGTACAGTGTCAACCAAAGTGAGAACTAGTTGGTGACTAGGGCTCTTGACTTCAGGCTTAAGAAACTGAGGAATGCGTTATCTGCCCTCCAAGTGAGCAGCTATGTGATGCAGTTATGAAAATAAGTCCCCTGGCTTCAGTGGGACTTCTGCAACAGAAGTTCGTGTGTGCTTAGAAAGTATTATGGGATGGAAAAAATGTTATTTTTTCATTTTATATTCAAATATCAATAGTCAATTTTTGGGAACAAAAAATCTAGTTAGTAAATAGCCGAGATATGCAATGTAGAGATAAAATATAATTATAAATGCAAATTATAAAACTAATATAAAGGTGACATTCATGTATCAGTTACACTAAGTAATGGTCACATAATCACTAAGCTAAAAGCAAATCTTTAAAGAGGAGTCTTGTGATGTTTACATGATTTGCTTGAAATAGGTTGTATATGAAAATCTAAGTTAGTGTAGTATTGTGTTCTGTATAACCTTATCATAATGAAAGGATTTTGTGGGTACATGTATGCACATGTATTTATATATATATATAGAGAGAGAGATTTAGAAATGTGTGTAGACTTTCAATAGATACAGTGTGTGGAAAAAAATAAAAACCATAAAACCCAAAAAATTATTTGGGATACACCTACACAGTTGTGGAAACATCTTTGAAGTACAGCAGATTTTTATAAGTTAAAGTCTTGCTAGATTTTGTGTTATGTGATTGTTATCAGCACTGCTAGCTACATAAAAAGTGTGAATATTGTATAAGTTCTTCCGCTGTGGCATATAAATTTAACTTACTTTTCACAAAAATGTAAAAAAAAAAATCTTCAGTGAAAGGTTCAGAAAGTGGCAGTTGTATGCATCGCCTGTCTCGTGTACTGCCCGAAAACATTACTATTCATTAAAATAACCTTCACTTTATAGCAGCACCAGCACTGTAAACAGTCACATTAGATTCTGAACAACACGCGTCCGAGAAGAAAAGAAATGTCTGTCTTTGCAAAGTAATTTGTCGAGTTGAAGATTATTGTTTTTCATCATGGTGACCCTGACTTGGCTGGCTGGGTGCATATACAGATGAAGATGAATGCAGTTATTCCTCGGCTGAGGTCTGCCTCTTTCAGGGCACATTCTTCCTAATGACATGATTGATAGGCAGTCCCAAATCCAGAGAGGAACTCATTAATCATGGCACTGACTGAATCCAATCATCTGCTTCACCTGCACGGTGACGGACAGGAAAGGATACAATTTGGGCACTGACACCGACACACTCCTTTGACAGAGGTCCTCAACTTTTTCAATGTCAGCCACTGGGAAGTTTGACAAGAAATTCAGGTTGCATCTGTATGTGGCGTCGAAAGATCAGCCTTAAGTGTGCTTTAATTTTAAAGATCGATTTCTTTGAAGCTTTTCTGTAAATTACACCATAATAACAGAGTATCGCTTACTTCCATTCAGCAAAGAACAAAATTATAGTTTATATTTTGGAACTATTTGCTCTGTAGGACATTCTGAAGCTGCATGTGGAAGCAATATCGGCTTTAATGTCCAGCAGCTGTGCAGCATTTCAGTGAGCCTGCAGGTCAAACAGCAACTTTCAGCAGAAACGACTTTGTAATCATGGCACGCTTTCAACAGCAAGCTGAGAGCTGACTCTACCAAAGTATTTTGGGTTTGGTTTTTTTTTTTTAATTCTAGAAAAAAAAAAAAAGAGAATATTGATTTTTAAAAAAATTCAAAATACTTCTTTGGTAGATTTTAAATTAATCCCATAATAAATGTAGAAGGGATATCATATTCTGTTGGTCCTTCAAGTTCTTGACACACCTGTGTCAAGGGGCCAACATTTATTTGTACTGGTGCTCCAATATTTGAAGAAAATAATTAGTTTCAGTACTTTTTTTTTCTTAACACTTTATCAGTGTACAATACTGAGCCAGGAGAGCTGGTAACTTATGTTTGTATTCAAAGTGAGCAGTGTAAGAGTGATCAGAGTATTGAATGCACATTTTTTCTAGTCATTTGAACCTGGAACCTTTGGAATTTCGGTAGCAGGTTCACACAAATACCTTTAAGAAGAAAACCAAGGAAGAGTACAGGGCGAAAAGTGCAACAAGTGGCAAATAGGTACCTTTGAAAAGGTTACCACCGTGCCAGTGGGAAGAAAAAGACTTCATTTTAAAACTTCTAACCTATACTTAGAGTAATGGCTACCTTTCTGACACGTTAATTAGGCTTTAATATGTGCAGTGACAGGCAAAGAAAAATGTACAAAAGATCAAATGCAAATGCCATTTCTATCAGTGAAGATACTTCTCTAGTGGAAAAGAAAATAAAAAAATATTTGCTCCTTGCATGTCCTTCGAGTAAAGAATGTTTTATGTTTTCATTTTTGGGATTAAAATAATTAAAATTTGCATAATTTAAAAAAGTTATTTAGCATTTATTGTGGATTCGTATAAAGGTATCAGATATATATATACACAGCAGCATTATTTTTGTGCAAGCCGAATTGCAACTTTTTTTTAACATGTATTTTTAGCTGTCTTTGTATTAATATTTTTACTTTTAGAAAAATTAACTTAAAAATATCTGTATCTTTTCTATATTCAAGCGCTTCAGTCACAGTAGAAGGCGCAACGTTAGAGGAAGGAGGTATTGCTCTTGGATTCACTGAGCAGAAAATAAACATGATGGTCCTGGATATCTGCCACAAACCAGGTGGCAGCGAGTACCTGAGGCAAATTTATCACATCATCCAGCTCAATGAGGTAGGGAAACGGCCTTTTTACCGAGCAATTAGGTGTGTACTGGCCTGAGGCAGCGTCTGCTGGCAGCTAAGGGTTAGTCAAGGAGGTGATAATACTCCTTAAAGTCAATATGAAATCCTATATTGTATTGTAATAGAATCCATTCAGTTTAGGCTTTTTCTGCATTTGTACAGAAAAAAATTACTTTATGGGAAACAGTGTAGATTTTATTTATGTACTTAACCAGGAGTATGGCTCATAAACTTCCTTCAGATTCGTGCTGTAGACCATAGATACATTTTAGGAGTTTGAACACAGTTAAAAAAAAAAAAGAAAAAGCAAATCAGCGAGGCTATTGAAAAATTGACTGTTGCAGGAAGTAAAATTAAATGCGGTAAATAAATTCTCCTAATTTAAAAAAACAAACAAACAAACCCTGCGGCTGTACTGCATCCAGATGAAAACCTTACTTAATCTAGATAACTCTGTTCAGTTAAAGTGCTTTCAAAATTGCAGTAAACAAATTCAGATTTGTTTGCTGCATATGGAATTCGGGCAATGTGAAAGAATTATCTCATTATTTCTAAGGCTGTATAAATTGCTCCAACTTACCAAAAGCATTCTGGTTTTATACACTGAAATAAACACAGGTTTGCTTAAATTATATGATAACACAGATCTACACAGCTTAATTCTGTTCTGTTTATTATCTTTAATTACTAAATTACTACCCCTTGAATGCGTAAGCAGGTGCTGATAAGGCATTGCAAGCATACAGAAGTGTTTATAGTAAAATGCTGAATACGGCGAATATAGGCATGGGCCAAGATTTTTCTTTAAAAAAAAAATATATATATAGCAAAAAAAAGATTAGGCAGCTATGTCTATATGAAGGCAATAGAGAGAAGCTCAGTACTGACAGTGTGCTTCTGAAAAATCGGATCGACTGTTTAGTTCCCAAGCACAGGCTTAAAAGCAACCTTTATGCATCTGCATTTGGAAGCTTTAGAAGCAATGTAAGCATGTATGTAGAGATGGCAACCTAATATTAATACAATACAGAACCTTTTCAAGTTTCATCTCAAACAATTAAATGGTTCACAAAGTGAAGTGAAAATTATTACTCTGATAGAGTTCAAACAAAACCTTTTCACCTGGAGCATGCTCGGGATTACTCTAAGTATAACGGAGCGAGGAAAAGATGATGAGCAAGACCTCCAAATATAGCACATCATCCGGTAGTTGGGGGAGTCACTCAGGGGACAGGATATGCGGGCTTAAATCTTTGTTCTGCCTGGTTTAGACCAGAGAATTGAATGTGCATCTCCCACATCCAAACTCCCCAAACTGCTAGATCATGAGCTACCAGCATGCAACTCTGTCCTTTTCCCCCATTGGAGTTGTTTCGCCTTGTACAATTGCTGTAAAAATCCATTCTGTAATTTTTAGAGTCAAAAATAGAATCATACTCTAGCTGAAGGGGTAGAATGCCCACAATGGGTTCTGGAGACCCTGATCCAAGATCCAACTCCTGTGAGTATTTGGTTATTTATACAAAGTGGAGCAGCTCCAATAGGAGGTAAGAGGCTGAGAGAATTAGGTGGAAGAGGGACTTCAGCCTGACTTTCCACATCCCAGGTGTCTCTCCTTGAATTGCAGCCAGGAAGAGCTTTGTTAAATATAGAACATTTCTCAGTGGAAAAAACTGTCTTGTTTTTTTTAAAAAAAAGGAAAAAAATCCTGACCAACTTGACTCACAGAAGGACTTAACTGTGTTGCTTCAAATTGCCTTTGAAACCATTACAAAACATTTTAATGCTTAGTGCACTTTTTCAATATTATTTTTCATAACTTAGATTATGTTTAATGTGCCCGACTACCAAGAAATAGACTTGATTATCTGTTCAAAGGTCCATCCCTTTGTTTGGAGACTCCTTGGACTATCAAGAGATCGTTTTCTTAAAATTAGTTTGGAGATCTTTATGCCATACTGCTTAATAATTGTGTGTGAACAGAGAACAAAAATGGTAAGACAGGAAATTGTTGTTCTCAGTAATTTTCCTTAGAAAAGTAAGGGAAAAGTGATATAGATTCTTGGAGGCTGTATTTGGAAATAGAGCTATGATGTTATGAAGATCTATAATAGATGCTGTAGAACTCAAAACAGCCTACAGTCCTTCATGTATTTTTTGAAAAGAATAATAATTTTTAAAAGCAATTTAGACTAATGGCTACCAAAGAGAAACCAACTCTCCTGAGCTGTCAGGCTTAATAACATTCTGTCTGCTTGGTCATGCCCAGACATTGATAGTGAGGATATAGCTCACTTGTTTACAAATGTGACTTAATTTCTCTTTATTTTCTCGTTTTTGAAGCATGACCCTTTTCGCGGTCTACAATGTGTACTCTACTAAAGAGCTCATTTCCCATTGCTGAATAAGTCTCTTTGTCAAAACACAAATCCACAGTATTCCAATGACAGAAAAACACCTGTACTGGGAGGTGAGGTATATACCACACAAAATGTTCAAACCCTACCAAGCCTAGACAGCAATTCCAATATCGCTACTGAAAAAACAACAAAATCTACTTCTGCTGACTTGGTGACACCCAAAGGGCTTGGTTGCTTTAGAGTTATCTGGAGATTTTGTGAAAATGTGCATGTGGAAGGCAGTACATTTATGAAAAATTGGTAAATTCTAAATAACCCTCTTCACCGTGGCTCTAGAATCTTTGTTATGGCATGAAATCATGAGTGAATGGGGAAGAAAACCATTTTTGTAGGCTGAGAAAATACAGGTAAGAGACTTGGGGTGTGTTTTCACAGCTGGATGTTGCTGTTGTTTTAAAACAAATAAGGTCTGTTGTTTGGGGTTTTTTTTGAGTGCACTTACGTGATTTCATGATTGTCTTAAGCAGTCCTCACAATTGGCTGCAACCAGCAGAGAGAGACGGTCTTGCTCTTTCTCTTACCCTTGTGCTTTCCCACTCCTAGGCCCCGCTTTGTACTGGTACAAGAAATCTCGTGGCTTGTTTATCTGGCTGAAACCTTTCTTTTTTCTGGCTGATTTCACAACATATGCTAGTGCCAACACAAGGGAGAAACAGCCACAGTCTGTGCAGGATGGGAGGGAACTGTGCCTTTCTGGCCAGACCACAGTTGGATCAGTTTAAACCAATTATGAAATTATTTTTTTTTAAAGAGCCACTGAGGAGCACAGGGTGCCTTGGCAGGTAGTTTACATGTTACTTCACCTGTGTCTGGAAATTTTATTCATCTCAGAATTACTTAAGAGGAGCATTTGCATCCACGCATCTTAATAAAGACTCACCTTGAGTACTTGCTCAATGTTATGGCAATCCTATCATTATGGACTTCATTTTAATAACAATAAACTTTAATCATAGTGGTCCTTCCAACAAATAGATCTGTAAGCGTTTCATTATCTAGCTCTTCATAAAATTATTCTGTTTAATCAAAACACTTTATTGGCATGCAATGATGATTTATTTACATAGTAGTTAAGAAGTGGAAACAGAAAATATTGTGGTCAAAATAATCATGTGTCTGTTACAGTATAGTTTCTAAAATTGCCATGTAAATCATAAATTACTTCTACTCTTTGAATGCTTAAACAATTAAAAATAGCTTTGAAGAGTGGGAGAATATTTGTTTCCTTTGTTTAAACAACTACTTTGAACACGTTCATCAGTTCATTTATAGTCATGTCGTAATTATTTAATACTGTCCAAAAAAAAAAACTTTAAATATTGGTATATACTCTATCACATGAAATAAATCACATGAAAGCCATCATACATTAGAACAGTGCATAGACAACATTTGTTTTTCACTTCCACATACACCCAACACATATATTAAATGTGAACCGATAGACATAATTTGATGACAATTTAAAAAGAAAGAGCTTAGATTATTCTGATTTGCTTCAGTTGGAGGGATGTTAATGGAATTATTTATCGTTTGTTGTAAAATTATGTTACTCCTCAAAAGGTTTCTATTTTGTAAGAGATTACTTATTCTCTCCTTTAATATACGGAACTTCTATCAAGAACACTGTAAAGTTATGCTTGAAATTTAGGAAAATTTCACTTAGAAAGCTAGGTGACATATATTGTTTTGTGGTTGTTTTTTCTTCTAAAAGGAATATTTGAAAGAGCAGCTATCTTGTGAGAATTCTTCTGAAGATGGTGTTACCTCCAGTCAATGCCAGCCTTTGACACTGAAGGGCACGGAAGAGCAACCCGTCTTCAACCCTTTCCAGGTGTACAGACAATCGTGTGCAAAAGTGTTCAATCAGGTTTGTGAAAATCTGAAACCTTGATTAAGCATAATTTTCACCTGTTGATCCTGTTGTGATCATGATAATGACAGACACTAAAATGATGAAGATGGAATTAATTACATGCATTCATATCTGATGAAGTGCAAAGGAACATTATTACTCAGGGATCTAATGAGGGTACCCTCTACAATAGCGTGATGTTCAAAAAGCCATTATTTTTCTTCTCTTTTATCAGAATTATTGCATGTAAGAGCAATTTGCATTTGCTTAGACTCTCTGTGTTAGTTCAGTATAGTGAAGGGAAGCCCATTAGTAACAATGACATTTATTACATCTGTGTAATGGTACATAGGGCTAGGCCTAGGTCTTTGAAAAATCATGGCAGAACTCCAAGTGCACATTTAGAATCTTCCTGATGAATCCTTCACAGAAATGTTGAACAGTAAAGGATGCTTTGGAAATATGGAGATTTAACAGAACAGTGAGAATAATCGAGGGAAAAAGAAAACAACAACAAAAAAAAGAAAGCATCTATTTCTCTGTTTTTCATTAAGCCGTGTTAGGGATATGTAAAGGATTATAATTTACTTATAGAAATGAGTCTCCTGATAATGTAACAGTTAAAAAATATAGATCTCGTTGCCTAAATCTCTACCAGAGCACCACATGACCAATTCATTACACAGAACAGTATGTTGATAGTGCTTGGACACTTTAAAAATCTTGCACCACCCCTCAATTTCAAATATTTAAAAAAAAACGGTATTACAGTGTCATGGAATTAACTTTACAGACTTGTAAATTGTACTTTTTCAGTACAATTCTGCTTTTCAATCTTGTAATCTTCTTTACCAATTTTGAGCATTTTGAACTATTTCACCAAATGTATTGCTATAAAATATAGCTGATTTGGTTTTTTTTTTTCCTTGCTTGTTTAATGAATGCTTAATCATTGTCTTTTTGCAATAAAAGTGTTAAAATCCTGAAAAAGGAGATAAATACCAACTTCACAAGGCTCACTCCAGAGAAACACCCTTTAAAAGTATCTTTTTTTTTTTTTTTTTTTCATTCCACTAGTCCCTTTATGTGTATCTTGAATTGATAGAATTTAAGGGGCCACAGAATCACTTACTCCAATTTGAAATGCAGAAAATAGTTTACCATGCCTCAATTCTCGATTCATTAATAGCGTGGTAGAATAAGACCTTCAACAGTGACAACTCAGGGCAGAATTCTTTTGCTACATGACAGGTTTGCAGTGCTCTATTAATCAACAGATGACAAGGGATAGTTCATATTAAATTGCTTTTGATTTTGTAAACTTTTGGCGTAAAGTCTATTAACTGAATATAGAAAAGTATCTTAAAAATAAAAGAAAAAAAAGTATAGATCATAGATCTTTACAGTACTATGTGCCAACCCTGTTGTTGACAATGGCAGGCTTATTTCCTGAGGTTAACAATATTATTAAATAATTTAGTTCCCTTTACCATAAAATTGCACATTTATTTAGTGGTGTGGGACTGTCTATTTATAAAATAGTGGTCAGTATAGCTCAGAATCTGGTTTCCTCTGAAGAGCATTATGAGTGCCCGTATAAGATTCCAGAGTACTGGAAAGGAACAATTATTCGTCTCAAAGGATATATTTCTTCTTAAATTGTAAAAGGTTAGCAACTGCTATAAAGCTTAGGAGTTTACAATCCACAATTAGTTTTTTATTTTCTTTAAAGCTATTGTAACTAGATGTGCTAGATGCACTAGATGTGCTTTTAATACATCAACTAACGTTTTATCCTTTTATAAATTCTAAGTCCCAACAAGCTACTGGTTTCACAACATGTGCTGTCAATGAGTTAATTAGGTATTGCTTTTTAAAACTTTTCTCTCAGAAGGGCCAGTTGGAATAGGCATGGCAATACTGCTTGTGAATCCAGAGAGCTGGTTCAGCTCTAAACGGAGAATGTTTGTGTTACACTACACTACATAACATATTCTAACGTATGACAGTATAAGAACACTACGCAGTGTAGATACGCTCCTAGCTTCCTCAGTAGAGGATTTCCTAAAATACAATATTTCAAAAGCTTTCTGAAAGATAATTTGCAGTAAACATTTCATGCATTTTTTGTTGGTCTATGTAAAAGTGCCCATACATTAGGGTTCTTGACTTTTCTCTACTGAAGTTTTGCTAATTTGTCCCCATGGTGTCAAATTTAGCAAGATACTTAATCAAAATTTCAATGAATTTTAGTGGTCCTGAAACGAAGGCCACTCAAACAGTATTTTGAGATCAACTCTAGCATTTTTATTAATGATATGTAAATGTCTTACCTTCCAACCCTCTAGTTCAGTAGCTGAGTCTAGGAATTGTGTCATTTCTGTTAACAATTCAGCCACTTCAGTCTTACATTCCTGTAAAAATCTTGAATAATCACCATCTGGTCCTAGTAACTTGTTGCTCTTAATTTTATCAATTTGTCCTGACACATAAATCTCTGCCAGTGCTGCTGCTTCTCTATTGTCTAATAAGATTAAGTCTAGGCTATGCAACTCCTCAATAGTATGAATGAATTAAAATGCTACGAATAAATTATTTTCCTTTCCTGAAGTGACATTTTTCAAACTGATCCTTTGGTTTTTTTCACAGAGCTGATCAGTCTGGTGGACTGAATTTTTGTCTGATACACTTATAAGTTTTCCTGTTTGTTTTTGTGACTGTTGCTGGTGGCTGTTTAGCTTCATCTTGATTTTACAAGTACTTTCTCAACATTTATTTATCTATTTTTAATTCAGCATAGAGTATAGAACTGTTGCCTGTTTTTTTCCCCTGTGGTCTTCTGCTCCCATGGTTCTCTCAGTTTACTTTTTCCCTTATTTTTTGTTTATCAAATGTCCACTGTTCTTCATTCACTTTCCACTTTCACATTCTATTATTCTTTCATTAGCTACCCTTGTCTCCCTTTCTTACTCTGTATCTCACCTTTATTTTTCTACATTACTTTTAAGTACATGGTAATGATGAGCGTTAGGGAGAAAATTAAATTAAAAGAAGGAAGGGAATAAGATAAAGATGGAAGGAAAGGGAGGGATTGCACTGATTCTGCTCTCCCAGAAGAACCAAGTGCTGTCTTTAAGAAGAAAGAGACGCACTGCAAGATATACTTTACTCTTCTTATTTATGTGTATTTCCATTGCTTTGACTTGCTTCTCTTTTTTTTTTTTTTTCTAAAACTACTCAGTGCTATATTAGTGTTACAACAATAACTTTTCAATTATTTCCTCCCAAGAATGTTGACTTTTAGTCACTACCTGGCCATTACTGACAATGCAAATTAATATTATGCAACAAGAGTCAGTGCTTTGTAAACGTAAGAATGTCGTGTGTGGTCTTTTGTCTGCCCACTGTTACTGTACATTGCTTTTACTTATTAAATAAGCAATATGGAGTTATATTTGTTCATATTGTCTAGATCTACTGCTGTTTGTAATAACCATCTGGTGACTGGAGTGCCTTACAAAACAATAGAGAAGTAAACCATCACTCTAATTATCATACAGGTTACATCCTGAATTCCAGCTATACCAATTTTTTAATGACAAACTTTTTGCTGACAGCAGAAAATGCAAATTGCTGTTACATAAAAAGTTGCCAATTATTTTGCTTTTCAAACAAAGAGTCAAGCTCTCAGACAAAGTGGTTGGGCAGAATGCCATTAACAGTTGGAAGAATAACGGTTCAAAAAACTGATTTATCTTTTTATAAATAACGGCTACATCCCCAAATGGATTTATAAATTAATTGCCATCTTATTGGAATAAAAACCTTCTTCGGTGGACATGATTGATATCATCTGTCTAAGTCCTTGTTCTAGACCCCCCTCCTTCTTGGTTAGTATATCACAGCTGGAGCTTTAATTTACTGATCATATTAACACAGATTAATAACTAACAATAGCTTCTTGCCATGTATCAACAGTCAACCATTACTGAATGGAACTGGGATTGGTCAAACTTGCTGCCAAGTTATTTGGGACTGAATCAGATGACCTTCAGGGTGCTGTTGGCACACAGGTAATGTGATTTTGGCAAATAATTGCACTTCCCTGTTGTCTTTTTTTTTTTAATAATAGTCAATACACTAAGATTTTACTGCTGAAGTTTATAAAATAAATGATATGCTTATTTTTAAATATGCAATTTTAAAACCGAGATATTTACTGTCTAGTGTATTTGATCAATATATAGTTTTCATTTCCTATTTTGAGTAACCTAATGTTTTTTCTGTCTAAGACCTGGATATATTTTGATATTGCTCTTAAATTGTGCTTTAAAAAGATGTAAGTAACTTTTGCAAACCCATACTGCTCAGGGAGAGTTCAGGCGTATAGCACAGAACTTGGGAGATGTTTACTCAAGCGGCAATGAACCTTAAATTCAGTCGGGGACATGACAAGTGTAGCTAGAAATAAAAAGTGTTTCCTGAATAGTTTTTAACTGTTGTAACTTATTTTCACACTTATAAATGTAACTGCTTAATTGATAAGGAGATATATTTACTGCAAAATTGATACTTGTTAAATTAAAAAAATAACAATTTATTAAATTCAGAAAATTGTAGGTGGAAAAAATGTGTATTTTTCTAAAATATTTACTGCTTATATCCTTGTGGAAACTGGAAAACTTACATGTTGCAAACCAAAATGTTTAACATTTCCTTCTTAATTCTGAATCCTCCTGATGATATATAATGTGGTCGTTTTGTTCATCTTTTAAACTGAACTGTTTCTCTATGTATAAATTAGAGCCATCAATTCGTGTGTGTGAATTTGGATGTCAAAAATGTGTTCATGTTTCTATGCCATTTTCTCAATTTATCACTCTTAGTCTTAAATATTTCATTCTTCCTTCATTTAAGATATAAAATATTTGTACAGTCTGTTTCTAGTCTTCTTAATTTTGCTATGTTTAATTATTTCCCCACCCAAATTGATATTTTCCAAAACTTTAAAGCAATTGCACAAAGAATTATGCTGGCAAAAACGTGCCATTCAGTTCTTCTCTTGGTGTCCTCTGTTACTGCTAGACAGAATATGGGACTTCGTGGACTTTTTGGTCTGTACCAGTGGTGTCATTTTTATGTTAAATGGCAGAGACAATTCAGTACTAATTTTTTCTTTGTTTTATAGTTCTCCTGCTGATTGCTAACCTTTATCCTTCATTAAAAAATGAAATAGTTTGCCCTTTTAAAAGAGATTCTAATAGAAGGTCTTAAACTCGAGCTGGTTCTTGAACTTCCCTTCATGTTGATGTCATCAGTATGAGCCAAAGGGAGCAGAGAGGACTGCTGTGATTTGCAGAGGGAACGTTTTCTGTGGACATTTCATCTTCTCTGATATCTTGAAAAACATTTCATTTTTCTTTTCATCTCTTCATAGAGTTTAGAAAGAAAGAATGTATATGCCTTCTCTGTCCTTCTCTGTATCTCACACCTTTGTCATATCATCTATTGTTGCATCTTTTTTTTTTATTATTTAATAAGTGCCCTAATTGTTGTCATCCTTCCTAATTTGAAAATGTCTCCATTCATTGCCCTTCTACATGATATGGAAATTCTCATCTAGAAGTGACATTATGCAAGCCATTAATGATTAGCTCATGTATTTATTATTGAAACCACTCTACTTTACAGACCAACGCATTGTTTAAACCCACCATGATCGTTAAATAGAATTGCTAATCCAGTATCTACTATAGCGACCAACATCTCCAACACAGCTTATCTTTACGTGATATAATTTTTAGCATAGCTAAAGTGTGTCTGCTCGTGTTTTCCAGCTGGCTAGGCCTATTCTAGCTGGTCTCATGGCTACCCAAGCAAGCTTCGCAGTGACTTAAGTGAGCCCCATCCATAGCTGATTCTTCATGTTTCTTCCTATAATTGTATAAATCTGAGCCTTACTTGTGCTCAGGAGTTAACATTCAAGCTGAATGGGTGTGTGATTATTTTGACCTCCTGTTTATGATGGACTCATTCTGTTTCTACTATTTGCCTCCTGCGATGAGTTAAATAAAACTAAGGGCAGTACTTGAAAAGAGTCAGAACCAACAGTTTATGATGTGGCATGCCATATACTTTGATTATTCCTTTCTTTAACGTGTGCTAAAGCATTTCCTTATCAATTTCTTCCGTGCAGGAAAAAATATTTTTGCTTGTTCACAGTGATATTGAGGTCTATTTCCTTTTTTTTATATATATATTTAAAGACAAATACTGTCTGTTGCACACAAAGTAAAGTAAGTACGCTGTACTCTCTCTTTGGTGGAAAAAAGTAAAAATGCTTAGGGGACTCATTTACAAGGGAAATGCTCCCCTAACCTAGTTAATGACTGAGTTAGGTGGGAGGGGGTTGTGGGAGCGTTGTCCCAGAGCCAGCAAGTGGTGGGCAAATTAATTGGTTGGTGGTTAGGGGAAAGTAAAAGGCTTTTAGGACAGGTTAAAAAGGGAATGAATTGTTGTGTACTACTCATTGTTGGCTCCACGTGAGCGTGTGAATCTAATCCGTGCATTCCTGTTTCTCAAAGTAGAAGTGTTTAGGAAATTTTTCAAATTAAATCTGTGGACAGTTAATGATATTATTTTATTTCAAGGTTATCAAATATAGAATGCTATCATGAAAAGCCTAGTAAAGTTGAGCAGTAAGCAGCAACACAGAAAACTTAACGTTCATCCCTACTTACAGTTCGTATCTTCTGAAACTGTAGAGAAGTTTTCCTTACATGTAGAAAAGGGATGTATAGATGAATTCCTTTCCTTTACAGTTTTACTTTTGATTCTTTTTTTCACTTATAGTTTGAGCTGCAATAACAAAAGTTAAAACATACTTTTCAGTTATACTTGAAACAATATATTTTAATAATAAGCCCATTAACATTCAGCTAATTTGTAGTACTTGATTTACAGATGTTTTTGAAAACGTGCTGCTTTTTCCAATCTTGGCACTCACGTGTACATCCTTAGATATTTCAGTAGCAAATATGAGTTCCTTATCTCTGGTACTTATATTAAGACAAGAAGACCATGTGCTTTTAGTTATTGTTTAATTCTTACGTATTGCAATTCTTATGTATTTTAATGAGCGTCCTGCTCATAAAGGAATAATTGTTATTGTCTGACTAAATCAGCATGTTGAAACTGTTTCTGCAGTTTATTTTATCAGCTCTGATCTCTTCTTTTTAACTGTCTGTCCACTATCTCTGTGCATGTTACCACATTTGAAAATATTTCAGTGACTGTGGTGGGTTGACCGCAGCCAGCAGTGTCCATATAGCTGGTTGCTCGCTCCCCGCACAATAGAATGGGGGAGAGAACTGGAAGAGCAAAGATGAGAAAACTTATGTGTTCTGATACAGGTAGTTTAATAAGTGAAGCAAAGAAGTGCATGTAAGCAAAGCAAAATAAGGAATTAATTCACTACTTCCCGTTGGCAGGCAGATGTGCAGCTGCTTCCTAGAAAGCAGGGCTTCATCATGCATAGCAGTTACTTGGCTAGGCAAACGCCATAACGGTGAATGTCCCCACTCCATCCTCCTTTCCCCAGCCTTTGCTGCCGAGCACGACATTTCTATGGTATGGGACGTCCCTTTGGGCAGTTGGGGTCAGCTGTCCCCGCGGTGTCCCCTCCCAGCTCCTTGTGCACCCCAGCCCACTTGCCTGGGGGGCAGAGTGGGAAAAAGAAAACTGACACAGCTCTGTGTTGTCAACATTGTTGGAAGCACAAATTCAAAACACAGTACCCTACATTACCCTTCTTGTTTATGCATTCTCTCTCTCTCTCTTATACTGAAATCTAAGTTAAATATTTTCTAATAATTTGTTTTCAGGGAAGTATCTCGGCAACTGGTATGTAGTTATAAGATATTAATACTTGGCTGGGTTTTGAGATGTGACCTTTCTTTTTGTCCTCTTTTTGGCAGGGATGGAGTTAATTTTTTCCTCTCAGTAGCTGGTATGTTTTGGATTTGGTGTGTGAAGAATGTTGATAAACACCCTGATGATATGAGTTGTTGTGAATGAGACCAAGGACACCGTCCTGCTTTCCAAGTCTTGCTAATTTGCAGATGCAGGAAGCTGGGAGAAAGACAGAATAATTGACCCAAACTGGCCAAAGAGAGTATTCCATGCCATAAACGTCATGCTCAGTACATAAGTGGGGGCTGGCCAGGGCGGGTATCTGCCTTCCTGGCATCCATCTTTCTCTTCAGTTTGCTGGCATCGTCCCCTCTCCCTTGCTGGCTCCCTTTTTGCTCCTTTGCTTGCCGCTCGGTTTTGTTTCCGTGATCGCTGCTCGGGACAGGCTTATCGGTCATTGGGACATCAGGTGGTGAGAAAACATACATTGTTTACCTTGTATATTTTAGTATCCTTATATTCTGTTATTATTGTAGTTTTCCTTCGTTATTTTAGTAAATTGTCGTCATCTCAACCCACGAGTTCTCCTTCCTTCCCAATTCTCTCCCCCATCCCGCCTGGGAGGGGGAGGGTGAGTGAGAAACTGTGTGGTGATTCAGGCTAAACCATCACACTTTTGTAGTTCTACAGGACTTTCAGGTGCATTGAATACCTTACTAGAGAGAATAACTACATTGCACTTACTAGAGATATGAGAAACAACCGTGACATTTTTGTAACGCATGAAGCCATTCTCGATTATTGCAGTAATTTGCTGTTCTGAGGAGAAGCAGCCAGGATTCCCTCCTCTGTGCTTAGGGAGGTTTCATGGAGCTCTGGTGCCCGTGCAGGGCGGTATGTAGTGGTTTCGTTGGAACGATGTGGGGGTGTACATGCGAGCGGGAGCACTCTGGGAGCTACAGGAACAGACAGAGAACTCATGACTGGCAAAGGCAGCGACCGTCAGGTGCGAGATCTTAAGATTAGGAACTTAATAACTCAGAGGGAAATAGTTGATGCATAAATACATCAGGTGAGAAGCAGTGTCAAGTTAGAAAAATTATACAAGTTAAAACCAATAATTGTTCAAGTGGGTAAGAAGTGCCATGAAAAACGTCTAGACTGGAAGTTAGAAGATTAATTCCAACAGATAAACCAGTGTAGCTCAAGAGAATTTTCCAGAAAGTGTTTGGACAGTGATATGAGCCTAACTGGTTTTAAGGTGAAGCAGAGTGGACCAAGTGGTTCACTTCCAGTCATGTGTTCCTTCGATAAATATTCTCAACTGCCCAGCAGCTCCTCAAAGCACAGCAGAAAACCTGGAATTGTTTATATATTGTCTTTAAGGAAACTATAAAAAATTAGTAATTTTTTTTTCTACTAAAACTAGATAAAATATGTAGGCTTTTTAGTAACGTTTGCTGCAAAATGTACACAAACTCTCACATTCTTCATACTCCAGAATTCTTCTTAACGTAGTCCAGGCCGCATTCTGTCTGACAAACTACTGGGCCGTCTGCAAGCGAAACTGCTTTTTAGGAAGGTAAAGATTATCCTTGGCAGCAGCGTGCTGCCCTAAGATTAGGAAGATCCTTTTATGCTGTGGAAGCTGATCTTACCTGGTGTCTCTCTTGTTTAAAATCCTTTTGACTGTATTGGGTGATGGCTTGCCTTTTGCAAATAAATTTGTTAATATAGTTGTGGCATTTGCTCACCTTACTGGAGTTAGGTGATAAAATTATATGTCTAGCCATTGATTACACATAATAAAACTGAAATTAAGTAAAAAATTCTTGTTTGGAATTCTGAATGATTGCAGGGCATAATCTGCATAGCTCTTGTATATTCTAGTGGATACACAGACACCATCTGTTGAGAATGGTAGCCATATGGTGAGCTATTTATAGAAAATGTTTATATTCATTGTGTTGTTGATTATCTAGATATCCAGAAAATGCTCTTTTAAAATCTAGTTTATCAACACATGGAAAAATGTATTATCTAGTTTTGAAATTGAAAAGAATGTCAGCAAACTGCATGTGCTTTGTTGTCTGTGAAAGATTTTTTTATTTTTTTTTTAATGCAAATCTGCAAAAGCCCCAGTCTGAGAAATGAGTGAAAATACCCAGGGTAGGAAAAGGTAGGAAGTTCTCTAACAATTTTCTTCGTAGAAGAAACAAATGGTGGAAGAGCAGTTACTGGCACGATGCCAAGGCAGAGACCATGTCTGCGTGGCAGAGGATGCCAGTGTTACGTCTAGTGTACTTGTGGATGTGTTAGTCCTTCTTCTAAACTGCAGATGCTCCTAGGCCTTTTGTATCCAAATTGCTGGATATTGGAAATCCATATTGTTGTTTCGGCTACAAGTCAACTATTAATGATGTGTTGGTGAAGAGCCGGGATGCCATTAACACTGCAGTAATCACCACCTGCTTGGTGAGATTATAATAGATGCCCTTATAATGCATGTGAGAACAGGCTTTCTAAAATGCATGAGAAGCTATGAAAGACAGTATCCTATTGTTCTTGTATCAAAAGGAGCGGGCGAAAGGTATTAATCCATTATCGCACGTCTCTTGGTTGATCACACAGTCTGCTTTAGACCCTGATACTGGATGTACCAAAAAAAATGCCACTAGGATTTTGAGGAAAAAAATCTGATTTTGACCTTTCTGGATAAGCAAGGGCCCTTTTCTGTAAATGAGTTGGTCAATAACAAGGTGTATGTCACATCCGTCAATGTAAGGATTATCCTCCATCTGCTTATCCCCTTCTGACACAGCTAATGAAACTGTACTCTGACCTTAAAGGATCCATCAAAAGTAGGCTCAGTTCCCTGCCTGGCAGGGCGTTCCCTGTTCTGCATTGGTGGCAGAATACGGATGGGTAAGCAAGAGGGAGGACGGTACCCTGTGTTACGTACCGTTTGAATGCCACTATTATGTATACAGTTGTAGTGTGGATTTCACAAGTGAGTGAGGCTAAAGGTGAGACTTCCCATATGCAGTATGCCTTAGACTTTTCTGGTTGTTAGCAGTCTCTCTCTCCTGCAGACATGTTGATGAATCCTATGAATAAAACAGTATTCTGCAACGAAAGATGCTAAAAAGGAAGGGGCTGCCGTATCCCAGTTAACGTTAGTTACTGTCAGCTCCTTTTTAGTACCTGGAAGTTCGTTACAATGAGGCCTTTGCCTACACAGGATATGGAAGTATGTACTTACCAGCTCTCTTTGAAGTAACAACTATAAAATAGCTTAAATAAGGTTTCATTCTAATTTGATGCTATTGCTCAAACCTGGCCTCTGGAAAAACTGGGGAAAAAACAGTATTGGCAATACATGTTTTGCATTCAGAAGTGTATTATGCACAGCTTACTGGCTGAAGCACCTGTGAGCTAAGCCGCATCCTTCTAACAATGCCTCGCTGTATCTTGGTTTCCCTATTTAAAATTAGGTAACATTTATCCACATTTTTATGTCCTTCGATATGTTTTGATGGAAGAAATGCTAAGTAAATGCATGTTATTCATGCATATATGCATTTATTGTTAGGATTCGTGTTTCATTGGTTTTTTTAAAAGTATATACCTTTTCTTCATAACTAGGTATTTTTGTATACTGCAGCCAGAAATCATTATTTGGAAGTGTGACACTTTGACATTTTGTGTCACTGTCTAAGTAACCTGGTGATTGGCATCCCATGACCTGGCTGACTTTGCTTAAAAACAGATACTTCCTTTCATCTGCAAATAATTTGCCTTCCTTTCAACTCTGTCTTGCATCCTGTTGCTCAGTAAGGGTTCTTAAATGGAGATAATCATGCTTGTCTTCTTATCTATTCTTTTCTTCCTGTTTCTGAGCCCTTCCAATGCAAGTTTTCATTCTTAATAGGTGTATCGTGGTCGTAAGTGTGTACAAAAGCTCTAAATGTGTATTAATGCAGGCAGAGTACCGACTGCCTAACTGTGCACTGGCTGAGCTCCTCATCTCATCCATAGGCTTTCTTGCTACACCTACAAAGGAAGAGGCTGCAGGACAAAAGCCAACAAGCCAAAAGTCTGTTTTGCCCACCAACCCATTGTTTCTTCCTTCTGCTTCTTTAAGATATGGGATTTTCAGCAAAGGGCTAGTAATGCAGAGAAATTCAGTTTCCATACAGGGATCTCAGTTTCTTTGCAAGCTGTAATGAGTTGAGACATGGAAATCCCCTGTAAGGTAGAGGGAGAAGTATTAATATCAAAGTTAAACAGATGGAAAATCTGGTCCTGCAAGTCACTTTTAAAGTTTCTTCTGCACTGCAAAATTAGTCTGTAGCAAAGCCAAGAATAGAACCTAGCTCTTTTGAATAAATTGTAAGATACAAAGCTACCATATAGTAGCTGATCTGCGGGAACTGATGTTGACAGCCCTAGGTGTCATCAAAGGGGACGTGGCTCTGTTTTAGTTACACTTAATCGCTTATCTGCTTTGACTTACCTTACAGTAGTCTTAGGAAGTGGTAGGCCCTTTAGTTTTTCACCAAAAGAGATGGGGAACTGCTGTATGCCTTCTCTTGACCTTGAAACATTAGCTGTCGCTGCCACAGGCGAGTAGAAAGGACTGTGGATGCTATGTGCAGATAACAGACCTTCGTCACTGTAACTGCGCGCTCTCAGAGCTACAGCTTTCCCACGGGTTATTGGCTTTCTCACGCGGCTTTCCTGTATGAACTTCCTCTGTCCTGCCCAGCTCACCCTGATTCTACAGCTCATGGCTTAAGAAGGGGTGGCAAGTCCCAAAGATCTTCTTGCCTCTTCCCCAGGCCCGGTTGTCAAAGTCACACTGAAAGTTTTACAGTCATGATACAGTTCTGAAGGTACAGGAGAGTTGGGCAGTTTCACATATGCTCTTCGTAGGTACTGTGGTGTGAGTAGTCACCTGCATCGACACTGTGATTTGGGGGTTTCTGATGCTGGCTCATAATCTGGCCCAGAAAAACTGCTTGTTTGGTTGGTTTTGTTTTGGTTTTTTTTCCATGTAAACTACTTTCTGGGATCTAACAACAAAATTTAGTCTTTGTGAAGAGTGGGAAACGGTTATACATCCTGCATCACATGGCAAAGAGGTAATTCAGAATTGTCATTCTAAGAGCTGACACTGGAAAATGTCATTGAAGAATGCTTTTTTATGTTAGTTTTTAGATTGACAGGTTATGACAAAACTGCATTCATGTTGCTTGAATACATCTTTTGTCTAGTTTTACATGCTTTTTGACTTGTCTAGAAGATGACATATTGAGGTTTTCATTAGCCTTAACCAGGTGTGATTTTCTTTATGGAAGATACCTTGGTAGGACTGCAGTTGAAGGCGAATAAACCACTGAAGCTTAGAAAGGCCACGGCCCTTCTTCAGATGGTAGCGATGAATTGAAAGACTCATTAATCAACAACCAAGTCACAGGTGTGATGGCTTTCCTGCAAACTGCCAACAGACTGTGAAAGTCACATCCAACACATGAAACTGTTAAACTAGACACATCCATAAACATTCTTAAACTTTTGTCTTTCCATTGTAGTTAAAAAATACTACTCTGGCATATGTTCATTATTGATTTATTTCTTTTTCCAAAGAAAAATATCTGTTTTCCAAGGAATACTATTCAGTTTAGGAAACAAAAGAAAAACCTGATACTGTTTTCATGTTTTGCTCATTTTAATACAATAACAAGTTCATTTAAATGGACACACAGGGTTTTTTTGCAATTATAAGTGTAAATAGTTTTAATATTATAGATTTTTGTACACATAAAATGTGTGCAAAAGCTTTAGCAGAAAAAAGGATACAGGCATTTTCCACATGTAAATGAAGGGCCATTTTCTTCATTACTTTCCAGTCCTCTTTTCTAGTAAAAAGGTTATCTGGAACAAAGATGCAGTTATGCTGTAGTGCTGCAATGTAGACAAAAAGTCGTAAAATGTTTAACGTGAAATGATTTAGAAGGTTTTATTATTTAATCAACCTATACTGGATTTTTGACCTGCACTAATGGGAAAAACCCATAATAAGAAGCCAAAGAGTGAAATCTCCATACAATTTTTCCACATCATTCTTCCATTCAACTGTGTGGATCCCTTGGAATGAAGGAGAGTCTAGTCAGAGGTCTTACACCTTCCCATTAATTTTTTTTTTCCCCCAGATTATCCTTAAATTGATATACTCCCTGTAGATGAAAATTAATTTTACTCTGTCAAAGAGCAATGAATATGAATTTGCTTGGATTTTTGTACTTGCTAATTCCTTCATCTCCCTAATTCTCGTCTTTTTCTAAATATGGATGCTCAAGATAATAAAAATTCTTCTTTAAAATATGAAGCAGATGAGAACAGTGTCCCACCTTCATCTGGGATGAGGAATTTCTTTATAGAAGTAGCCTGATCTTCTGTTTCCCTCTTAGCACATCTGTCTTAGTTTTGAACTTCATATCTAGAAATTAATTTTAATTTGCAATCCATATTCTCCATTTTTTTTATGCCTGGGTTGCCTATAGCAAAGTTATTTTGGTCTTATTCAGTTTAAATCAATGGAACCACATGTAATGGCTGCTGGCTCAGCAACACTGTGATGCACGCAAAAGACAAGGAAGCAATGGTGCTGCAGTTATTGATGAAGTAATAAGGTACTGCAAGAGCGGTATATCAAAAGTGGTATTTGCTTTGCCTTTACGAGGCTCTGTAAACAGATATTTGAATATACTTGTCTGTAAGATATATCTGTAACAGATTTTATCTGATTACTCAATGTAGTGTTACTGCTTGTTATTGGAGGGCTTGTTAAAGAATATACAGCTGTCACGTCATGTCACCCATTTTAGAAAGAACTGTTGTAATTTCATTTTAATGGCCCTGTATTTTAAAACAGATTTTACTATTGGGATCAGGGAGAACTGTATTTTGTTTCAAGTCTGACCATAGATTATTCCCTGTATTTTTGCCCATTAACTTTCTGTTGTTGCTTTAACTCAGTAATTAAACACCCCCACAAAAAAAACCCACCCTCTAGAATAATACAGAAACGATCCCTTTAATTGTACTAATAAAGACTGTGACAGCTGAATTTGAATACAACCAAACTCTTCCCACTAAAGTGTTAATGAAATTAACAATAAAAAAAAAGTATAATGATTTCTCTTGGGATAATTACATGGGTAATTTAACAGCACATTTGGATAAAAACTGAAAGCATTTATGTGATATATAGTTAAACCTCTGTAAATGGTATATAGAAAATCAAAGGCTGTCTTATTGTCTTTCAAGTACAAAAGAAATCTTTAAAAATGTTAAGTAGTAGCTCCTCTTACAAAGTAAATTTATCTTTCATTTCTCCCATATTTTCAACATTATTTATTGTTTCATATAGAGTGACTGTCAGATCATGCTATAGAAATAGCAATTGATGTATTTACTAGTCTCAAAGTGAATGCGTAGACAAATGGGTATTTTCTTGCATAGCTCAGTGGAAAAATGGTTGTTGCCTAAGAAATTTTGATACAATATTTTCAGAATTTTATCAATAAAAAAGAATGATATTTGAATAGTAAATACATAAATTTGGAGAAGAAATACTGGCACTGACCTGACAGGCATTCTGTTCTGAAAGAAATAAGCCACAATTTCAAATGTGAGCTGACTTTCCATTAGAGTAGTAATGTGGTATTACAGATCTTTGTTCCTCGTTGACTCTTTGCATGCTGGTCATCAGACACTGTGATTGCCCCATGTGCAGAAATCAATCTAATCTGGTAAATGTTCCTTAATTGCTTTTGGTTTTTGGTTCTTTTTCTTTGAAAAATGAAATTCTTCTCTGGCATGTCTCTGCACTGAAGGAACTGCAATTCACAGAGGGAAAGGTAGTTCTCCAGTAGGCCAGGCACGGGTTATTTATTACTTTCATTAGGTCATAGTCAGCACCTTAAACACATCTGGAGACCAAGGGTCTTTCACGATGATCACAGAACATCTGATAAGCATACACTCTGTTCATTAAGTGAATTCATGCTTGCTGCAAGTGTCATTTTTCTGGTTGTTTCATATTATAGCCACAAGCTGAATCGTGTTCACCAGCTCTCTCCTTCCACAACCCCTAAATATGGTCTCTGAGAAACAAGCAGAAGCTCCCTATTTAGAATAAAACCTGTGTATCACTCAGGCTGAGGCCAGGCTCATATTTTTTTTAGATGCGATCCCAACTCTGCTCGACATTAGTTGAAACATCAACCTGTATTAAGCAAAGACAAGTGAAAGACACATGATTGTACATCTTTCAAATATAAATAGCCGGTGCCAACAGCAAATCTCTCTCTCCTCTTTCTAATAACCTTCTAAAAAATTCCGTGTGTGCCTTGAAGATTAGCAATAAGAGAATGGCATTTTATGGGATTCTGAACGTGAGCCCTCTCCAGGAAAAGGAGTAATTACAGTTACTATCAGACACTGTGAAAAATTAAATGCACTCTCAAAATTGGATGTATTAGACTTAAAGAGAACAGTTCTGTTCACTTTTGCCAGTATCTGCAAACAGCCTAATGGTGTCTCAAGGAGTGAAGTTAGGTGACAGACACAGCAGCAATTCTCTAGATGCTTGTTTTCTTTGTGTCCTAAAGACATCATTGACCTCTGTCTATCTAAACTTCAACCCAAAATTGTCATAGATCAAGGTGATCTATGAGATTCAGATATTTTGAAACTAGGCTCAAAGAGCGTTCTGCAACATTGTGCCTGAAACAGAATGGTTTGATACTAACCAGTCTGAGTTAACCAGCTTCAGGCTATAACTTTCTGACCAAGAAAGTTTTGGTGATAATCATCTGGCAAATGGTACTGCTTTTCTCTATTGCTTTTCCACCAGGAAAGGTAGTGAGCCTAGAACAAAGTTTGTGTGATGAGGCCTTCATAGTTTTCATCGTGTCTTCATTACTGGTCAACGCTTGTGGTAGAAAATTTACAGATTCTGAGGTCTTCAGACCATGCTTTAGTTTATTTTACTGCAACATAAAGGAGTTGCTCTAGTGCTTTTAGAAGCACAAATGTTGTCTATTTGCTGTTTACTTTATTGATACTCAGATCAGCGAGGATTGAGTTTCCTTTGCAGGAACTGTGCTTCTTATACCGTGATCTTTTAATTCTTCTGTCAATTTATTTTAATTGTTTTTGCAAGTGGTTTTCTAGCCCTATTAAAAAACAAAACAAAACCAACACTTCTTATTTCAAAATAAATCAATCTTGTTACTCTTTTTACCTCTAAGAATTATTTTGTTCTTACAGTTCTCAAACTCATGCGTCTTTCCTCTGGCCTTGATAAATTGCTATGGGTTTAGGTTTTCAGTTTAAGGTCTTCTGACCTTCAGTCTTTTGATGCTACCTAATGGATATAATCGACTGAAATTAAGAGTGATGTATTTTTTCCTCCCGCAGAATATAGAATTGCACTATAGTACAATCCCCATTGCTTAGTTCTCAGCTACTTTAATTTTTATGTTATTTTCTTGTATTTAATTAGATTATATTAAAAACAACTTTTCCGTTTGTTTGCTGTGCAACTAATTCTTCTACAAAATAATCCCTGAAAGTGTTAAAATTGTATTTCCAAACTGTTTACCACTATATTATTGGACCATTTTATATGAAAATACCTAAAATCATTCTAACTAGCAGTGTCATTGGCTTTGTCTTCTTAGTTTGACTCTTTTAGGTAATCAGTATCCTTCTTGGCATATCTGAATTTGGTATGATAGCGCTAGAAACATATGTGTTTTCTAAAGGTTTGTCCAGATAACTGCATATAACTTTTAAATAGAATGGTTTTCCATTTGTGAAATTTGTTAGATTTGTCACTGTATATTCATCTTTTCCAGCTCCCAAAAATATGAACCACGCCATTATGATTCTGTAGTATCTTTTATATCAAGGAAGGGGGGGAAATGGAGTGTCTCTCTTTTTCTTCTCTGCATATGTGTAGATGTTTGTTGAATATGAAGCAATGACTGCTTTGTTTTTCAGTTCTATTTTTATATTATGTCTGAATTTTACATTGCTGACTACAGCTCCTACCAGTCCTAAATGTATTTTTCTTGTTTTCATGTTAACGATCTCATTTACAGTGATTAGGAGAGAACTCTTTCTTTCATGATGGCCTTTTCATGACATTTTTTACTGTGTTTGCTTAACTTTGTCAAATTTAGTTTTCTCATTTTAATCTATCTTTGCTGTCACAGGCAGAATTTTCCTACATGGGGATTAAGGAGTGATTAATCTTTTTATTCCATACTAAAACATAATCCTGAAACAGCTTATTCATATCCTTAATCTAATGAGTCGTCTCTGTGAATTCAATACAATAACTGGAATTCAACATGTTAGACTACACGGCGTGTTTGCAGTTCTGGGGCTTGAGAAGGAGACTGCTTGGAATTAGCGCTGTTTCTCTGGCCATCTATTTGCCTTGTGGTTGCATATCTGTGGCCTGCAAACAACATGATACATGATACATGGTCTGTATCATGTCTGTAGAAGTACACTGAAAATACAAGCTATAGAAATTTTAATTAAAAGTTAAATTATAGCTTTTATGGGGGCCTACTAGGTGTTCTGAGGGTGCAGTAATCTTTTATTCTGTAAAATAAGACAATAGTGAATTATACTGTTAGACTCTCCCGTTAAATCTAGTCAATCCCAAGAGCAGTTTTGAGAGACAATATTTTTTTTATTTGATTAAGTTACTATTTATTACAAATTATTCTTGAATTACAGTAACACATGCTATGTGTCTGTTCACGTGGGGACAAACCTGTGTCCATACAAGACACTGTGTTACTTGTTTAGAACAGTGAAGTATTTAAGTGAATGTTTACCATGAGACAGCAAAATAGAATTTAAAGAAGTGGTGTTTTATCTCTCAAGAAATGCGTTTTGAAGTGCTTCATTTTAATCTGAAGAAGACATCCTGTTGACTTTTCTTTTTTTAAAAAAAAAAAAAGGAAAACATTTAGTAATAGACAGTTAATCTTTTCGTAACTGTGTCATCTATTGTTTTGGAATTCTAATTGTTAGAACAAGTGAAAAATAGAGTTTAAACAACATACTGGTTCCTCCCGCTGGGCTAGGAATTAGCAAAGTCATGGTTTCACAAAGTTGATGTCAAATATTCCTGTGGTTAATGTAATAAAGAAATTAGAATGAGCTTTTCCTACTGCACTGAAGTAGCTTAGGAAGAGGGATGAAGAAAAGAAGATAATTTTTCTGCTGCTTGAAATACTTATTTCATAGTTTATTGAAATGCTAAATAATAAGTCTGAAGTGTAGAACAAGCTTTGGTATAAAAACTAAATAAGTTTTAAAAGAGCTGGGGTGTTACAGGGAGTGCGCACCCTGTGAACTGCGTGGTTTTTTCTTTAATGGCATATTCTCAGCATCTGTTAATAACATAAAAATAAAGCTTTTCTATCTTCTGAAGCAGATTTGTCAAGTTCTCAGTGGCATCTTATAATTGTGAAAACTGAAGGTATGCTTTAGCTCTCCTCTGTTAAGCGTCTATACCAAGGTCTTTGCATGCTTATTTTTCCCTATAGTTTTAAATGCGTGGGAGAATTTGATCAGTGTCCTTTTTATATTCAAAATGAGCCAGCTTCTGTCTCAAAAGTGTCTTATTGTCATGATGTCACTGCATCTCAAGATTTGTGACCTTTTGCTCCATATGGATTCATGGTAGGCCTCGTTGTGTTTCTGCAGACGAGATTGCTTTTGTCCCCCCGCTAGGGGGTATCAAAGCCTTTTGGACTAAAGTTTTGCATACTGGTAGGTTTGCAAAAACATAAATAAATGGAATAAAAATAATATATTAAAAGTACCCAACAGCAACTGAAAGCACTCAACAAAGACACAAACCTAAAGTTTATGTATAATAAGGACCGCCAGATGTCGCAAAGGCATCATTGATGAAGTGTTTTTTTATCCAAAATGTGGCACTTATATGAGGAATAGTAGTATTGTGTTTGAGAGTTGCAGAGGCCATAACAGGTCAGTGAAATGTCCTTCAAACATTTGATTTTTACATTTGAGAATAGGCCAAGATGAAAAGATAACCACATATCTGACATTGATGTTACTACCATTTAGACAACCGATGCAATTGCCTTAGTCAGTGGGATCAATCAGACCTTTATTACTTTGAAAACCACATAAAAGATTTCGTTTTGTTTTTTTTTTTTTCTTATAAAAATGAAGGTTCTGCACATCATCAGATGACAAACTTCTAAATGTAAAATTATTATGTATATAGTTTTATTTTCTCTTTGTTCTTTTAGAAGTTGAATACTATAAAAAACATTTAAAAGAATAACAAGTAGTCTTGAAAGAATTTGCACTGAATTGAACAGTATGCATAAATTGGCAGTTTAACAAGTAGAACTTGGAAACAAGTATTTGATGATTGATTTTTTATTGAGACAGAATGAGAATGATAGCGGATAAAGTGATTTTCCTTATTGAGAGAAAATATAGTGTTTTTCAACATGTCTTCAGTATGAATGGAAGCCCTGTCAAAAAAACTGAGCAACACATAATATCTTTTAAAAGGTAAATTAACATAAGTATATCACTTAGTTTATGGATCAAATTTTACACTTGTCAGTTTCATTCATAATGTCATAAAGTTTATATTGTAAAGATAGTGTTATTACCTTTGTTGTGTCCTGGAAAAGCCTAATATTAACTGAGTTCCTTGTAGAATTTAAAGTATATTCAGCTGAAGAAATGCCAGTGCAGAAAATTAAGTCCAAAATATGTATTCATGTGCAGATCTTAGTCAAATCCCTAGTAATTTTAAGTACTTGAAATACATTATTCAACAAGTAACCTGCTGTACGCTTGCGTTTAATGGGCTCTGCCTGGGTATACAGAAGCTGTCAAGATAAAATATGGAACATGCATCATTCTAATTCAATTATGATTATTCTTAAAAAACAAAATAAATGTCTGTCCGTGTGTGTTTGTGTTGTACGTGGAAATGTGCAATCTTTATTTCTAAGACTGGATTTGAATTTATTTTGTATGATTCTTGCTAATATCTCTGTATATGTGTATACACCACATAAACACACAACAGACAAATATATAAATTATGTTTATGCAAAAGTTGAAGATGTTAAAAATGTTAATTGGATTTATACTGAATGTGTATATGTATACTTAACATACATTTCTGCTTCCCCATCTTATAAATAAAAAATAAATTAGAGATCTATTTATGCATATGCATATTTGCATAATTGTTACCAAAGAAGTTAAATAGGCCTGGACTTTCCTCTAACTTCCAGTAAAATGGCTGTTGAGAATTGATGCGTGGAAGCAAGCATGTCTTTATCTCTGATTATGATTTCGATGACATTTGTCTTTTATAATTGTGATGGCAGTGGAGTTCTTAATAGGTACTTCCTAACTTAATAGGCATAGTTGCGTAATATTCCACAAATACAAAATTCTTTAACTCTGCCTTTAAACTCTTTGCATGACAGTTGAGGGATTTTTTTTGGTCATGGATGTTTAAACAGAGATAGATTTATATATGTATGTTTGTGTACTCTGCATATGAATTACATATGTATGGAATACTTTGTGTTTTGTTCTAAGACTTTATGTATATTTAACCTTTAATTTAACTAGCAGGTTGTAAGATTTCCATAAAAAATAGATGAGCTTTGAACTCACTGAATGTTATTGGTGTAGCACAATCAATCATTTCTAAAGGTTAATGGTGTTAAAAACAATGAGAACATATGTCTTATTTTTAATACTGTTATATTAGTAAAATCATTTAGCATAAATAAGGGATTTGTATCCTGTTCTTCGTGTTAAATCAGGATTTACAGTTTTTGAATAGCAGATTATGGGTTTTATTATCAAAGTTGAAGGGGGAAAAAGGCAAATAAGTATTTATATAAACTTTTTTACTATGAATAAGGTAATTGGTGATATGGTAGCTATGGCATCTTTCTAGAGCTAAGTTGATCTGGAATGTATTACGATTTTTTGAAATGTTTTTACTTTTCTCCATACCGTTCTGCTATCTTTTAATAAAATACGACTTATATAGGTGTTATCCTAATTACATCATACACACAATTCCTCAATGAAATAAAAAGTCAATACTTGAATGACAGTGTGGTGGGGGGGGGCACAGAATTTCAAATGGTAAAAACCTGCAGTGGTAACAAAGACTGAATCCGTCCCTGTGTTGCATGGCTCCCTGATCATATCTTTAAACCTGATAATAACAAAGAATATTTATTTGTTCCAAGCTATTGTAGGATTTATTTCTGAACTCAAATCCCAATTATAAAGAAAATTGCATCCTCTTTATCTCGCAGAAGGGTATACTGCATCATAGCATATTTGGTTATTTGGTACTATAATATTGTTACCTTGCTTGAAACACATGGTCCCTCTTGATATACAAGAAAAAAACTGAATCCATTTCAATAAATTAATAGGGATGAGAATCCCAATCCATCGTTCTTTTCAGAGGTTCACATACATTGTAATGAAATGCATTAGGAGTTTTCTTCACTTGAAATCCAAATGAGACCCATTTTGGCTCACACCCTTGACAGTCTCTTTTATAAGCACTGCTGTCTCCTGTTCATGTGTGGGCTTAGTAAAATGCTTCCTTTGTAAGATGCACAGAGACAATATAATGCCATGAAAGACGAAGGTGTCAAAACACAAAGTTAGAGGCAATCTAATCAATGCCTCCTGATTTAGCCTTTGAAGGCTCTCTTCATTAAAACTCTTTAATTGTGAGGCTTATCTTGAGGTAGAGCTGTTACTTAATATTTTTCAGTGTCATTCTTTGGACAGTCATTTGTACCTTTTAAACGTAATTTCAATATTCATTGTTTAGTAAATTGGATGCCTTGTTAGCAATAGTGGTGGTATGAATGACTTGCATTCAAGTGATTGAAGGTAATAGTGTATAAATGCTTGGTTCTCTCTCCCTGAAGTTTAAAGTGTTTTATTTCTATGTATGTCATTATAAAATATATGGTTTTCATTATGGGCCTTTTTATGTATAGGAATGCAGGTTAGAATATTTTAAAATTATGAATAGAAAGACTTCTAACTGAATCTTTTTGAACTTTTAAAAATTTTCAGATTCAGTGCAAACATATGTAAATTCTATGTAAGTGGTGAAAAATGTGATCTCAGGTTATATTACTCTAAATAAATTCTGAAAAAGTTTGAGATAAAAAAGATGGTACATAGGTCTCTTCAGAAATCATCATGAAGTTGGTAGTGGTTACTAGAAAGCAACTTCTTGAAATCGGTTTAGAAGATAGAATATAAGTTGGAAAATGCTTTTAAAATAAGTACTTACTTTCCACCTGAAAACTGCCAACATAAAAATAAATGACAGCCTACAAGACATCTTTTTTTTTTTTTTTTTTTTTTTTTTTTTTTTTTTATTCAGAGAAGAATGACCAGTAATGTCAAGAAATTTCAGTTACTGGGCTATTTGTAAGATCAATAAGAGATCCTTTCTTTAATTATGTTTTCCTGTAAATGTATTTTCATATAGTCATTCATACTGTGTTTAAAACCTGTGCTTTGGCAGCCTGCATAGGAGTTGTGGCAGCATGGATAAGACGTAAGGCAGAAGCTGTGAAGGAACCATCTCAGAATTTTCTCCCTTTTTCCTCCTCTTTCCAATACTTTCCTTTTTATATAGTAGTCAGTTTGACACCAGATAGCTACAAACTCAAGTGCTGAAGTTGAGCATTGTGCTGAAAAGCGTTGTCGTCAAGTGCAAACTGGGAAGTTGGGGAGGGATGTTAACACATGGAAGGACGAAGGTGCTCAGCCAAGGAGCACTGCGGCGCTCCGGCTGACCCGTCAAAATCAGCCTGGCCTTGCATTCGTCTTGCCAAAATCATGCTGCTTAGCCAGCTTTCGGCAGAACTGTACATCACGGGTTGGTTTTGGGGTACCAACCTGATTGCAGAGCAAGTCTCTTTGCAGAAGGCATAGCTGGTTTGGGCAACTTGGGAGCTGGAAGGGAGCCAGGAGGTGGGAAGCGGGGGATCCTCACTAGCCCTCCCTTCCTGCCTCCCTTTCCAAGTGGGCAGAGCATCAGGTTTCTCTTTCTGGAGGATTTAAAAAGTAAAAAAAATTTTACTAAATTTAGTTTAGAGAGATAAAAACGAAATATACCATTTTTACCGGCCTTTGTTTTTAACTGTATGTGAGTGTGCTTTTAATTCAGCTCTAGTATCAGGTTCTGTGTTTCGGCTTGGTGATACAGTATAACTTAGTTTTTTAATTGAGGAAAAGCTATTCTTATTTGTAAACAGAGTATGAAAATAAGTAGCTGGCAGTATTTGATGTATATCAATTCAGGATGTCTTGTTTGATGACCCTTATCATACTTGAGTTAATTTTTTGCTGATTTACAGCTTTGTAATAACTGATGGAAAACTAATTTCAAACGTAAAAGGTTGAATACAAGATAAAAAAAAATCAGTTCTAGCTTGTTATGAAAAATAATTAATAAGATATGAAAATATAGCAATAAAAGAAAACATATAAAAACTTGGTTTCTGATTGCCTCAAGGAGACGGAAAATAACAGCCTTACTCAGCAGCATGTTATTACATTTCCAGTTGTATATTTAGAATTAAAGCTAGATATCTCAAAAGTGGTACAGGATATTTGAAGGATGCCATTTAGTAGAAATCTATTCCCTTAAAGAGGAAGTAGTTTCCAAGAACTCTGTTGTATGGAGGCACATACGTTGTTAGTTTTGCAGTGGTTTACATAGTGTAAAGGTCACTTACTTGGGAGAGGGGAGGGAATCCTTCCTTAATTACTCTCCGTGTTTTACTAAGTTGTTGGAGGTTTCTTAAGCAGTTGTATCTCACATATTTAGTGGTATGGTCTCTTTCATTGAGTTCTGGATTGAGGAATTCTGTTTTGTAAATTGTTTAGTGTTGCCTTTATGATTTTTCAAAGCAATACAGCTTTCTTGTATTGCATTTTTCTTAATATATATATATATTTTTTTATTTTATTTTTTTTTTGTCCTGTGAATTTGATTTGATAAGCTACAGGAAATATTTTTGTTCATGATTTATGTATTAAAATCAAAGAAGATCTTCGAAGAGATAGGTTGGGAGAATTCAGATGGTGCCAGTTTCACTTGCCAAGTATTTTTCAGAAATTGGCTTTGGGTATTGACTGACCTTTTTTATATACAGAAGATGGGAGAATGGAAAAGTCAGTTATCTGAGGTATCAAATAAACTTAATTCCTTTGGAAAAGGAATGCAGCTGTATTTAGTGTAAGTTAAGCTACATACAAGATGTAATAAATTTAGGAGCAATCTTGGGAGGGGGATGCTAGACAACTTGACTGCAAATACCTTCAGTGTTTAGTGCATGTTGTTCTTAAATGGAACTTAATAAAATACATGTGACTACAGATAAGCCTGAGGAAATGCATTATACGGCTGCGTCAGTGAATCTGGTTTTTCACCTCTGGGGATGATCAAAAGCAGTTAAAATACAAAGTGTGGTCACTCATCAGTTTCAGGCACAGACACCAACTCACAGGAGCATGGAAAAACTCATCAAATGGATCTTCCTAAAATTAGGAAAAGGTGTGTGTTTTGTAAATAGGCTTTTTCTACTACACGTAGTATGTAATATAAACCAAAATTAGCAAATTGGATATAAATCTTGACTAGTGACAAAAAAAAAATTCCCTTTCTATACAACCATTACATATGAACTTGATAGAGTAGGATAAAGTTTTAAAAAGAACTAAACTTATCTATCCTAAACACTGATTTTCCTAAAGGTTGTGGCTAAACAGCCAGTTTCAGTGGCTTCAGAAGGAGGAGAGAGAGATCCTTCTTTTGGTTTTAGCAGGAGAGGCTGGGCAGTTGGGGCATCTGTGCTGTCTGACAGCCAGCCAAGCTTTGGAACGGGAGCGTAGCCACCATGGCAGAAGACATAGGTCAGGGCTGGGGAACTGGCAGTATCACAATTTTGAGCCAAAGGGGAGTGACCAGAAGGAAATTCCACCACTTGGAGGTTTGGGGTTGTGAGTTGCTTAAGGAGCATGAGGTGGGAAGGTGGGAAGTGCTGCAGGGAGAGGGCATTCGAGGTGGGGGCTGGAGGACCTATGGGTAAAATGGAGAAGCCTGTCACAGGGACAAGCTGGTAACGAAAGGGTGCAGAGCTGGGGTTTGCACAATGGAAACTTAAGAGACAGGAAGCAAATTCATAGGAAACTGGTCTTCCTTCTTGAAAAACAAGCTATTCTTTAGAGCTGCAATTGAACAAGGAAAGGAAAAGGGCACGAAGAACTGTGACAGACACGTTTCTGAGTCCCCTCAGGACTAACCTTGGGGCCAGAGGGTTTCTTTCACTGCAGAGAGGAGGAGGATTTGCTGTGGATCCCTTCTGTGGAAATGATGCTAACTATTTTTTTTTTTCAGTCTCAGCAATATATCCATCTAAAAATTCAGCCGACTCAGATCACTTGGCAACTTGTTTGTAAGAATGAAAATGAACTAGTTTGGTGTGGGTCAACTCTAGATTGTGAACAGTGTTATTTCCTACGAAACGCCATAACATGGAACAGGCTTTCTACTGCTTTGCTGTGCTTTTGCTCCCACTCTTTTCCCTCTCTTGAAAGCTAATCCATTGCTTTAGGTTTGTCCTTACAAGAAGTAATTGTAGGTAAACTGTAACCAATGAGTCAGAATGCAAGAATACAGTTATATTTCACCAGTAGATAAGTTTTCATTAAAACAAAGACAATAAAAATGCCAAAATTATGACTCTTCCAACTGTGCCTCCCAAAATGCTTGAATGTTTTGTTTTCCATGAAATTCCTTACATGAGTTTTTTTGTCCAAACATAAGAATAGGGATACCCTTACGAATAGTACTAAGTGGACATTTCTGTTAGTAGCAAGTAATCACAGTGTTTCCTCTCCCAGAGATGACTCGTGTAGGTTGTACTTTATTGGAGTTTTGTTGTTTTGTCATAGATGCGTAAAAGGTTATAATCGTCCTAACTTTACTCTTGCTTAGCTATGACTAGCCATCCTACTAAATTATATTTTTAGACTTGTTTCCTCAGGAAATGAAGCTTACAGTAGTCATGCTGTCACAGTCAGCTGTCATCGTCCGTCCATCTGTCCACCCATGATAACTCAGCCAATTCTAAGCAAACTTGACAGACTGGCAGAGAGAAACTAACTAGTTTTCTCCAGCTCCGCACCTGGGAGCGTCGTTGCTGGTGTCCCCCACTGGAGGAGAAGCCAGAGCAATCCCGGCCCTTTGCTCGGTCCAGGTGGGGCTGAAAGACAGCAGGGTGCTGGGCACTGTGCTTGGCTGGCCAGTCCCACGGAGGTAGCGGGGGCAACACCAGGGGAGATGGAGTGTCCTTTGAGGGTGGTTGGAGACTGCAGGGGGGGGAGATGGAGGTGTAAGAAGGACCTGAGGATGAAAAGGCAGTTGTATGGTAAGGGGGCTTAATTGTAGATCCTGCAGGAGGTGGAGGAGGCAGAGGAGGAATAGTGTCGCAGGAGGTGTAAGGAGAAAAACAGGAACAGATTTCCTTCGTTCTGCTCATGGAACAACTTGTTTCCTCTTCTGTCGTAGATGCAGTTATGAATGTTATAACCTCACAGAAAAAAAAAACCTGAGTGTTAGCTAATGTTGTGCATGCCCTTCACTGTGCTTGGTTGCAGATTGGTCTCTGCGTGGTTAGTACCTTGGTCAAACCAGCCGGAAACACAATCTTCAGTGCATATCGCTGCTATTGTGAAAGGCTAATCATTAACATGCTAATCAGCCTTTAAAAGTTTGGTTATATTAAATGTTGAACTTGAACTGAAGAGCTCTGACTGCCTTTATTGATTTTTTTTTTTTTTTTTTTTTTTTTTTTTTCTCCCCTGTGTTGTTATGGTCTGTGTTGAATGGGGAGTATAGAAAGGAACATTTAAAATGTTAGACACAGCATTGGAAGGTTTGTGGAAACAGATGCAACTTACAAATCTCCAAGTGAAATAAAGTGCTTGAATGATAACCTTTTGCTAAATGTTTAGTTGCCTTTATCAGACTTCAGAGGGGTGTTTTTGATAAATTTATTTCTTTTACCTGTTTGTCAACATTTTTTTTTCTCTAGATACCTCAGTTTATGACTTTCTGTTATTACACTACATCCCCATATCTCAGTTATCTCTGCTCTGATTTTCATCTAGTTTTCTCCTGGCCAGCTGCTTCATCATCTGATAGGGTTGGTTTTTTTATTTTATTAGTTCTACTGTAACTCCAAGAAATGGTGCTACGCATCTCCATTACAAAGCACATCAAAACCTAAGCTTTTAATGTGGAAGGTTCATTCTCAGCATAGGGCTTTACGTAGAGTGAATGTATTGAGATACAGTTGCCTGTTACCCATGAAGTTATAACCAGTAACTTCCCCCATTTCCTAACAGAACGACCTTTAAGTTGTGTTTGTTTATATCACCCTGATTTAATGCTCCCTAGTTCTGATGCATCCTTGTCTTTGGTTGAAAATGATCTCTAAACTGATGAAAATTTCCACTCTTGGCAGAGATCAGAGCCTGGCCAGCTTCCGATTAGCGCTTGCCTGGACACACTTTTCCTGCGATTGTCTCCCCTCGTACAATAAGCCGCTCTCCCTCGTTTTGCCTGAAAGTGCAGGCACCGGCTCTCGGCTGAAATGTTGTAGTTAAAATGACATGAGGATGTAAGCAGCTCCAGCAGGAAGCATGGAGCTGCTGGGGAAGGTCAGGAAAGACTTCAGGATCATCAGAATTTTCTGCAGTCTTCTGAGACCTTAAGACTGTATTAATTAATGGATTTAACCCTTCTAGTTAGCAACCCCTGTGTGGTTGTGTGTGTCCTGTTTTGTGTGTAGAAAAAAAACTGTGAAATAAACCAGGTGGTTTTGCACTGGACAGACAGCTTGACTGAAGATATTCATTGTATATGCATGTACATATATGTGTATACATATATTTAAAAACGGAACACACTTTTCAGCAGTTGAGTGGCCAGATTAAATAGTCCCGAATGGTAAAAAATGAATTTGCATACATCTCCTGTCAGATTACTTGTAAGAAGCAAAAGCTAAGTCCTATTTTTTTTTTTTTTCTATTAAATCTGCCATAATCAGCATGTACTCATTGTGTCTCAAGTGAATCTCTTGCCTGCAAGCGAGATTCTAGGAGCATGGAGATAAGCAGAAAAGCTCCTATTTCTGTGTTGGTTTTTGCTTTCTGTCCTGTGCATGACATTTTGAGTGTTGTTTTGTTTGTGCTATATTGAGGCTTCATCTTTTGTTTTCTCTTCAGAACTTTTTTATAAGTGAATTTCACAAGAGAGTGGTACTTGTTCACTTTTTCTTTATTATATATAAGTTTAAGCAGTCCTTACTGCAGTTGGAAAAGTACCCTAATGTGTTGTGCAGTTTTTCTTCCATATTTAAACAGACATTAGTATGGTTCCTGTAATTAAGAAAAAAAAAAGTTATGTATTTAATGTTACTGTTGTTTCTTCAATACATTGTATTTCATGCTATAATTAAAGCCATGACAGTACATCAGAATTTACAGATTATAGGGGGGAACGTATGCAAATGGTCTTCCTCACCATCAGGTTTGTGCTTTTACAGTACGTGATGAAAAGCAGATGAAAGGGGTGTGGATTTCAAAAGGGGGCTTGCAGTTGGAAGGAATTGCAGCTGTAGCTGCCTGGAGACTCACTGAAGAATGGAGAGAGCAAAGTGTAATCTGCAGAGAAATTTAAGCTTTTATTACTGAGCTAGCTTATTTTTGTAGATTTTCTTTCATGTTTTGCTTGAGCCAGATTAAAGTCATCGCTGAAGTTAAAAGGCGTGATCATTTGGCTGGATTTTTAAGAAATGTAACAGCTATGCAAGTGTTCCAGTGATTAGCTGTTCTTGTAGTGAAGGAACCACTGTTTTTAAGTGGGTTAAAGCTCTGGTCCTTCTGGGAAAGAAAGAGAGCCATTACAACACAAATTGGTCCTTATTTAATGGTTCAGCAGCAGGATGTTAAAGATAATCTCTTAAAAGTGTTACTGTTTCCTGACTATGTAGTGTTACAGAAGAGATCTCCATTTAGCAGTGCTGTTAAAGTGAGGAGGAGCGCGTCACCAAATTGAGCGTTTACAGTCTGGGGACAAGCATTCTGAGTGACCACTTTATATTTCTCTCTTTTACAGGTTTGGGAAAAACCAAGAGAAAGACGAGCGCAAGAGACGCCTCGCCCACTCCTAGTACGGACGCAGAATACCCATCAAATGGCAGCAGCGCCGACCGGATTTACGATCTTAACATTCCAGCCTACGTGAAATTTGCCTATGTCGCGGAGAGGGAGGATGAACTGTCCCTTGTTAAAGGATCCCGGGTGATAGTCATGGAGAAGTGCAGCGACGGCTGGTGGAGAGGTAGCTACAATGGACAGATTGGCTGGTTTCCTTCGAACTATGTGGTAGAGGAGGTTGAGGAGGCAACTGCAGATTCACCCAGCTTTCTCAGCTTAAGGAAAGGCGCTTCCATGAGTAACGGCCAGGGCACCAAAGTGCTCCACGTTGTTCAGACACTGTATCCATTCAGCTCCGTCACAGAAGAAGAGCTCAATTTTGAAAAAGGGGAGACGATGGAAGTCATTGAAAAGCCAGAAAATGACCCAGAGTGGTGGAAATGTAAAAATTCCAGAGGGCAAATTGGTCTGGTTCCTAAAAACTATGTAGTAATCATTAGCGATGGTCCTACCATGAACACTTCCCATCCGCCTCAGATAAGCTACACGGGACCATCTTCTACTGGACGGTTTGCTGGAAGAGAGTGGTATTACGGGAATGTTACCCGACACCAAGCAGAATGTGCCCTGAACGAAAGGGGAGTGGAAGGAGACTTCCTTGTTAGAGATAGTGAATCTTCGGTAAGTGGTACTCAGCCCGGCAGGCTTTGTAATACCTGGTGCTTGGGTTAACAAGCGTGACAGTTAATAGCTTCCCTATCTGCAGTGAAGGGCTTAAAGAAGCAAGCAACACGTCGGTGTTAGCAACCGATAAGCTTACTGCTTGGTGAGAATCAGTATCTTACTGAAATGCAGTGACATTTCCACTAAAATGTAACAGCTGTGGACTGTATTATCCAGGGTTTCTTAATTAGTGGACAAGCAGCTAAACATTTCAGGCTTCAATTTGACTTTTCGTGTAGTCCTCCTGTGCAATCCTTCTCAAATTTTCAGTGCTACAAGAGAAATAATTCTTCTGAATCGCAAATTTGGTCATTAATTTGAATTCAAAGCTAATTTCAAATGGGATCTTTGCACTGTTCTGTTTTGTTCTGCTTTTAATTGAATAACAGCTCAAGTTCTTTATTGATTAAAATTCCATTTTAATATATTTCTACTCCACTTAGATAACCTAGGTTGTAATAAGGTAAAGTTGTTATTGTACACGGTTATTAAGATTATGATACACAACGGAGGAGGGCAAGTCAGCAGCTCATATGCTTTGTAAATTGAGCCTTGATGACATCGGGGGGTATAAGTAATGCTGATTAGGGATCACTGTAATTTTTGAAAGTTTGAATTTAAAATTACACCGAAAGGCCTTTCATGTATGCTGAGGCCAGAGAATTCATAGTTAAAGCTTTCAAAATTTAATTATCTGTTGACTGTGATTTTTAAAAGGTGACAAATTTTAATAATTTCCTAACGCATGTTTCAAAAGCTACAAAAAAAACCCCCAAAATTAATCGAATCTAAATTTGTGATTAGGACTTTTCTGCATTCATTGTTTCAATTGTAGGACTATTCCGTGAAGGCAAATTGTTGTTTAGTAGATGTCTCCAAGTTTTTGGTTGCTTCATGTATAAAAATTCAAAATTGATATATCAGCTCAGTTTTCTAATTTGAGTGTACAGTATTACTAAAATAAGTATACCTCATACAGCTACAGATATCTCTCTCTATGCCATATTTATATCAGGTTTCTCTGTGCCCATATTTTGGGTTATGCTGCTTTACAAAGTAGATTGTGAATATAAATGAAAGCACTGTCAACTGCCTATAGTTTGAGCCATAACATGATTTTTAAAAGATTTTTTTGGCTCTAACGTGTCTTCAGAAGGCTGTATTGATTGTGTATATCACTTCTGGTTAGAATTTGTGATATCCTTTATCATAACTGCCTGTAAATTGGGAAAAAAAATGTTCCCATATACTATTCTTCATGTAAATTATTTCAGTGACTACTCAGTAGTATGTGTTGGCATGACTGTGTGCTGGGAAACAAAGATTTTACTTGAAGTAAGGGGGAGAATTAAGCTTGAGCTCAAATCTGGAAGTAAAGATCCTTTTTGCTCACGGTAGTTTTCGGAAGCATGTTTCACACTTACATTTGCTGATTCTGTTCTTCCTAAGCTAAAATTTCTGCTACTCAGAAGAGGTCCCAGAATGAAGTCAAAATCTGAGGTAATATTGAGGCAGATAAATTAGGTTACACACACACTATCCCTTCAGAATAAAACCTCTTAACAACTCTTTAATAAACTAAAAGGCAACGTTCTAGATGAGCAGAATCCATCTTCTGAATTAATGGAGCCTGTGCATTTTTAATACAAGAATACTAAAATTTGGGATTGGCTGGCACGTTGGCTCTTGGAGAGGGAGATGAACAAAGGCTTCTAGTGACAGCAGAACAACAGCTGAAAGACAAGGAAATTGTTAATTCTGTAGGATTTTCTAAATTCCAAGCAAACATTCCATTCTAATTTTTTAAAAACATTTAGTAGGTGGTTATTATTATTATTAAAGTTAGGACTCTTTCTGTTCCCAGACATTTTTACATCACAAGTGGCATTATTGACAAAATAAAACTCTAATATTCTTGAATTATTTTTTTTCTGGATATAGTATTGTCTGATTAAATTTCAGGCATCTTTCCTTGATGAATTTGCTCTGTAGAAAACATGATAGAGGTCAAACTGCCCTTTCTTTGAAGCTCTGTGTCATTGAGTTCCTATTTCTGCTCTTAGTTAACTATAATCACAAAATGAAGCTAAATGCAAATAAGAGGAGAACAGGAAGAAAAATAAAAATTTAGACGACATGACTGACTGAGAGGCTAGAAGAATCAAGTTTGTTTAGTCAACAGAAGAAAAGACTGAGGTGGGGCATACAGTCTTCTAAGATTTAGAAAGTCAGTAGAGGGCTATGATAACGATTAAATTAAAGTGGTTCAGCTTTTCTCTTCAAGGGAGCATCCTGTCTGACAGGGGCTGGCGGGTATTGTCGATGCAGTGTACCCTTGATGTGTTTGTCCAGCACGTGGAACCTAACTTTCAGATCTGGATGCTGCATTTTGGGTTCTCCTGAGACAGCAGCTATCAATTTTCTTCTGTCTTTTGGGAAATTGCGAGAAGGACAGTTTGCAAATTAATACAATACTTATAATACAAAAATGCGCAGCCATTTCTCAGTGCACGCCACGTCACAGTGACCACTGTGCTATGTCTCATTTCTTTGCTCTTAAGTCTACCTCATGAGTAAACAAATTTCCTTGAAAGGACACAGTAACCTTTTAATTTCATATGACATCACTAAATGTACTTGTATTCAAAGCAGTTTCAGATTTGCTATCTGTATTGTTGCTGGGGAAATTGTTGCTTATGGAGCCCAAAAAGATTCATTCAGAATGTGGTCTTTAAGTTGTTTGCAGCATCTAACGTTTACTGGAATCCCAGAAAACTTACTCAATTCAAAAAACTGCAAGGTTTTTGCACACATGTTAAAAAAAATGTACTAAACTGAGGAACTTGCCTTTTTTCTTTTTTCTAATCTTGATCTGGTCTTGCAAATCCTGTATTTGGGGGTTTTTTGAGCAATGAGAAAGACTGTAGTTATGCATCTAAATGCCTCCTTTGTCTTAGTACTACTTGAGAGTTTTAGCTTTTAATAGATTTAAAGAAATATTTTACTACATAGACTCACAGAATCGTTAGGGTTGGAAGGAACCTTTAAAGGTCACATCTTGAACTTTAGTCTGCCCTGATCTTTGTATATCATACCATCATATAATTTGTTTATATATGTGAATTATAAAAGCTTTGGGGATTGCTAGTTTGTTTTGTTTCTTTTTTTTTCCAGAGTGCCAGGAGTGATACAGTAAGCGAATGGGCATACTTGATAGCATTGCAAAAAAGATCATAAAATATCTATTTGAAGCTGATTATGTATGGAACAAAGATATTAGAAATAACTCAAATTGTTGATGGTTGCTATATTTTGCATGAGGGTGTTCACGCTGTGGCTAGAAGTCACCAGGAGTGTCTGCATGATCAGAGCAAAAGATCTTGATTAGAGACCAGACTGAACAGAGCAAAGTTGTCAGCTCTTCGGTTGGCTCGTCTTTCCAGCAGATCAGCTCTTCCCATTACATTGTGTTATGAACCCACCTATTAAAGCTGTGGATGCAGGGGTTATTCCTTTCTAAAAAGGCCCATAGATAAAACTGTGAGTCATCCTGCTAATCCCATGCCTGATTTTTTACCTGTTTTAGGGTTTTCTATAGCCTTCCATCACCATAGTTACAAAAAGTCATCTGTATAAAAGTTTGCTTAGATTTCTTTGACTTTGCTCTTGTTACTGAGCTGTGAAAAGCTCTCCTTGGATAGATGGAAGGTTTGTATTATTCTGTATTCACTTGATGAGACTGTCATGTTTTTCCATTTCAGATTTTAGTAGATATAAGATTTTACAATGTTTTTTTTTTCTAGATTTAACTTACCAGATGTTTGTCTCACAGCTAGATTCCTTTAGCCAAAAATATTCTCCTCAGTTACACTTAGATCTGAGGTATGCTGCCATAGTGGAGAATATCCTGAGATGAACTCTGTCAGGTAGCTAGGAGCCTGATTATCTTCATTAGTTACGAGATGCTATTATTAGAACTATAAACTTATTTGAACCAATTAAGCTGATAGTTTATGTAACAGGCACAGTTGCCTCCTGATAACGTTTTTGCCCAACTCTGTTATGCCTAGGTAGTGTCTCCTTAGTTTTGGAGATGTAAAAGAGGAGACTGAAGTGGAACATACCTAATTAGAAGTGCTGCTTAATTTGTTCTTTCTGTTGCAGGCTGCTCAGTTGATAAAAACTGAAGTTTATTGTCTCATTTAAGTAGCAGTCCTGAACAAATAATGCAGACTTAGTCTGTGCAGTCTCTGTACAGCCACTTCTTACCCTTTTTGAATTGGAGGCTCTTTCGCAGTCAGATTTTGTTCTCTTTGTGTAGTACCTAACAGAAGACAAACAAGTCTTGGCTGACACTGTTGGCCTGGGTTGGGTAGGTGATCGTCATGCTTTGAAGATCCTAGATTCCATTGGGAAGAGAAGCAAATTTGGAAGGAAGAGGGAGTTTTTGTTCAGACTCACCCTGGGAAATAAGTGTGCTTGTTAGTACTGTAGCTAACAGGAAGCAGTAGTAGGTTGTGGCTGGTGATGAGAGAGGACAGCCACACCACACCTCTAGCTTCTGAGCAGATCCTTTGCTGCTGACACCCTTAGACTTCAAACGGAGCTTGTGTCAGGACTTGCAATCCCCTTGCAGCCCTCTGCGAGCGGGTGTGAAACTGGTGATCAGATAAATGCCACTGCTTCATAGCCCTACGGTTTCTTCCCATAAAGCACAGATGATGATGTTTTTCTCAGACCAGTTCTGTTTATTGGCATGAATGAGCTATGCTTTTTTTTTTTTTTTTTTTTTTTTTTTTTTTTTTGGTTATAATTTCAGGAGCAATTATTCATTAGGAAGTAATAGTTACCTTCTGCCAGTAGTGCCACAGCTATCAAATCATAGTAACCGGTCCTGAATGGAGTTGCAGGGTATAGTATTAAGATGATACTGAGGATTGTAGGTGCAACTGGATTTGTGTCAGTCCTTTGAGATCGCATTTAGCTTCTGTGCTCTTTGTCCACCAATAGTCACAGCAGAGGGAGGAGGCACAGGTTGAGAGTTTGTATGCTTTTTGAGGTGCTAATTCTGTAGCATTCAGGGTGCCCCATATTTTCCTGGGGTGTTAATCCTGCCAGGTGTTGGATAGAAGCAATGAAATGTGGCAACTGTTAAGAAACTGAAGCATTTGTGATGTTCTGTGACATGCTGTGACTGACAAGTACAGCAGAGAGGAGGAGAAAGTTTATCTCTAAAAACGGGCTTAGGGAAATATCCTAATGGTTTATTTTAAACGGAAGAATAGAAATTTTGTTAGAGTGTATTTGAAGATCGATGGAGCCAATTCATGTTTTTAACCTGTGTAATGTTGATTTTGGAACATACTGAACATTACATAGAGAGGAAGGGTATTTGTTTATATCTAAATGAGGTGGAAGGGGTAGAAAAATGAATTTTTAACCCTCCCAGATGGTTCTGTCTGGCCTGGCCTTAAACCTATGACTTCTTTTTTTGGCTGGGGGACTGAGTAGGACGAAGAGTGAGGGAAAACTTCGGTGTGGAAGGAGTTGGGGAGCTCCAGCGCAGGCTCACAGATGGGAGCTCGAAGAGTCTAGAATAGTCTGAAGAATGAGTGGATGAGAGTATCTTCCATGGAGGAAGGGCATTGCCAAGTAGAACTGGATTGACAGGAAAAAAGAGTTACAGGATCAGTAAAAGGTTTGCAGAGGTAGTTATTTTTTCCCAACGTTGCCATTTATGATAAAATTGTCTTGTTTTATTCTCAAATGGAGATTGTAATGATTGAACATTCTTTCCTTGTTTCACATGTGTTCCCTTATATCATTTTATAACTTTATAACTGTAGGCACCAGCTAGCCTGTGGTCATCTTGGTCGTAAGCCGGAGTTAAAATAAAGGAATATGAAACAATTCAAAGTACTGCTACACCTGGACTGAAGAGCTGCAGATGCGTAACAGCTAATCTTCAGTTTTCTGATTTAGGAATTGATTTAACTTCAGGTTCAGATTTTCGCAATTATGATGGTACAGAAATATTCACAGGTTCCCTGACACGAAGCTATGTTCTATAATTCTGTTGCGGAATCATCAACTCCTGTATAATTTCAGGGATTAAGGGTTACTTCTGATCTGCCTTTATTTGGTCTATGTGAGGCTTTTATTCTTGGAAAAGTTAGTGTGCAAACATCGAAATGTAGCAATTAATTTAAGAGGGAGAAGGAAGAAAAATTGGCCATCAGTTGAAACAAAATAGCTTAAACAGTAAATAAAATAAACAGACTTGGAGGGAATCCAGTGAGGACAGCAGGGAGCCAATTCAAGCTGCATCGAACCGGCATACTTTGAAATGGTAATGTTAAGAGCAGTAGTTTATCTAGAGATTTTTTTTTTTTTTAAATAGGGGTTTTTTAACCATTTTGCATGTTTGTTAGAGTGGGAAAGAACAAAAATAAAAACAAATGCAAGTCCAGTTGCTTTTGCTGTTTGTTCTTGAATCCTGTAGAAGTTACTGTGCTGAGGCCAGTAAAGGGTTTCAGGATTTTTGCTACAGCTGTTCGAGCTCTTCCATCTCTTTGCACCGGATGATGGCTCTCAAAAGAGTTAGATGGGCCTTTCCGTTATTTTTTTTTTTTTTTAAATTAAATCAGATTGTGAAAAGAATGAACTTTGTAACATATTCTGGAGAAAATAAGTGATTATAATGTCTTCTGTTTATGCGTCAATCTAATTAGCAGCTCCAAGGCTGGGAAAATGGACAGTAGTTCAGGAGAATGTTCATTCATTAAAGTTAAAATTAAAATGGCAGGAAAAGTATTTAATGTACTGTGTCAATCACCTCACAAAGATTCAAGTCTGGCCAGTGTCTGGGACACAGGACAGTAGATCAGAGGTCTAAGACCTATTCCATCCCCATTCTGTGTGTCGTAGGCACCTCCTTTCTGGTCTAAAGGTAATGATTCTTAGGAGATACAAGGAGCTTTGAAAACTCATAATTTTGTCATGCTGCAAATAATGGGGCTCTATCAGAAAACATTAAAACTTTGAGCACAAAGTGGTTCTTTCACTTACTTTTAAACCTTTGTCATAACATCTTTTCCTATTCCTAAAGCAAAAAAAAAAAAAATGTTTAGTTCAGATTATGAGCTTCCCATTTGTAAGTTCTTCTATTTTAAATGAGAACCTTCTGGTTACTGGTTCTCGTTTGGTGTAGGTGTCACCCATGGAAGCAGCAGAACTTAGTCAGCAAGACTTGATCTTGGTTTTTGAATCCTAAGCAGCTAGTCCATAAGTTCTTCCCTCAGTGCTGTCCTTGAAGAGACCTTATGGACCTGCGTGGTAGCCTGTGTTTAGAACATAGCGGTCAGCACACTGCCCAGAGCCCAGGCCCTAAATTTCTTCTCCATGAACCCAGGGTCTCAGAGCTTCTGCAGAGATTCATTTGTGCAGACCTACGCTTTGTTACCGCTTAATGGCTGCTGCTTAGGGTTATGGAGATGTCTATTGCAATGGGTTCTAGACGTATGTGGTTACAGCTGTCAGAGGGTTTGTCCACAGTACAGTCAGTCTTGACCACAGTGCAATGTTGGTAAAACCTGGTTAGCTTTAACCCAGTAGAGTAGGGGTTGAAAACAGGTCAGTCTTGGTGTGAGCTCTGCGCCGGCTTGTTTGTGATGCTCCTGAGGCAAGGATTTAATATCAGAGCTAGCTGGCTTAAAATAGTAGTTTTCAAATGCGGAGCTAGGGATAGATGGCAGGGCATGAAACATACCTTGGGTGGAGCATTGGAAACCCCAAAGATATGCTATTAGACATTTCTTTCCATCCCTCGCCCTCACCCTCCCCAGTCCTCTCCTCTTGGCAGTCGCAGGGGTGTTGTGTGTATTTTGAGCTGGTGGATTTGGAGCAACTCGATGCCTGAAGCTGCCTTCCTGCCGGAGCCTGCATGGACCCGGCCAAGGCCCGGTGGCACTAGGTCATAGATGGAAGAAATAATTCTCCTATGGATGTTATGTAAAATAGTTGTTAAAGAAGCAGTACCTTTGGATTTGGAATGTGGTGGCTTGAGGTAGAAGAGAGTTTAGTCCAGAGGTGCGGGGAGCTAGCTGCTGGCTTGAGCAGTGTGGGAGGGGAAGGGCTGCTGCCCAAAGCTGAGGTGCAGGCCTGGGGAGTTGGGCCACAGCCAGATCAACAGGCGCGGCAGGAGCTTTGTTTGCTCTGGGCAGGGCAGATGGAGTAGGAAGGAAAAGCAGAGAGGGCACTGGTACTAAAATAGGTGAAAGGGAGATGCAAGGCACGAGATTTTGGGACAGGCAGAATGTGAGGGAGAGACCCACGTGATTGCAGGAAAAAAGATAGCGTGCCTGAGAAAATGCTGTCCTTCAGCATACTTAGGTACGTGCTCAAGTGTGTACCTGATCCCCCAAAACACGGTGCAGAGGACTCTGAGGGCTGTGGTTTCCTGAGCCAGAGTCTGGTGACAGCACTAATGTGGGAGGGCTCCCGCTCCCCCTGCCTGGCCCTCTGCTGCAGCTGCGGTCAGGGTTGTTTGCAAGGCAGTGCTGTGAACCAGATAGTCCCTTGTGAGTTTTGTTTAGCCCGGGTGAGTTCAGGTTCATAGCGCTGGCCTGACCAAAAAAGCGGCGTGGTGAGGGGGAGGACCGAGGGACTGCAGGAAGGCTGCATCTGAAGTGTGGCATGTGCCTTCGATGGTTTCTGCCTGAAGCCGTGCCTTCAGCATGCAGAGGCCCTGCAGCAGCACCTCCAGAGTCGCATCAGGCGTTACTTATCTCCATTAAGCGCTTGCTATAAACTCTGGTTTGTGCTTTTTATTTTTTATTACTCTCTTTTCCTGCTGGCTGGCGCCACTTGCCTCCAGCCACCTCTCACCTATACTCCCAGCTCTCCAACCAGCCAGCAGCGGTCGATGGCTGGAGATGGAGTTCTGCTGGAAGCGAGGGACAGCGTGTCCTTTCTACCCTCCTACGGTGGCGTGTAGTACAAAAAGCAGAACGGTCTCATCCTGACTGTTTGGATGACAACTGTCTCTTCGTTAAAGCAACCAGTTACCAAGATGAAGAAATTTATCATGTGAAATTGTTCTGTGCTGAGTAATTAATTAGTGTTTAAATTTTATCTTTTTTGGGCGGTGATTTAATGGTGAGATTCATACTGTGGTTTTGTTCTATAGCTTTATCTTTCTTTTATAAAAAAAAAAAAAAGATGTAATCAATAGGAGACATTATTCCCCATATATGTGATACTGTAGATAAAAGGTGAATATATTTTTGTCTTTTGCAATGCAAAGCAAGAAAGGCCCTCTAGTGGTCACAG